>OZ034801.1:64412304-64598386 GCA_964028335.1 Altica lythri
TTAGATTATTGACAAACTTTTTTTTTTAATTTGTAGATATTCATGTGTAGATTACAGTACGAAAAAATGTCCTCCGGAAAATGACCGGAAGGGGCCGGAAAATGGCTCAAGACTCCCGAAAAATCGGTTTTTGGCCGATATCTCCCGAGATATGGCAGCTAGAGATGTGGCGCTTGTCTTGAAATGAAGACAAGCTCATTACCTACAAAAATGGCCCCGATGATTTTTTTGAAAAATTTAACCGTTTCCGAGATAACCGGCCTCAAGCGTTGACTGGTTTTTTTGCTGCGCGCCGCGCCTCCAGAAGTCACGCTACGTGAATGTAGGCACTAACGAGCGGACGAATTAGCCCATAACTTTGTTAAAAATGAACATTTCTTGATGATTCAAAGTTCATATGAAAGCAGAGACTTGTATTAATAATACTCTCTAATTATAATTTATTTTTTACGTTTTTGGAACATTGGAAAATCTGGACAAACTTTCTTTTTTCTCGATATCAGCACCTCGTTACAAATTCACTCATAATTTTTTTATAAAGAGTACTTTTACCGAATCCTCTTAGATAACGAGCCTTCGATAGGTGGTGAATGTATCCTGAATTAATCAATAAACAATTTTCGTGTATTTTTATAAACAATGAATCTTTTTCGGGGCGTTTTTTTGGGATTTCCGGAGTTTCCCGAGAATCTCGGTTCTATCGAGGATTCCTAAGAAATTAATGGTCAAACCACTGCCCAATGCACATGATTGGAAAGCTGAAAATGTCCCCTTCCCAATGGCGCTTCTCAATCTTTCCCACGATTTTCATTTTTCCGGAAAATTGGGAAAATTCTCTGCCCCACGAAAAATGACGACCCCACGACTTTTTTTCCATTAACCATTGTTTTCTTCTCGGGGTTGAATTTTTGAGGGTAAAGGGTTATACCAAACGAAAGTTAACACTCTCAGCTTTCCAACAATATATATATAGAGCATTTTCTCCCGTGTATCCGGAAAAAAATCCGCCTCCAAACTTCTCGAATTTTCATCTACTTTTCTTTACCGAGCGCGGCCACGCGGCGTCCATCTATAGTATCGTACAAGCGTCTGCTATAGTCCGAGCGTCCACGTTGATTTCATTTTCTTTCTGCTTTATTTACAAACAACGAGCGAGCTTTGTTTACAAACAACGTGTGAATTTACAAACATTGGATGGTCAAATTTGTTAAAAGCATTAAGTGGAAAAAGTAAACAAAATTGTTATTATTGTTATTAGAATATTTCATTTTTTCAAGTTTTCTGTTTTGGAGCACAAGGTAATTTTCATTAATGGTCTAAAAACTTGGGTCAAGCGTAATTATTTCTTACAAAAAAGTCTAAAAATTTATTGTTTTCCTGTTTTAGAAAATGGAAGTACAAGAAAATTCTGAGATGGCGGTGTGTTTCATTTGTGACCAAGAACTCATGCCGGATCAAGATGATGTTGTGACGGTTACTCGTGGGTTAGAAACTTTAATAAGTAGGAGTAAGGACAGGAATGACAATCACCATTTTTTTCTTCAAAAACAATCTTCTCTGGAAATGCATGGTACCTGTAGACTGAAGTACACTGCGATGCGACAAGGCAAGCTGAAATATGCGAACGAACAATTTACCCAGGACTCGACGAAAAGGTTTGATCCTCTAGCCAGCCCTAAGAGGAAAAAGAGACGTGAAGCTTGCCCAGCATTCAATTTTGAAGCCAATTGTTTCTTCTGTGGACAACCGGCTTCTATCGAACACTGGAAAAAAACTAGAGGCGCATGCAAAAGATTCTGTGTGCTTCAGGATCCTGAATTTAAGAATACTCTTATGGAAGAGATCAAAAAGGGTATACAAGATGAATCCTGTAAAGTGGTATTAGACAGAATTTCACTGGCTGATCTAATCGCTTCTCAAGCGAGGTATCACAAGGATTGTCGTACACTATTTCATCAAGCTCGTGCCAAGATTCCAGATGATTTAAAGATTGATTACGCTGGTTCAGAAAATGTTCGTGCTCAAATGGACACTATTATCACCTACAGTGTAGAGAGTGGCGATGAAATTTACAGTATAAAGGATTTGAGAAAAATTTCAGGTACGTTGGAAGGCCATTTAAAAGAAAATGTGTGAACCAGTCAATTAATTTTTGTGTTACACGGTGAGGGAAGGTTGAATATTGGAACCGTTGGCTGGCGGCTTAAATATTCAAGTGTATATTTTAAGCAATACCCAATTCAGCTCCTAAAAAGGACTCAATATCATAATTCTTCTGACTCATTTGGTTTCCACCTTGCTCATGTTCAATGGCAAACATTTAATGTAAAAAGGCAGCGGGTGAACCCAGAAGAAACAGAGCAGATGGATTGCCAAGTGAAAGTGTATGCTGCGTGTGTTAATGTTGTTTTCAGTGTGCCAAAGCAATCGCAGTGCGATCATTAAAAGTGTTCCAAGTGATTCAAACTGTGAGGCGCCTTGAATTCAGTCGAGGATTCACAAACATTCGTTTCGGTGGTTTGCAATCATAGTTTGGTGACACTAGCTTGGTGACGGCTATTGATTCAACCTTCAACCCAACTTCCATCTGAACAGATCTTAAAAAAGGACCCCAGACATGACTTAAGAAGACCTCCCCTGAGTGCCAAGGTCTCTACAAGGCGGGTACTCGCGTCAAAATCGCCGGAGGTAGAACATCAAGGAACAGTAGCTGTAATAGAACAAAAGGGGTCAAGCGTGACGGATTGGTGATTGAAAATAGTTGTTCTGCTTCCCATATATGTACAGTTGCTTATTTATTTTTGAATAAAAAAATTTATTTTTCAAAAATTATGACTATAATTTCTTGCAAAAAATTGCAAAAAATTGGCAAACCCTTGCACTCTGTTTGCGAGAGCAATAGCCAGAAATTATTACAGCCCCTTCAACACAGATGAGCCCGGTCAAGACCGAAACTCCCAATCATGGATATTTCGGCACATTCTGGGGGCAATTTTTGCAAATTATAAATCTGTTCTTTAGCCTCGTTTGCGAGGATCCAAGGAGAGCAACTCGAGGGGCTCATTCAGCGGGAATTAATCACGTCCCGCCTCCAATAGTTGTTGGAAGATCCATAATCCCCGCTGGACACGCTCATGACCGTAAAAATTTCGCGAACGAGAAAAAGGGAGGTGGCGCCCTCTACAATTGATCTACAGTTAGAAAAAGGGAGATCGGTGTAATATCAGTCACCTGGTGGCAGAATTCGACAAAAAAGCCACATTTTCTGCCTCCGAAAATTTGAGAATTTTTGCAACCCTTTTTTTGCAATAAATATTAGTGCAGCGAAAAAAATGTTAAGGACCATTTTTGTAGGTAGTGAACTGATCTTCACTTCAAGACAAACCCCACGTCTCTAGCTGCTATATTTCGGGAGATATCGGCCAAAAACTGATTTTTCGGGATCCTGAGCCATTTTCCGGCCCCTTCCGGTCATTTCCCGGAGGACATTTTCTCAGAGGTTAATCTACCCATCAATACCTACACATTAAAAAAAAAAGTTTGTGAATAATCTAATGGTCAGGTTTCGGATTTTTCTGGTCTTTATTTACTGGACTATAATCACAAACCGGTAAATCAAAATAGAAAATATAATGTCTGAAGTAACCCTCTTTAGAGATTCTAGTATTAAACAATACATTTATTTGTGTATTATAGCAGATGTTAAATATTTTTATGGATAAATATTTCAGCAAGAATAAAATTAAACCACAATCATCAAGACACAAAACCCGTTTAACATTAAAAAAGGTTAAGTTGAATTGAATCTTCTTTTTTATTCGAATTAAAATTATCTCCTGCCTGGACTCTACATTTTAAGGCACTATAGCGAGCCAAACTATTTCTAAACCGTAATCACAAAGAAATATTCCCGTGTATATACTTATAATAATTACAAAGTATACTTAACTTTGAAATCCAAGAAAATAATATTATATTACAATATACAGGGTGTTAGTGAATAAGTGCGACAAACTTCAGGGGGTGATTCTACATGAAAAAATAATTACAGTTTGCTGTATAACTTTTGTCCGCAAATGCTTCGTTTCCGAGATACGGGGTATTAAATTTTTTCTTAAAAACCAACTATTTATGTATTGCTCTGAAACCGGTAGAGATATGCAAATGAAATTGGGTGGTTGCTATAAGAGGTAGTTATTGCGCATTTGTTGACATGCAATGTTCGTCATTGGCGCGCATGCGGGTAATGATCTCAATGTTTCTGAAGGAAAAGTTGGTACGCCACTGAGATATTTCAAACTAAAAATAATTTTGGAATTCCTCGTTTAATTTGTGCCAAAATATCCCTCTTACCTTTTTGTCGTGTGGGGCGCCGTTTTTTATGCAAAAAATAATAGTATATAGTTTACGTAATAAGTCCCGAAAGTGGTCTTTTACTGGACGAGTGGGCAATTGCAGGGCGAGCCGCAGGCAAATCCTGCAAGCCTGCGAGTCCAGTAAAAGCACTTTTGGGACGTATTACGTACAATATTTTTGATGTGAAACATCTATAGCGGCACGTAAATTAGATTTCTCGCGTGGCGACGGTGACGTATGACGTAAAAAACCTAACGCAGCGATAATATAATTAAAGAGATGTACTGATATCTTATATGAAATTGGTCTCATGTTTTGAGCGACGCGACGGTAGCGCGCCAACAATAGGGGGAAGAAGCTCATCGATTCAAAAATTTGGCGGGACAGGGTATGAATTGTTTCATATAGAAATACACTTTTAAAGCTTATATTTTAATTTTTAATACTTTTACTGATGTGTAAAAATATTAAAAATTGAAATATAGACTTAAAAGTGCATATTATCTTATAAAATTTAGGTAAATAAATATAAAAACTAAACAAGTTAAAATGGTTTCATGGGACACAAGATAGGAACTATGTTCCTTCGGCTAATAAAGAATCGACACATAACACTACTCGCTTGTGTATACGACTGTAACGCCTGCGTCTCATTTAATCTTGGCGTTAAGAAAAAAGCTTCTTTAAAATTCAAGGTAAGCTTTAAAGAGTAATGTATACATTTATTTCTTCTCACCTTTCCTAACTACTTTCAACTATCAAGATTTTTAAAAATTATATCTCATATTACTTTAACAAAAAAAGGTAAAAGTTAAGATATATACAAAAAAAAATTGCATCG
Source organism: Altica lythri (assembly GCA_964028335.1). NCBI lineage: Eukaryota > Metazoa > Arthropoda > Insecta > Coleoptera > Chrysomelidae > Altica > Altica lythri. Next base: position 64,417,502 of record OZ034801.1, read on the forward strand.
GCTGGGAATCGAACCCGAGCCTCCCGCGTGGCAGGCGAGCATTCTACGTCTGGTTACGGGTTTTTCGTTACGATTTTTACTATTACATTTTTTTCAGTTCAGTCACACCGCAAAATCCCTATCTTCTCCAAGCCTACCGTAAGGAACATAGTTCCAATTGTTCCAATAATAAACAAATTTTAATTTTTAATAAAAGAATTTTTACATTTTCAAAATTTTTCAAAAATTTGAAAATCATGATAATTTTGAAAATTTTCAAAATTTTCAAAGTTTTTAAATTTTTTAATGGTTACTTTAATCGCGCGTAAAGGTTACACGCACACTCTTTTTTTTATTGAATACTGCATATACTTTTACAAAATAATGTTGATGTTTCACATCTGCCAGGCGTCCCGTGACGGCTCACATTTTTTTTTAAACCGGTCAGAATTTTGTAATTTCCAGTTTATTTTTGGGTTAGAAAATCATAGTTTGTCGGACCGGACCAGAAAATTATTTTGATAGTCCGGTAAAAGCTTTTACCGGACTCATTTTTATTTTCTGGCTCATCGGTCCGATAAAATGAGATTTTCTGACCTAAAAATAAACCGGAAAGTACTAATTTCTGGCCGGTTTAAAAAAAACATCTTAAGACGGATTTTTCATTACTTTAATACATTATTGTTCTGGTTTAATGTGATTATATTAGATAGTTCTTGATAATGTATTAAAGTAATTAATGAAAAATGCGCGTTAAGGTGTTTTATTTTTTTTGCATAAAAACGGGACCCCATACGACAAAAAGGTAAGAGGGATATTTTGGATTTTGCATATATATCTACCGGTTTTAAAACAATATATAAATAGTTAGTTTTTAAGAAAAATTTTAACAAATTTTATCTCGGAAACGAAGCATTTGCGGACAAAAGTTATACAGCAAACTGTAATTATTTTTTCATGTAGAATCACCCCCTGAAGTTTGTCGCACTTATTCTCTAACACCCTGTATATTGTATTCGTACGCCTATGAACCTTCACTTGTACAGAACACCGTGACGGTTGTATTACACCAGCTTTATAAAAAATAGACTATGTTTTAAGCGAATTAAAAAAAATTATAATGTATTTTAATCTTATAGTTAAGTGTTATGTTCAAAGTTTTTGTACCATCATCAGTAGGTACCTCACGAATACCTACTAAGTTCAAATAGATTATGTAAATTTTAATAACTAAATGTTTTTATTTTGCAAACAGATGTCTTGATACAGAGTTATAATTAATTCGAAAGTCAAAGAGTTTTTCTTAAGCCTAAAAACTTTACTACCACCACACGATTTAGCTTTGAATATATGTATAATTAAACCATTGTATAAAGACTAATACAGTCCTTATACAATGATTAAACATTAAAATTCATTGAGTAATACAACTCTGACATCTATAAGCAGCTAAGATCTTAAAATTAAGCGAAAACTTCTGGTTTACAAACGTAATAATAAATACTTCACGTTACTATCACAAGATGGTGGAAGTGTCGATGTACGGTGGGTTGCATTTATAATCAATAATATCCGGAGAAGACCCCTTCAGTGTCGGCTCATCAAATAATTTATTAAATAGTTATAGTACTTTGTAACAATTTCAAAGCAAAAGTGCGCGTTTAACTTGATCTTTTTCTTTATTTCATGTGTTAAAAACATGTATTTTAATAGCAATTGTATTTTAATAGAAAAAAAAAACCAGAAAGATCCCAGTGTTGCTCCTTTGGTTACTAACAGACATTTAATAATTAAGTCACGTGCTCACCTAGCAACCAATACGACAGCGTAGAGCATTGAATTACACTATTCCTTCAGAAAACGTCATTCTTGTAATTTGTTAAAGTAGTTGTGTTTGTATTACTTGTTATTGTTGTTAAAATAACATAATTAAGAAGGTAAGTTCACTTAGTTATATATTTATTTATATTTATAAAACGGGATTTGTTGCACGTTAATATAGGGTGTTGTCATTTTTTGCATTTAAAGTCAATGCGAAAAATCAATATCAAGATTCTTCAGTTACTTAAAAGATACCTAAGGTGTACATGAATTGTTTGTTCTAATTGAAAAATTACATAGATAAATAGTCACTGTTTATATAATCAACGTTAGAGTGAGTATTTTATCAAAATTTTAAAGGAAGTGAAATGTTTATGTAATTGATTCATTTTTTAATATTTAAAAATGTTAATCATTTCTATAAAGTAGCATGTTTGTTAGCATAAACTGCTTTGCTTTATTATGTGCATGATTTTGTATATTAGATCTAATTTTAACAGATTTAAATACATATTCTTGAAAGCATAAGTATATAGCAAAATTTAAAACCATTTTGGCAGTCAAGGTTTTATTTAAAATCAATAAAAAGTAAGTTTTATAAAGAATTACAACTCAATTATATTTTTAAATGCTTTAAATTACCATTATTATCATTCTTCGTTCCCAATAAAATTTTAGTTTTATTCTATTCTATTATATTTACTGAAAATATTTACTCTGTTGAAATCAATGTTTATAATAGTTGAATAATATGCGAATAAAAACAGAATTGAACTACACATAATTTTTATCAGATCCAATGAAAATAATGCTCTAAATTTTTTGTCTTGGTTTTTATTTTTTTACTTATTTGATAATTATTAATGTAAAATTTAATTTTTAATTTTAATCAATTCTGTAAATCAGTTATATCACTGAAATTATCAAATTACTTAAAAGAATTAAATGGTTTGATAGATATATATTAAATAGTAGTTCAGCTAAAGTTAATACTAAAGTAATAAACTTTTTAAGATATTTCTTTTAAAGTTACCTACTAGAAAATTTGTGTAAAAAACAAAATTACTCTCTGGAAGGGATGTTCCTATCGATTTGTAAAAAAATATACTGCATTAAATTAACTTTAATTCTTGTTTGCTTAATCCAAATATCCAAGTCATAGTAATAAAAACCAGTATAATAAGATCACTTTTATGTTGAAAGATCCAATAATACCCTCTCAAAAAGTAACCACGATTTCAATATTATTAATAAATAAAACTAATCTACTTGAAAAACAATCCAGTATCACAGAATTTGTGGTTTTATTTTACCAAAAGAAGTTAGTAACAGATAAACCAGTACTGCTCTGTGTTACTTTTTAAGATTTAATTTGGAATCCAACTGTTATAGATTAGGCAAATTCTATTTAATATGTTATACAAAATTATAAAATTGTTAATCTTAACGGGAATCTAACAACAATTTTAATTTTAATATTGTGTCAATAATGAATGGAAGATTTTGACGACAGTCGATTCTAAATGGCCGATCACACCAACATTATTAATGATTTAAATTTAGTCTCAGGAATGACTCGAAATTACTTGCAGTGAATATAATAAGGCCAATGACAACTTATATCTTAATAAAACAACCTTTCATTGTTAACATAAAACAGTCATTTAAAGTGTAGTTTTTGTTAATATTCATTAATAAGTAATTAATAGGTTTGTTCCATCTCACGTTTTAAAACCACCAAGAATCGTTCTAAGTATTCGCCATATATATAAATATATACTAAGCAAAATGATCACCTAAAAATTTTATATGAGATTGACAAAAATCAAATTCACCCTGTATAAAAATATATGTTTTGCTGATAATAAACTGGTCATTTTTATCACAATATTTTTTGTTACCACTAGACCCAAATAAATATAGAATTTTTATGAAATGTATGTAGTTTAATTCCATTCTTCAAGTTATTAAGAAAATACGATAAACAGATTCATTTTGAAGTTATTTAGTATTAGTAGTTGGTACAGAATTATGCCTAGAATACATTTCAAGCATCCATTGTTATCCATCGTATTAGAGATGGAGCCTCACAACTTCAGATTGCCGCCGAAATTCGGGTAAGCTAATCTGTGATTTCAAGAACTTGGAATAGGTTTCGACATCATGCAAATCTACTGCAACAGCATATAAACCCAAACAATAGGAAATCGCTTAATAGAAATGGAATTAAGATCTAGATCTAGACGGTCAGCAAGGGTATCAGAATTAACAAGACGACATGAAAACTGGACTGAACAGGAATAGCAGCGAGTTTTATTCTCAGACGAGTCTCGGTTTCGATTGTGTGGACCTGATGGACGTGTTCAAGTTTACAGAAGACTGGGTGAAAGATTTCAAGACAATATAGTACAAGAAACTCGAGGATCTGTAATGGTGTGGGGAGGCATAAGTTCCAACGGAAGAACTGAGCTTGTTGCAATTGAGGGTGGTGCTTTGTCTATGAAAATACAATAACAAATATGGTGAAAACAAATATTGGCTGGCTGTCAATCATTTGCGCATGACGATACCAATGATTCTACCTTTGCATCGAGAATCGTAATAACCGTTCAAAAACGATTCTAGAACGGTAACATCAGCAGTTGGAACAGAAAACTGAATCGTTCAAGAACGGTTTTTTTTTTCAGTTGGAACGCATTTTTAATAATGAGCATGCGCGAACCGTTCAAGAACGATTCAACTAGTCATTTGGAACAAACCTAATATTGAGTCATGAGAAAAATTGACATTTTCTCGCATTATTCTTGCCTAACCTTATCCACCAGTGACATCGAAAGTAATTAAAAATTATTCCATTCCCTGAAAAGGACGCAAGTCCTACAACAGGGTCCTCATACGTACCAAACTCCTAAAAATCTCCATATTTTTCTCCCAAAGAACTCATTCTTGAACTTGAAAAATTATTCTTGAACAGTGGTAAGGAAACTGTACCAATCCAATATTTATTGATTAATAATATTGATACTGTGTAAACATCTCAATGGATAATTAAAGAAATTGGCAATTACTTAAAACATAAGATGATCTTTATGTCAAACTAGCTGTTCCGGCGGACTTTGTACCGCATAACACTGTCGTGTCTTTTTTTCCATTTTTCATTTTTTCAAATTTTTACCATTTTGCTTTTTTTTGTTTTCAATGATTTTTTTATATTAGATATTTTATATAAGATATCCACTGCACCACCGTACGGTGGCTTTATAGTACTTAATTTAGTAAGAAATTCTCGTTTAAATATATGGGATAATAACTGCGCCACCTTACGGTGGCGTCCTAGTTATTTTTAAATTGTAATATCTTCTAAGATGTTCGTTGAAATTAAGTGTCAAAGACAATTTTGTTCACAATTAAATACTCTTAATCAACAACACATTTATTTGAATAAAGATTAATATTATTACGTTGATACAACTCTTAACAAATAATGCATTAATTTCGACCAAATTTGATTACCATAAAAACGGTTCTAGTGAGTTAATCTTAAAAGATAGACATATACTGTCACGGACATTTTTTTAGATCATTTCAAGAGGAATAATTTTTTTATACATATATTTTTGGTATCTTGAACCGTTTTCGCAGCGCACGCAATGGAAGCCCTCAAGGGTCAATAATTTTCCCCGTTTTTTTCACATTTTCCATTAATTCTTCGCTCCTAGTAGTTGCATCGTGATATTATATAGCCTAAAGCCTTCCTCGATAAATGGTCTATTCAACACAAAAAGAATTTTTCAATTCGAACCAGTAGTTCCTGAGATTAGCGCGTTCAAACAAACAAACAAACAAACTCTTCAGCTTTATAATATTAGTATAGATATGTATATTGATTGTATAAAAACTTAATAATTAAATTTATAAACGACAATTTTTTCAATATACAATTCAAATTAATCAAAATTGACACTACAGCAAATAAATTTTATTAATTAGCAAAAGGAAATCTTCGATTATTTGCAAATATTTTCTTGTTTTTAATCTTATTAATTATTAGTGCAATGTTTATTAGTAAACATGTCAATGAAGTAAATATTTTTTTCAAATCGGCCAGAAATAAGTACTTTCCGGTTGATTTTTAGGTCAGAAAATCTCATTTTATCGGACAAGGCCAGAAAATAAAAATGACTCCACTTTCAGGACTTGCTACGTAAACTACTATTTTCATTATTCTTTAAACTAATATTAATCAACTTGTCAGTTTTAAACTACAGTGTTTCATTTAATACAATTTTTTATTCGTTATCGAATACGTGTGTTACCATTAATTCTTTCGGTTGGTTTACTTTTGTGTTACTTTTATTAGCCTTATTACAGACTATATTCAATAGGACATCAATCTTTGTTACTATTATTATTTTCAATTGAGAGCTTATATTGTAGTTAACTAGATAAAAAAGCAAGAAGAAACTGTTAATTTAAGCAAAAAGTTATACTTTTGCAATCCGTTAAAGACAATTTGATAAACATCCTTGAAATCTTTTTAATTACTAATTTAAACAATAGCAATCAATGACTATCTACTAAATTGTAATAAAAAAAAACAAGATATTAGTAGACACTTAGAACTTTTACACAGTTCATTGCTCATGCTAAAGAAATATTACAGCAGGTTGTTTTGCTGTAAAAAGATTTATGTATTCTTTAAAAAATGTCAGTCATCAGATCATTGTAATCTTCTTTATTAAAGATTGCATCTATAAAATGTGCCTAGTATTCAAATACAATTTTAACGCAGTTTGAACCAAATTTTTGTATGGGTTGTATATTTTTTGTTATAATTCCTACCGATAATGTTATTGACATTTTATTTAACAATACATAATTTAATTTATTTATAACAATTGCATAACAATCAATAACGTTCATTACTTTTTAAATAAATAATAATTATGAGCTTTCAAGATTATACAAATTAGATCTAGTATTGCTGGACACATTTTTTACGACTCAGTTGATTGCTTTAATCTGTATTGTTTGTTAAGGTGTTATTAATAGTATATTACGTATCAAGAGTGGTAAATAGGATATTACGTACGAGTGGAAAAGTTACGCACGAAGCCGCGTAGCGGCGAGTGCGTAATTACACGAGTACGTAATACGTCTTACCACTCGAGTTACGTACTATGCTTTTTCTACGACTCAATATTTTAATTTTAATTCTAAATATTTGACATCTCTTAAAAAATATATGACGAAATTTGCCGTTTAAAATAACATTTATAAAAGTAGTGACAATAAGTAACATCCTAGATTAAATAATAATTTAAAATGTAATGTATGTTGCCTATATCTGTTTTATTTTTATTTTATTTTTTAATGAAAACTATTATATATTTATGTTTTTAAATTGACTAAAAGTTTGTAAATAGACCAAATAAAGTAGTACGTGCATAAATTTTTTTTTGCAATTTGATTAAACAAAGAAATTTAAGTTTTCTTATCTAAACGCACATGTATGTTATGAGATCTCATTACGTGCATGTTATTGTTAAATGTCACTTACACGGAATGTCTACAGTGCGATTTTTGACGTTTACAGTCATGGGCGTAGAAAAAATGTAATTACATATTCAATGACTAGAAAATACCATATTTGCGTTTTTGTATAATCATTAATTTTTGACTACTACTTATATACTTTATAGTAATCGAATTGCAAAATTTAAATTATAGATATATGTTTTGACAATATATAAGTTTTTCATATCCCGGTAGTAAGAATAGTTAGTTTTATAATAAATACATTTGGTTTAACGTTGATTAATTTGCTATTATATTTAATTAATTTTTGTTATCAATATTTTGTTTTTACTGCAACTGTTGGCAAGGAACAAAAATAATTAAAATACTAAGATTTGATTTACTTATTTATTTATTAAAAATTAAAACTCAAAAAACCATTGCATTAACAAGAAATACATAAAAAAAAATTATCTTTGAAAACGACAATCAATCTGGTTGTCGAAAGCTTAGAAAGAAAAAAAAATGGCCCTTGGTAAGCCAGGCGCATCAGTAGATTTATATCAATTGAATATATTAAAAGTATACGTTTCAGAAAAAAATTATTCAGATAAAAGTTGTAGGTCTCTTTAAGACAAACAAAAAATTCCCCTAACATTTTTTTGTACACGGTGAAGTAAAAAAGTTACGATTTTTTCTCCATTTTGATTTGATATATAAACTTTTGAACGGAAGGTGTTTTTGAGGTCAGGGGGGCTCAAAACGAAAAACTGTAGTGAAATTTTCCCGAAGTCGTGACCTGCGAACCAGCTGAATAGTAGATATAAATCTACTAAAACGTGTTTTAATTATTTTAATTTTGTTGGCATTTTCATTTTTAAACAACAACCCTTGACAAATTTGAGTTGTCCATCAAGATAAATAAGCAAGGGTCATTTTCAAAATATTGATTTCTTATTTTATTATTTTGATTTTAGTGGAGATAGTTCCCCAATAAAAGAAGTAAATACAATTCAATAATATTGATTAATACATTTTTAACAAATTCAAAGCAAAATCTGTTGTATTTTTGAATATATTTAATTAATTTTTAGTAAGCGAAACAACTTCTTTTAAGTTTGATAGATTTAAAGTAATTTAAACATAAATTTAGTTAATAACATAGCCATGTTCTCCGATACAAAAAAAGAATAGCTTGCTTATTACCACCGTAGAAAGATAATTTTAGAATAAAATTGGTCAAAAAATTTCACGCAATTATAATGGAGCTACGATAAAAAATTCTTAGTTATACGAAATAATCTTAATTTTGATTATAAACAACAATTTTTTTCCACTATTTATATGAAGAACCTAATCAGCTTTCTGTAATCTTTGTTTTTTAACTGTTTTTACAATTATTGAACTATTTTAATTGAGTGCTCTCTAAACTAAACTTCTCAGACTTTTTGTTATCACTCATATCTAATTCCTACGTTTTATTAGTAGTTAGTCAAGAATTTAATTTAGTTTGAGTTTGTTTTTCAATAAAGCCCTAACAAACTCTGGTCTAATAAATCAAGCTGATGGTTTTGTCCCCTTGCCATCCTATCAGTACTTTCATTGATTAGATACTTCGTTTAATGTCAGTTAGTTGTTTTTAATAAATCTATGAAAATAATATAAATATATAGTACTATCAGAAAAGATTTTAAAAACTATACAAATAATACAGATTATGAAATGAACAGAGTCCTATTTCGAATGCTCTTTTGATGTGATGATAATATATCAGCGGGTGCGTTGTCGGCGAAATGCCCATCGGGAGCCTGACGGGCACTTACCGTTCCCTGACCGGTTCAAACGCTGTTTACCGATCCACCACGGTTGTGCCGGCCAGTACCGAACCAGTTCGTACCACTTCAGGCTTACTAGATGGGTTCAGGAAAGCTTTTAGTTTTGTCTCTGGAACGGCCCCTCCATCAAATATTGGATCTGAAAAACTACTTGGAGATGGACCAAATGAAACCAACAAAGTAGCAGTATTGACAAGGTAAGGTGTAGATGTTATACTTTTTTGGTTATACCGGTGATGGTGGTGGTAGGAATGGGATTCAAATCGTTTAGAAGTGCAGCACGTTGTAATTGGTGTAAAAAATAATAACAAGGCAATGCGTTTTACAATAAATGTTGCTTGTGTGTAATGTATAGTTTCATTTTTTTATATTTGTCAAAAACGTTAAAAAAAGGTTTATAAAATTATATAAAAGATCGCCACATAACTTCAGTATGATTTAAACAATATATTTCTCCTAATTTTCATTTCATTACATTTAATTATTTTTTTAAAATATGCAGAGACGAATGATTTATTATATTCTTTATTTCACCACCTTCCTAAGGGTACCAGCCACAGGATGACTTTATATGTAGGATATTTATTAAATTAATTTATATAGTTTCTTGAACAGAATTTAGGGATATTTATAACTCCAATCAATAATGTTCACTTCCAAAATTATACTGAGTTAGTTCCTTAATGTTACAGTTAATTTCATGTAATGAAAAATCAGCGAGTAAATTGCATATCGGATAATAAATTATAAAAATAAACTAATGTTAAGACATGTAAATATACTCAGTAACATTAGAAGTGTTACACCCAGAAGGAATAATTTCTTAATCTCAATTTTTTGTCAACAGAATGATTTTATTTAAAGAATGCTATGATAAGAATATCAATGTTTTATCTTTAATAGTTTTTGTAAAAATAAAATTTTATCTTAAATAAAAAAAAAACGATTTATGAAGACCGGTTGGTAAAGAAATTTTTAATTATTGTTCTTCAGTTTAATTGTAGTCAGTGTAACAAAATGTCTCGAGTTCGAGGACATCAAAATAACCACCATGTTAGCGATTTTGACAGGGGTAGAATTGTTGCCTATAAAGATATGGGTTTGTCTTATCGCCAAATTGCCCTTCGTGTTAATTGTACGGCAATGACGGTAATGCGTGTGTGTCGTGTGTGGACAAACGAAGGTAGAGGAACACGAAGAAGACCAACTGGCCAACCAAGGCATACCACAGAGCGTCAAGATAGGCGCTTCAGACTACTTGCTCTGCGAGATCGTTTTGCTACTACGCGTCAAATCGCTGATCAATGGTTTGGAGAGGAAGGTGGACCTGTTACTATGCGTACACTATACCGTCGCATTCGAGCCTTTGGACTGTTTTCATACCGCCCACGACTAGTGCTCCCTTTGACCCAGGACCATTGCCATCCACGTGTGAATTGGTGCAGAAAACGGCAGCAGTGGGTGGAAGAATGTTATAATGTAGCATTTAGCGATGAATCGCGGTTTTGTTTGGGCATGCACTATGCATGATGGCCGTAGAAGGGTAAGACGCCGCCGTGGAGAGCGACGAGATACCGGGTTTGTTCTTGAAAGACATGTACACAGGACAGTTGGAGTAATGGTTTGGGGGGCTATTGGCTATGGTAGCCGATCACCACTTGTGTCCATTCGAGGCAGTATGACAGCTGCACGTTATGTTGATGATGTCTTACAAACCACTTTACTGCCTTATCTACACGTCCTTTTTCAGCAAGATAACGCGCGTTCCCATATTGCTCGTCGAACTATGGACTTTCTCCAAGAAGCTGGCGTTAATGTTTTGCCGTGGCCACCCCGTTCACCAGATTTTAATCCCATCGAACATGTGTGGGATATGATGGGCAGAAGACTGTCCAATTTACACCATCCTCCACAAACTCTGGCACAGTTAATCCATGAAGTTCAAGTTGCATGGAACGAGATACTACAATCAGACATTGATCATCTCATTTTGTCAATGACTAGACGTGTACATGAGTGTATTCAGTTACGGGGTCGCCGAACACATTAATTTTTTTTTTGTTATACTTTATTAAAAATTCTTGAAAATCTACCATGTTGCCAAAAAATTAAGATTAATAAATTATATCTTCTGGGTGACTGGGTGTAACACTTCTAATGTCACTGAGTATACATATAATGCAAAACTGGAAATAAACACGTTACAGTTAGTTTATTTCCGCAAAAATTTAAAATTTTGAATCGATACAAATTGTGGTAACATTTAGAATGAATATTAATTAAATCACTCCCTTAAAACGTATATTTTTTAATCAAATTTATATTTTTTGAACATGTTTTATCAAAAATGTGTCTTATTTTGTATTCATTTACTTATGATAGAAAAAAATGGTAAATTTTAATACTTTTTGTTTTCATGCTTAAAGGTACATAGGAGACACAAAAAATATAATTAAAATTACTTTTTATCAACATTAGCTCCTATAGAACACACATCAGGCTTGTTAATTAACTTAAATAAGTAAATAAGGTTACAACATTTAGAAATTGTAATGTCATAAAAATTTTTGTTCATAACGAAAACAAATAACACATATCACAATTTTAAGTTTATGTAGTTTCTATAATTATTACTTTATGAATTGAGTGCATGTGGTTTGACCGTTTTTTTACACGAAATAATAAAATACGTACTTATGTCTTTTTAAAAGTTTAATTTATATTTTAAGCATTTTATTTTATTCTTCTATAAACATCTAGGAATGAATCAAAAACAGAGACATATAAATCATATCTAACGCTCACTGGCCCTTAACATTTTTTTTATTTTGGGTAGCATCTGGGTTTTGAACAAACAATAAAATCTACAAATTCTTCAGTAACGCTAAAATAAATTTTACACAGGTTTTAAGTTATAAAATTTGTTCAACTAATGGCAAATTCATTTAAACCACGGTTTTTGGTATACATATCTCACTGGGTGATTAAATTTTGAAACTATCAATACCCTTTTCCAGAGTCAAAGATGATGTATTATATTTTCGTTGGAATTTTTTTTTATGAAGTGGTACAAGAAATATATTACTGTTGTAATAAAATTTCGTAACCACGCCGATGTATATTTGTTTAGACTGCAATACGAACAGGACCAAATGTTTTCCTTGTTTCCTACACGTTTGATAGAATCATCATCATTTGTTACCAATTTCAATTAGTAAAGGCTTATAAACCTGCGGTGTTGCAACTTACTTCTTCTTAAAAATACTGTACATACATCTGAAGAAGACATAGCAGGTTAAAAATTTTACTTGTTCTTTGTAATGGCCTTTTGCTTTGACGCCATAAGCAGTTCTTCTTCTTCTTTTTGTACGGCTTCTTGCCTTGACGCATTCAGCCATAATCAGCTGTTGAAAATAAAATTACAGCAGTGTGGTTTAGCTACCTGTAATTATTCTTTTTTCTTAAATAAATGCACCATGACATTCTTAATAGTTTTTTTTAACCATTACTGGTATATGAAGATGTAGTTTAGCTGTTTACTTTCATCCCTTTCGAACTTATGTTTGTTTGTCTAACAACTTAGTAATGAAGTTATATTAGAAATTATTAGATAATCCTATCAAGAACGGCATTTTCATTTCATTATACTTTCTTGATTCTAGAATTTGTGAATCATTTTCTTTTATAGAGAAATTTTGTAAATTGTAGTCAATCAGATAACATCAAAACGGAAATATTAAATGATCCGTTACTCTTTGTACAAAACATTAAAGATCAACCTATATTTCGATCCTACAACTCGCCTCAACAACTCTCTATACTATATACAGTGACTCTTTTGTGGTTTAAAAGTTTAGTTCTTCAAATGCCAGTTACAACCGGTTATTGTTGTTTATTTTCCTAAAAGTTGTACTTGTTTTTATGACCACATGTGGACTTTCATGTAAATTTGTCAACTCATTCGTATATTTACACCATTTGCGTGTCAGTTTTCAAACGTAAGTATCGTGCAATGATAAAATTCTTATTTTTGAAATGTGTAGAATCAAAACAATTTTATGAATAATTTGTCATACTTCGGACAGAAGTTTTGTGTTTCAGAAAATAGTGTGCGTGATTCGCTAACAATGGAAATAAAAGAAATTCTTATGCTACTTTCTAAGCAAAATTTGGATTGTTTTAAAAAAGAGTTTCTTTGCCGCTATATCTCTATGGATGAGATTTGGGTTTACCTTCATTATTTGGAATCAGAACAATAGACCAAGGATGGTTGTTAAGCTTGTACTTCGTCTCCAACTCGAGTTAATGTCCAAAAACTAGGTTTCTGAGAATAGGGAAATAGGTTTAAATTCGGGCGACTCCATTACGCTGGTTGGTATAACGAACTCCCAGGACTTACTATGAAACGAACATATTGCATCCATAGCAACTGCAGCAGGAAAGAAATTAGGCATTCTGTTTAGAGCACAGAAATATTTTTCTCCATCTAACTTAGCTACTCTTTACAAAGCCCAAAACGACCTAATCTTGAATACTGCTCCGTCAGGCTCGGAGTTCTTGATGCAATACAGAGAAGAGCAGTGCGACTAATAAACGACACCAGTATCACCAAAAACCTAGCCCCATTGTCCCACCGAAGAGCAGTGTCTGATCTTTCCTTGTTTTACCGATACGTAAACGGATTTTATTCAGAAGAACTCCTCTCTATAATGCCTCCACTTGTCAGACCAGCCAGAGCAACGCGACGTGCCAACTCAATGCACCCTTATACTGTTCAATACCCGACATCGAAAACGGATTGATTCGATCGTTCCTTCATCCTCAGGGTCTCCAGATTGTGGAACTCCTTACCTTCCCACGTCTTCCCCACTTGTCCTAACTTGCAGGCCTTTAAATCCCAAATTAATAAATTGTCTCTTTTGTCCCAATAGATGTTCTCGGTACATTTGTATTTAGGTCTATACCGACGAGGACATCCTCGATTACAAAATTCCACCCGGAATGACAAAGAGACAAAGAACACGACGAAAATAAAAAACTTTCGATTTTCCCATATAAAATTTAGAATTTTTTGAAATTGTGTCAAAACCTCTATGCATATGCCTAAACACACTTAAAATATGCATTGTCATCCAGTTCTTAGCTATTCTCAAAATTTCAGAGCTCTAGGTGTTCGAGATTTAGGTTTAAATTCGATTAAAAAATTCCACCCGGAATGACAAAGGGAAAGGCGACTAAAATAAAAATAAAACTCTTAAAATATTGATACATTGCCTGCTAACTGGTAAAATATTAACACAATATTGCAACATTTTGGTTCAAACTAGAAAAATATCATTTTTCATCGTAACGCACACAACAAAATTAGGGAATTGAAGTACATTCGCTATATTTTCCAGTTTTGATCCGTCTGATTCTTATTCTATAGATGGAATATATACATTAGAGAATCAATGGAGCGAATGGGAATAACAAAAACGTATTTTAAACCAAATAATCTGATTTTTCTTATAAAAAGACAAACTCTATTAAACAACCTGCTATATGTGTTTCGTGTGTTGCAATTTCATAAAAATTATCCTAAAAAATAAAATTAATTGGCTTCAGGCACTCTATGCAAAAAATTAATCTGTTTTGTGTGTATAATATTAATTCAAATTTCAACAATCACACATGTTTTTTTTTAAATCTGTCGTATTTTTTTAACTATAAAGTGAAAAAAAAATTAAGAAACCCTTGTTACCCATTTAAAAAAATATATATGAATATATAAGAGTTATGCAATTTACTGGTTGATTTTCATTATACATATCGTATTTATGTAAAAGTTCAAATCAAACATTCGTTTCCAGGTAAGCTGCATGTTACGCATGTTACGTACTTCAAATGCTTGGCATTTCACGTAGCCACGAAATTTTTTAACCAATATACATCATCACACAAATTGATACACAAACTTTTTAGAGTTTCCATTAGTTTTCTGTTCGGGAAAAGTAAGAACTGTATTGATCTTACTACTTTTGCTAAAAGAATGCAAGGGTTTTAGAATCAATATTGCTGTTATACCTAACTACAGGTCAGCTTATAGTTTGGTCTAGATATTAATCTACATGCAAATGAGTATTTCAAAATGAGTTAGGAGAAATGCAAATTTACGTAGTGGCAAATGTGGTGCGAGTTCATTTTCTAATCAGTGGTTTTAAGTCGTTATAATGTGGTATAAATATTAAAAAATAATGGAAAACCTATTTCATATGTGCTTGTTTTGTTACTACTTCTATGCTCGCTGACGGATAACATATACCTTGTACTGACGAGGCCCAATAGGCCGAAACTGGCCTACAAGTTATGTTGTCCCTTCTAACTGTAAACCGGAATGGTTGGTTTAATATCTATCAGATATGCCAACCCCGTTTGACTTTGAAGTGTAATCCAATATCCGTTGGGGCATATAGCCCAGGAAGTAGTTATTTCTTCTTAGTTGAACGGTCATTGTCTTTGAAAATGTTTTTCAAAAACTTGTAAAGCGTTAGAATAATATTATTCTCTGATCTTTGATATCTATTGATAACAACGCTTTACTAAATATGACAATGATACAGTTTTCTGTAATAATACTTTAATTACTATGCAGTTACAGATAATTTGTTCAGCCGTTTCATGTGCATATTCACAGAAACTGCTTATTCCACTGTCTACTTTGCCATTTTACAGTGATGGTGGACAGGAGCCTGTGAGAATTCCTGCGATTACTCTGAGTTCAGGTTTTTGAAGCTCCAAGAGTAAATTTTAAATGTAAGATAGCCTAGCCCTAGGTAATGTGGTTTAATTCCATTAATTTGTAAAGGTATCTACCTTTTCTAAATAAATAGTATATTATGTTACTAGGAGTAGAAGGCCAACATTATTGTTGAGCCCAGATTCTTGCACTGCCGAGGCGCTAGCCGAGGCTGTGCAAACTGGGCGAAACATATAATGGGCCTTCTGCTCCGAGTAACATATACTATTTTTTCTTCAAGCGTAATAATAATATGCATTTTATAAAAAATATAGAAGGCTTTGTTTATATCTCAACTATTTAATTAATACAAACGAAAAATTACATAAAGTGTTACCTATTTATTAACAGTAATATTAAATGTGCAGTTTTGTATACTGCAGTTGTTTAAATTTAAGCCACTGCCACCGCTTTCAGCTTCGACATTTACAATTTTGTCATTGGTATACATCATATTATTAGTAAGTTGATTGTCGATTATTATGTCAGCGATTCCAGAACTATTACTTGGTTGTTCTTGCCAATTAAGTATTTTTTGTGCAGTTTGTGTTTTACTGGAAATGGAATCCTCTAAGTACCCTTCAGCAACACTGGTGGATTTCCATCCACCATGCCGCTTTAAAGCGGTAATATCACCTCCGTTGTCAACTAAAATAGTTGCGGAAGTCCTCCGAAGGCAATGTCCTGTATATTCATGAGGATTTGTTAATTTCAAAAACGTAGCAACGTCTTTTGGTACGTTTGATATTTTGTGGATACCCATTACCACACGGTGACATTTACCATTCTGGTATTTAATAAAAAATCGCTGCAGGCCAATATCATCCGGACGAAGATCCGTATACTGTCTTACCAAATTCAAATAAAAATCGCCAATTATAGTAAACGACCGTTGTTTTTTGTTTTTTGTGTTTATGATTTTAACCAAAATTAAATTTCCCAAATCTTGGATTTCGCTAGACTTTAAATTAACAAGTTCATCGCATCTAAGGGCTCCTGTGACTCCAAATATTAATATAACCTAAAACAAACGTTGAAATAAATAAAAAAAAAGCTGGTAGCACCGGGATTAGAACCGCTGACCTTTGCGACCGAAGACAAAAGCTCTGCCACTGAGCTACCGTCATTAAATGTTATAAGTAGGAAATGAGGTAATATTTGCTGTCAAGTTAAATATTGATCTGCTAGTAGATATCACTGTCAACGGTTTAATAAACGTAATAATGATTAAAAAGAAATAAGAAAGTACCTACCTTTGTTGCTAAATAAACATTATTTGGTGCATCCTTGAGAAATTTATCAAATTGATCTTGTGTTAATACTTTTGATTTTTTCGGTGTATAATTTTCCCCTTGGCGCTTTATAAATGCAATTAATTTGCTATATTTTTCTATTTTAACATTATGTTTAATGTTTAATTGACTTTTAATCATTGAATACTGTGCCCATAGAGTAGAACTTTTAAACTTTCTGGACAAATTCGTGAAGTATGCAAGCATAACGTTTTCCGTGTATTGCTGTACATTATATTCATTGCACCATTTTAGAAATTTTTCGTATGCAAAATCATACAGTTTACGCGACTTCGTTGGAATTAGAGTTTCAATACTGGAATTAGCTATTTTAACTAATTCCGGAGGCGTACATTGCAATTCTTGAGACATTTTTCACAAAATTTTCAAAACAGACAAACGTCAAATTAAATAAGTTTAAAAATGACAGTTCCTACCTACTTGATTACAACGCCCCATTATTTTATTAGTACAATAATGAAAATTCATTTTTGTACTAGTAAAATAATGGGATATTTCTACGGTCTGTGTTGCAAAAAGTAATATAGTTATTATTATACGCTTGAAGAAAAATGTACATTATTGTTTTGAGCTAATTAAGTAGAGGAAAGTAACAGACAATTTAGTATATGGCGACAAAAATACATTAATCAATGTTTCAACGTCA
Source organism: Altica lythri (assembly GCA_964028335.1). Classification (NCBI taxonomy): domain Eukaryota; kingdom Metazoa; phylum Arthropoda; class Insecta; order Coleoptera; family Chrysomelidae; genus Altica; species Altica lythri. Next base: position 64,435,391 of record OZ034801.1, read on the forward strand.
TCATCAATAATTGTCTTGTTTTATTCAATTTACGAACGGGATAATTGAAATATTATTTGTCAATATTAATTATTTTTTATATTAACAAGTATTTAAATTATGCGCACATGTTTTTAATTTATATCAATTAATCAAGCCTGCATAAATTATAAATATTTTCAAATGCTTATTTTAACAAACTAATCCTGCTTTTCTCCAAAAAGTATAATTTCTTGATCTAGTTAGGTTGTCTTCTAGTAATAACAATTACATGAAAAAAACACAATGTAGATTCAGATTAGGTAAAGTTTACATTTTTTGGTTTAAGGTATGTGATTTTTTTGAATTAGTTTAGTATTAAAGCATATGTTTAAAATTGAACAGATTTAGAATTTCTGTAAAATAGTAAAAACTAATAAAAAAAATTCAGTTGAAATTGGTTCATATTCGAGATTCTTCTAATGAATAAAACAGTTCAACTAATAGAAAAACTAGTTGTATTTGATTCATGGAACCTTTTTTATTTCAGATACTGATTTAACTTTATTTTGTTATACAGTATCATCTTGAAAGGCCGTACTATAGGATATTATCTTTTTTTTTAAATGATAAAATTATTGAAACTACAGCACTAATATGAGTATTATATAAATAAATAATTAATTCATTAATTCGATAACATTCAATAGAGAAAAAATGTCAAAATAAATAAAATCAAATTTTACCTCCAGAAATCAGATGAAATTTTCTTAAATAATTTCATATCATTTTAAAAACAATACATTTTGACAGATAATGAACATTATGTTTATGGTCAAAGTGAATCATTTTTTTTTAATGATGTGGATTGTAATGCTAACACTGCATATTGACAGAAGAACAAAGGAATTTGAGTTTTTGAAGGGAGAATATAAATGTGTGAAATAAATTCTGAGTGAAGCCGATAAAATGACTAAATGAAATAATAGCAGTAACTAATCATTGAAGTCTTAAATCGAATTGGCAGAAAAAGAGAGTTGTTGCCAATAATACAAAGAAGAAAAACTGCTTATCTGGGGCATATATTTCGAAATTCCAAGTACCATTTCTTAAAGCTTATAATGGAAGGGAAGATAGAAGGAAAACGGGGCATCGGAAGGAAAAAACACTTATGGCTTAAAAACATAAGGAATTGGACAAACCTCGATGCCCATGCACTCTTTAGAGCCGCACAAGATCGAGAGGAGTTTGCCAGAATTGTCGCCAACATCCACTAATTGGATAAGGCACCTTAAGAAGAAGGAGAATCATTAATGCGGTTGAACTGTCCAACACAATGGTAAAATTAAGACGTAATTTAAATTTTCATGGTATTTTGACACTAAAGAATCTTGTCCGGTACATCAAAACGCTAATTGTGGACCCTTCAGATCTAGAATCGTACCGTAGCAATAAAAACGGACTTGGTTGCAAGATAAATTGGTTTCTAAAGAGAGCTAAAATAGTAATAGTTTCATTTTAAACTATGCTTTAATTGTAGAGTTTTATTTTTTTTACGTTTTTTGCATACATTCCTAAATTGGACGTATTACGTTTTTGTTTTGTTTTAGGACTGATAGTGCTAACACTAACACAAACAGAAAAATGCCTTCTTCCGGATTAGCTGAAGAGGCAGCCCTCTTAGGGTAAGAAACACTGGACACATCTGCTTGTGTTTACATTTATTTTAGATTTAGATTAGGTATATTTTGTAGTGAATGCATTGATATTTATAATTCAAGTTGACCGTAGAAATAGTAAGTTATGTTGTGAGATTTTTTAAGCATTAAAGTAAACAGTGAAGTGATGATTTATTGCAAACCTCATTTAAAATAAACTTGATTATATACATGTATTTAAATGGAATCGATACCTTGTTAATAAAGTAATATGCGTACCGAGAATCTTGGCCTTGAAACTCTTATGCGTTATTTATCTTTAAAAAATTAACGAATTAAGGAGAACATCTAGTATTATTAGTAAACCAATTATTCAGAGATATCTGGGATTTTTGAAATTTTAATATTATACAAACAAAAAAATGATAGTATGGAGAAATTAAAAAAAATTCACATCCGACAGAACTCAATCCTACAATCTTCTCCTAAACTTGGTAACGTCTGAAATTCGATTTCTCCTTAATGTCATTTTCTTGTTTGTATAATTTCTAAATGTTAAAAAAATCTAGTACTATTCTGAATATAACGTAAGTTATATGTAACCTTCAGTATGAATACAATACATCTGATAATTTTTCTTATAGAATAGAAATAATACGTACCCTGTCCAAGGTAAACAAATATAAATATATTACCTGTGGCGGCTCCTGTGGCGTTAAAGGCATATTGTATTATTGTCACTGTTTGTTAATCGTTAATCTCTTGTTATTCCTGAAAGCACATTAAATAGTAGTTTACATTACAAGTCCCGAAAGTGGTCTTTTACTGAACGAGTGGACAATAGCAGGACGAGCCGCAGGCGAGTCCTGCCAGCCCGCGAGTCCAGTAAAAGCACTTTTGGGACATATTACGTACAATTTTTTTTAAACCGGCCAGAATTTAGTAATTTCCAGTTTATTCTTGGGTCAGAAAATCTCATTTTGTCGGACCGGGCCAGAAAATTATTGCGATAGTCCGGTAAAAGCTTTTACCGGACTAATTTTTATTTTCTGGCCTTGTCCGACAAAATGAAATTTTCTGATCGGTTTAAAAAAACTACATTACCGTAAGACTTAGGTAAAAATAAATAACTTTATTAATTTTCGGTAAAAATCAGTCAGTCACCAATGTATCTCCAAGAGTTAGATCTGTACCGTTACAGCTCGAACACACTCTTTAAGATTTAATCTAAAATTGTTTGATACATCTCTGAGATTGGAAAAATACATTTGTTTATTTTATATTTATACTAGCTGACCCGGCGGACTTCGTACCGCAAATCATTTATGTCATTCTTCCATTTTTCGTTTATTTAATTTATTTTGATTTTATCGTTTTCATCATATTTTCTCGTTAGTTATCAGGTTTATACTATTTTTTTTTTTCGTTATATTTTGTAGTTTATTGATAAAATATATTAGATGCATCACAATACATAATTTAGTAAGAATTTCCCGTTTAAAAATAAGTGATATTAACTGCGCCACCTTCCGGTGGCGTCACAATGCTTAAGTAAGGATTGCTCGTTTAAATATGTGTGATATTAACTGCGCCACCTTCCGGTGGCGTCACAATGCTTAAGTAAGGATTGCTCGTTTAAATATATGTGATATTAACAGCGCCACCTTACGGTGGCGTGATTAAAGTAATCAAATAAGTAGTGGTTGCTAGTTTAATGGAAGCGCCATCTGGTGGTAACTTTCATTAATACGAATATCATATTCATATTAACCATTAAAAATACAGCATCCTACTGATTTTTATGACAACCGGTTGAACAGGGCAGAAGTTGTTACTCTGCAGCGCCACCTGGTGGCGAGTGGCATCAATGAGCATAGCATATTCGTTTTCTCCGTGAAAAATTACATATACATACCAATTTTCATGACAATCGGTTGAACAGGGCAGAAGTTGCTACTCTGCAGCGCCACCTGGTGGCGAGTGGCATCAATGAGCATAGCATATTCGTTTTCTCCGTGAAAAAATACATATACATACCAATTTTTATGATAATCGGTTGAACGGGGCAGAAGTTGCTACTTTGCAGCGCCACCTGGTGGCGAGTGCCGTCAATGAGCATATCATATAAACCTTCTCCGTGGAAAAATACATATATATATACCAATTTTCATAATAATCGGTACAGTAGTTTTTGAGTTCATTGATTTCAAACATATAAACACATCCTTTTATATATATATATATATATATATATATATATATATATATATATATATATATATATAGATTTGTTTTACTCAGAGGAGTGACAATGTGTTTCTATTGGCTGATGTTTTTACTCCTAAGAATAACAAAAGATGAACGATTAGAAATTAGTGACAGTGGATCCAACCACTACCTTGGTTAACTAGAACACTATGAGGTGTAGGTATTGTTATCCGCATTTCGGATAGAGTGTCGCAAAATTTGTGATTTTTGTATTACCCGGAGCTGTATCCATTATGCTCGGAATAACCCTTTAACATTTAATCAGTAATTTAGACTCATCTCTTAGACTAGACAAATACTATTCTCAAAAATTTGATCATAATTTACTATTTATTACCAAGAATGTCAAAAATGACTAGAAATGGACTATTAACAATCATTGAAAGTGAATTCATCTTGGCGGATGATAGTACTCATATTTAAAAAATAAAATATTATCTCCTTTGTCAAAAAAATGTTTTCCCTGATACTCTACTGCTTTTTATTGTTCACATTTAGTGATGTTCTGGTTATTTTATCGGAACTCACTTTCCGACTAAACAAATATTTGACACTGGCATTTAAAATATGACAAACAAATTCAGACAGTATCTAATTATTATTATTAAATATTTGATTAATAACACTCGAGTATTTAATAATATAAACCTTCATGAAACTAATCGAATGTTTCACTATATGTTTTAGTACTATGCCTTCTGATAGCATGGACGATATCGAATTAAAGAATATTCAATTACAATTTCCAACAGCAAGATCTTTATCTAGAGATGATTCTTCTGTAATGGAAGAAATTGTGGAAACTGATCGTGGGAATATTGTGGTTGCAGTTCAGGGATCTAAGAAAAAGCCCGCTATTTTAACATACCATGATTTGGGGCTTAATTGTAAGTAGAATTTAATACTATTCGAATAGATACTTGTGAAAATTTTCCAGATAATGAATATATTGAAACATATGGGTATTTAAAATTGTGTGTTATTGAAAAAAGAGCAAGTGTAAATCGGCTTTTTTATTTAATACAATCTGCTTTTTTAAAAGAATTATTTTGTATTTTATTCAAGTTTTATTTAATGAAACAGTTATGATAAAAGTATAAATCCCTGATAAGATCTGCTTAACAAGAAATAAATAGAGAGAAAAATGATACAAACGATTCGAAATCTAAGAAAGAAAAAGTTACAATGTTTTGTTTATTTAACATATATTTTTTTATTTTAACTTTGCTTTCTGATCTTTCGAGTTAGCAAACAATTTACGATTATTATAATAATTATGCAATTTTTTGTGCATAATTTTATTCACACTTTTTACGATGGAGGAAACAACTTCATTTCAGAATGCTTTGAGCAGTATTAAAAAATTTGGTCATTCCATTTCTTTAAAGTAGATGCCGGCCTAAGTTGTGGTCCTATGCTGTTATGTGTGAAATTTTCAGATGATTTTATCGTGATAGAATGTTAACCTCTATCAATAGAACACTGTTAGTATTGTACTCCTATTGTGTGTAAAATTATTTTGTAATAGATTTATTTCTTATACGTATAAGCAATAAGTTATATTTTTTTATTTAAAATCGTTTTACTATTTTGGCAATTATGCACGGACATCTACTGATAAGGAAAATAATAGCACATGCCAAACAGATCGCTAGACTACGTTTTTCCTTTACCCTGGCTTTATTTAAACAGTAAATTTTATGTTTTGTCAATGAAATATTAAGCGCAAATAAAGCCAATATTAGAATAGAAACATCTCTTTTGAACATAACTTTACCTAGATAGTGGATTATAGTGTACATCAACGATTAAAATAACATTTGTTTGGTGAATATTTGTTCTTATCTCTCTTCTAACTTCTCCCAACCAAGGATTAAAGAAGTTACGACTTACGTCGTTTTGATCAATGAAGTCGACAAATTCATTTGGTGACCTTGAACAAACCATTCAAAGCGTGTATTCATAATCCTTTTTTTTTACATTCCCAGCCTGAAATTCATACTTTTTTCTTCATAAATTAGGGACTTTGACGTTTGAAGCTTTATACTTTTAATTGGTTGAAAGGAGCAATCCCTCCACTCGCGGTATCGCTAGTTTTGTTAACAATCGATAAATAATAAACAGCGAATTTAAACTTATTTAAGATTCAAAACAAAGTTTAATTAATCTTTGGCATTTTCAAAAGATTAGATACATAATGTTATAACTTTTAACCATTTATATACATCTTTACAAGTTTTTTTTTTGGGAATGAGCTCATACCAGACGATCTGAAACTGGTACCCAATGAAGAACCAGCGCTCGTGATCATTCCTTTATCATCTTCGAAATTATCATGCTGCAGCTGTTGAAATTAGAAATTAACTTCATCGCGTACGACAAATCAACGTAAGTAAACGGACTGTTAACGAAAGATCCCTAGAAGCCAATCTTACCAGTCGTAAACCTGGAACAGGCTCACAGCTTCCCAGGCGTCGTCGTTTTGGAGAAATAAACACTAGGGTTTTGTTTACCGAAGAGTCCAGATTTAGCTTACGGTCTCCAAATTGTAGTAAACGAGTATACTAACGACTACAAGAGAATTTTGCAGAATGTTCTGGCCTAGGGCAGGCTTTCAAAGAGGATGAGTTATGACGTGAGCACGAAATTCTCTGAAAGCTCACACGCAATTGTACATGGTTTATAGGTACTACTAAACTTGCTGTCAAGCATGTTTATGAAATACCTTATGTTGATTTTATTGGAAATAATTTTCTTTTGATGTTTGATAACACCAGATCTCACACCCAAAGATTTACTCAACGGTTCTTAAAAAATGTAAACATTCGTGCTATGTCGTGGTCAGCGTAAAATCTAAATGCGTACCATATTGAGCATGTTTTAGACATGCTTGGGCGAAAGATGCAAAGTCGTGTCTCTGCTCCTTTAACGTAAAATAAGATGCAACTTGCAAGTTGCGTTAGATGTATGGGAACTTATTCTTCAAGATGAAATTCGCCAGTTGCAATTAAGCTCGTGAAGGTAATACCCGGTGTTAAAAATGCTGCTCCTCAGATTTTGGTAGCAAGTGATTTCTGTTTTGATCAATGAGCCATTTATCTGAGAATAGTACAGCAAACGTGTCACGAGAGGCAGTACTAGTAGTAGGGACAAACATAAACTATTGACATGTCAATATTTACGTAATCGTAATATTAATTTATTATTTAAAAAAATAAATCTTATACAAAAAATTATTTTGTGATAGTATAATGCCAACAAAGCATTGCTGTTTTGCGAATTTACGTTGGATAATCGATATCCGGAAAAAACGTGTTTTTATACCATTTATAAAACCTCATATTAATGAGGTTAGATGTAAGAAATGGATACATGCTTGAGGAGAGTGGATTTAACAGTGCAAAAAATAAATAAATATTCATATGTATGCTCTAAACATTTTATTGGTGAAAAAGGTCCTACTGAGGAGAATCCAGATCCTGTTTCTGCAACTCCTTCTCTTCCGTTATTTATACAATCGTTGACCCTAATGCATACCAATAAAATATTACTAAAATATTAAATACTAACTAACTATCTAACAGATAAACAGATTACAGAGTCATCATTTACATATGTTTTCGAAATTATTTTTAAAATTAATTAAATGAATAAGAAATGAATAGTAAATTTTTCACAGTTAATTACCATTGATTAGAATGAGATATTTCACTCGGAAATAATCTGAAATTCATAATTATTTTAAATTTCTTTTATTACAGTTTGAATCTACCGCTACTGTTTTACTAGAGTTTGTATACTAACCTGTCTATTAATTCACTTTTTTTCCAGTTACTTTTAAATTACGACATGCAAGACAACGTTTTAATGTTACAACATTGTTATCTTTAACAGTTGCAAATTTTAGTTTTGCTCCAGGAACATCTTCTTCAGTTAAAAACATCTTTTTTTAATTGTATTTTACCATATGTTTATATGTGGATTTGACAGTGTTTGTCCCTACCGGACTACTAGCGCTGCTAGTGAGTAATTTTTCGTACTTCAGGAAAATGGCTCATTAAAAGTCATTTTGCTTTAGTAAGAAGTTGCGTTTTTTTTGTCTCCGCTTTTTTAAATTGTTAGAAAACACTTTTGTTAATTATTGTTAGTAAATACTTAAAATATGTTTTTTGTGTTTAAGATACTGTAGTAATAAAAGATCACAATAGTTATTTATGATATGAGTGTTAAAAGTGAGGTTTTATTTTGTGAGTGAAAACGTTTGTGAAATGAGCGGAGCGAATTGAACAATTTCACGAACAAAATAAAATCACTTTTAACACAAATACCATACAATGTTTTTTGTACAACTTCCCTATTTTGATAATGAAACGAGCGAATTTACAATGACAATAAACCAAACCGTGTTAAAAGTAAACTAAACCGTGTTAAAAGTAAACTAAACCGTGTTAAAAGTAAACTTGTTTACATGGCAACGTGTTAAAAGTATTTTTAACACGCTGCTATGTAAACAATCGTTTTTAACATTGTTTGCTATCATTAAAAGTGTCACTTTTAATGACAGTTGTACAAAAACTATTTTAAGTTTGTTTCAAAAAATTCAACTGTGCCGTTTTCTTGCCAAAGGATTCTTTCTATGTTTTTTTATTGAAAATTTCAATTCACTTAACTAGTTGTTGGATTATTTAAAGGTTCATTAAAAAATAAAATATTTATTTTATAAACCCGTATCTACTTCCGGTAGATAACGGAGATTATTATTTTTTGTTTACGAATATTTTATGTGTTTATGTACAACATATTTTTTGGTTAATAAATAGAAGAGATAATTATTAACTATGAAGTTTTACTTGTAACATTATAACCTAAGCTAACAATTTTTCTACCTATAATTCAAAATTCGAAGATCAGTTCAAGAATATCATGAAATTGTTTAAACCTTTATATTAAAATACCTAAAATTTTGAAAAATTACTCTAATCGTGCACTTTTAAACATATAACTATGTTTAATATGAAATAGGGTTGTTTCTAATTTATTTGATTTACAAATAAGACAAGTGCTTCATTGAGAGAATTACATTATCCTAATTGTATCAAAAATAATCTTATTCTCTTTTAGTTTGCGATATTTCTAGTATAAAGATTCTCATCGATATCAGATAGTTTTAAAAAGCTCCAACAGCACCAATGGAAGTTCTGGTATACCATCCTCATAATCTTGAACCTGAGCAACATTTTTGTGAGATCAGGACAACATAATAAAGAAGGATATTGTGGAAGACATCGGGGAGATAAAATCAAAAAGCATGATTCCCAAATACTTACCTAAGAAAACATTTTAGGTAGAAATACATCTTTATACTAGAAATACATCAACGTGAGGAATGTCAAAATGTGAGCACTCAATTCAAACTTTACAGTAGGGACGGAAAAGTAAAAAATTATATCCCTCTGGGAACATATTCATCTGTATTTCATGAAGAAGTATGTGCAATCTTGCAATGTGGAAGAGATAACAATTTGAGGGCTTACAAATCTAAAGGGATCAATATATGCGCAGATAGACAGGCGGCTATTGGTGCTTTTCAGCCCGCTTAAGTGGACTCCAGAGTAGTACACGAATGCCGAGTAGAACTCGATATCCTGACGAAACATAACAGCATCAAACTCTTGGCTGCCTGGACATAGATAAACACAATGCGACAAAAAGTTGAGAAACTTTCAAGAAAAGGATCTGCCACAACATTCTGCGGTCCAGGGCAAGTTCTAGGGGTATCATGAAGTCCGGGGTAGAATAAACGCCTGGATCCGTAGATAATACAACTAACACACTGAGAACACATCTCTGGTAAAGCTCACACCAGAATGTGTATTGAAAAGACGTATACCAGATGACCTGATACACTGCGCAAAACCAACAGGAATCTGCTAAGGGTCATTACAGGATTCCTTGGTGGCCATGCACCTGTCAAGGAACACCTGCAAACCAAGGGACTATTTTATGGAGACCCAACCTGCAGATTAAGCGCACGTAACTTGACACAGTTAAGCAAATACTGCATGTACTATTGCGAGTCACTGGAACGCAGGAGACAGTTAATTTGTTTACACAAACATATGACACCCTTTAGATCTGTACTAACCAGTAGATGGTACCAAGATTCTGAAGTGCGTGATATGAACCAATTAAAGCAGTACAATAAGCCTAACTTGGCTGCAGTACCGGTAACCGGTGACTATATGTCAGACGGCTTCAATCTTAAAAAAAAGTTCATTTAAAGAGAGAACCATGCCTCAATTTTAAATGTTACTTTAATTATATTAATTAAAAATAAGTGGTAATGTTGAAATAATCGAAACTTTGTTGAGCTCGTTTTCTAATTAACAAATACATCTTTCAGGTGATTATTACGAAATATTGTTTTTTAATCAAACATTTTTTTCTTTTTTAGATGTATCCAATTTTCAAGCTTTTTTTAATTATATTGATATGAGAGCGTTATTGGAAAATTTCTGTGTATATCACGTTAATGCTCCAGGTCAAGAAGAAGGTGCTCATACCCTTCCTGAAGAGTGAGTATTATAAAAATTAATTTAAATTGATTTTTAAATAATTTAAAAAGAAAGAAAAATTTTAAGTAACATTTTTTTTATTATTTTTTTAAAAACTTCAGTTTGCGTCTATATGTTACAAAGGAATAATAATTCTTAAGCCTCACCAATTAAAATCTAACGTTCATGTGTTCTTTTTATACTATGCGATTTATATATATTTTTTGGACAAATTAACATCCATTATTCGCTTTCTTTTCTTCGCTCTTTTATTAATAATTTCTTCTATTGGTAATGATCGTTACAGATTAAAACCAGTAAATAAATCTATTGTCTCATTTTCAAGAATTTTTAATATAACGTATAACAAAAATAATAATAATAATGTGTTTGGCGACCCCGTAACTGAATACACTCATGTACACGTCTAGGCACTAACAAAATGAGATGATCAATGTCTGCTTGTGGTGTCTCGTTCCATGCAACTTGAACTTCATGGATTAACTTTGCCAGACTTTGTGGAAATTGGACAGTCTTCTTCTCATCATATCCCACACATGTTGACTGGATTTTAATCTGGTGAACGGGGTGGCCACGGCAAAGCATTAACACCAGCTTCTTGGAGAAAGTCAATAGTTCGACGAGTAATATGGGGACGCGCGTTATCTTGCTGAAAAAGGACGTGTCGACGTCCGTCTAGATAAGGCATTAAAGTGGTTTGTAATACATCATCAACCTATCGTGCAGCTGTCATACTGCCTCGAATGAACACAAGTGGTGATCGGCTACCATAGGCAATAGTCCCCCAAACCATTACTCCAATTGTCCTGTGTACATGTCTTTCAAGAACAAATCCGGTATCTCGTCGCTCTCCACGGCGGCGTCTTACCCTTCTACGGCCATCGTGCATGCCTAAACAAAATCGCGATTCATCGCTGAATGCTACATTATGCCATTCTTCCACCCATTACTGCCGTTTTCTGCACCAATTCAAACGTTGATGGCAATGGTCCTGGGTCAAAGGTAGCACTAGTCGTGGGCGGTATGAAAACAGTCCAAAGGCTCGAATGCGACGGTATAGTGTACGCATAGTAACAGGTCTACCTTCCTCTCCAAACCATTGATCAGCGATTTGACGCGTAGTAGCAAAACGATCTCGCAGAGCAAGTAGTCTGAAGCGCCTGTCTTGACGCTCTGTGGTACGCCTTGGTTGGCCAGTTGGTCTTCTTCGTGTTCCTCTACCTTCGTTTGTCCACACACGACACACACGCATTACCGTTATTGCCGTACAATTAACACGAAGGGCAAATACGACAAACCCATATCTTTATAGGCAACAATTCTACCCCTGTCAAAATCGCTAACATGGTGGTAATTTTGATGTCCTCGAGCTCGAGGCATTTTGTTACACTGACTACAATTAGACTGAAGAACAATAATTAAAAATTTCTTTACCAACCGGTTTTCATAAATCTTTTTTTTTTTAAATTTCAGATAAAATTTTATTTTTACAAAAACTATTAAAGATAAAACATTGATATTGTTATCATAGCATTCTTTAAATATAGTCATTCTGTTATCAAAAAATTTAGATTAAGAAATTATTCCTTCTGTGTGTAACACTTTTAATGTCACTGAGTATATATAGTCGGATTGTTTTCTTTAGATCGTATAGTTGGTTACCACAATGTGGTTAGTTTTAACATATCATGTTTCTCCCATATAAGCAGGGGTCCAAAACGACAGAAAAAACATTTTTTTATTTTTTGTATCATACATCCTTTATGAGGACGCACTAAACGTATCATGTTATTTTTTTTCAGCTATCTATATCCTACAATGGATGAATTGGCTAACCAATTAAGTTACGTAATGACACATTTCGGCCTAAAACAGTTTATTGGTTTTGGAGTGGGAGCTGGAGCAAATATTTTATGTCGGTTCGCTCTAAATCATCCGAATCAAGTTTCGGCTCTGTGTTTGGTGAACTGCAATAGTACTCAGGCTGGTTGGATAGAATGGGGCTACCAAAAACTAAACACAAGACATCTTCGTTCCAAAGGAATGACGCAAGGTGTTCTAGACTATTTAATGTGGCATCACTTTGGAAGGGTATGCATTTTCGTTTTAAAAATTATAGGTAGAATAATAGATTATTAATGTGCCGTTAATTAAATGTACATATATAATTTGCACTTAAACGTGAATTATGGAAGGAGTTATTTTTTTAGCAAACCGAAGAAAGAAATCACGATTTAGTTCAAGTTTATAAAAGTTACTTTGAACGTAATGTAAACCCAACCAATTTAGCTCTCTTTACGGATAGCTACATAAGAAGGACAGATCTTAATATCCATAGAGAAATGGATCCGTTAAAGAAGAAAAATTCAACTCTTTCAATGCCTGTAATGAACATAACTGGTTCTATGAGTCCCCATATGGAGGATACAGTTACTTTCAATGGCAGACTTGATCCTACAAATTCATCCTGGATGAAGGTAAGTAATGTTTTTTTATCTAAGACAAATGAAATTTGATGTGTCAAATATTGTGATTACACATACTGTTTTTTTTTCTCGATCGTTTATACTAAAAATAATAATTCTACAAATTTTCTAGTGTGAAATTAAGGTTCTAGTTTGTTTTCTTCTAAATTTCTTATTCACAATTGTATTTAAAATTTAAATATATATTAGAAGATATAATTTTAATTTGTATTTTGATAAAATATTGGTAACTATGAATAGCTGTAGACAACAATCACAAATCAGAGGTACGTACTTGAGGTATCGCCTCGGGCATCATGGCACGCAGTGCAGGAATCTCAACTTTCAGCCCTTGTAGTGTAACATACTAATAAAACTAATAGTCTCCATTTCGTCTCTCTGTTCGAATGGCACATTTGATTTATAAAACATTACTTTGTTAATGCAGCAGCGGTTGTCTAAAGCTGAATATTCATAATATTGTTTAAACATAACTAATATTTTTATTTTCATGTTCCTTAGAGCGAAAAATAAGATTAAAATTGGCATGTAGTTTGTGAAGCGATATGTTCCAAATAGTTATTTAACTTTTCTAAAAATGATCGCGATTTGTTTGTGAAAAATGTATTTTATTTTGAACGTAATCTAAATAAAAATCGGGCCTCCTACCGCTTGTGCAAATTCAAATATCTGGGATATAAATATCTATTGCAGTATTAATTCTACTGCAGTGTATTATATATGCAATATATAGTACAGTAGTAATATAACTGTGTAGAAATTTTGCGATTTTTTTTCTTTAAAACCAAAATTTTTGCTTAGTACGTACTTAAACGAAAGGTAATTCTAAATTCCAAGTTCTTACATTTCTCACATGTAAATGATCAGTTAATTATCCCTCAAATACAGAATTATAAAGCAGCAAAGTATTAACTTCAACAAATTTACTTTGTAAAATAGTTTATAATAAATTATTTATTAACAATAGTATGTCCAAAGTAACGTAGAAAAATAAAAATGTTTACCCACGGCTCATAAGTAAATTGCCTATTTTTTAACCTATATCTCTGTCAGTAAGTGTCAAATTATTGAGGAGTTGTTTTATAGTTTTATTTTTATTTACTGCACTAGTGGAGTAAGTAGATAGAGACCTGTATTATTATGTTGGTTGCCTACTGTATACATTAAATAAAACTAACATTTGACATTTCTCAGACAGAACTGTCTGCGAAATCGTGGGCCAAACACACTCGCTGTAATATGCAATTTACTCCACTCGTAAAGTAATATACTATTACAAATAATGCAGCATTCCAAAGTTTTTTTTTGTTTTAGATATCGGACTGCGGTATGATTTTAGAAGAACAACCTGCAAAAGTCAGTGAAGCTTTCAGATTGTTCCTTCAAGGCGAGGGATACGGTAAGTGATTGTAACGATTCAGAGTAAATCAATACAAAAAGTTAATCTCAATGTATATTTAGAATCAACAAACCAGAAATGAGTATTTTGTTTGTTTCTAACAGTTTATTGAAAACGTAACGTATTATAAATAATATTGTTAAATTGCCACTGATTTTACACGCTCATTACACTGCTTTGCAAATTAGAAACATAAATAATAGTAAATGTATTAAATCTCTGTTTGAAAAAATTATGTAAGATGATATATTATATACAGTCTTCCAAAAAATAATTATGTAGTGCTTGCCTAATATTATTTACATACACTTAGATTGGTACAATATAAGTTAATTTTGTTGCTTTGATTATTACTACATACAGGGTGTCTAAATCCACTGAAAAATCCTTGAATACTGGAAACTTTAACTACTTGATTGCAGTTTCCTGCTAATCAATTGTCATTTCAGTAAAACGTTTATCAAATAGATGTCAAAGATAATAATAGTATACCTAATACTATTATGACGTTTTACAGAGTCTTTGAAAATCAAAGAACATATAGACCGTTTACTAAGAACCAACAACTACTTCCCTGGCTATATGCCACGACGGACATTGAATTACAGTTCAAAGTTAAACGGGGTTAGTATATCTGCAAGATAGAACTAACCATTTTAGTTTGCAATTCGATAGGATATCACTTGTAGACCGGTTTCGACGTATTGCGTCTCATCAGTACAAGGTAGATATCCATCCAGAAGCTCTAAGAGCAACTAGATTGGAGATATGTCTGAAATCACACAAATACATTATCTTTAGTAAAGAAAATGTTAAAAGTGCGATAATAGCGACATCTCCATAACTAATTGCAAACTGAGGAGAGGTTTTTTGTCAAATAGAATTTCAGTTTGCAATTAGTTATGGAGATGTCGCTATTATCGCACTTTTAACATTTTCTTTACTAAAGATAATGTATTTGTGTGATTTCAGACATATCTCCAATCTAGTTGCTCTTAGAGCTTCTGGATGGATATCTACCTTGTACTGATGAGACGCAATACGTCGAAACCGGTCTACAAGTGATATCCTATCGAATTGCAAACTAAAATGGTTAGTTCTATCTTGCAGATATACTAACCCCGTTTAACTTTGAACTGTAATTCAATGTCCGTCGTGGCATATAGCCAGGGAAGTAGTTGTTGGTTCTTAGTAAACGGTCTATATGTTCTTTGATTTTCAAAGACTCTGTAAAACGTCATAATAGTATTAGGTATACTATTATTATCTTTGACTGGAAACTTTCTCATAAAAAGTACTTCCAAAATCATGGAAAAATGTTAAAATCCGATTAGTTATCCTGATAACAATACTTTCATGTATACTAGAAAATCTCGAAAATATATAAATTAAACCTATAATTTAATTGAATCAAATCATGGAGAGTTTATTTTTGGTCTTTCTTATATTTTGCAATCTGATACTTTGTTTATAACGCACCCACCGAACTCTTACATAAGCTGAGCGCTCACTCTATATATCCGTCATTCTCATCTGACGTATTCGTATCTAAAGGCGAGTGTAGACATCCAATCAAACTTCGTATTGTAACACCGTCGCGCAACAAGTCTGGACCACCTTGCGTTGCACCATAACATAACATCGAGGCGTCGTTTAAAGGAAATATTATGAAGCTGATGTTGCACCACTTTATAAGTGGTTTAAATGGAGAGAAATCAAACATAAACAATAAAAATCGTATATTTAAAACACTAAAAAAGTAAAAAAAAAAGAGAAAATAAATAACCCAAAAACGTAATAACTTCTAACAAGTGACTAGCGGGAACATTTAATGTTGAGAACGGTTCCGTAATGCGGAATTCTTAAAAAATCTTTCTACCTATCCAGGCCTTCTAGTGTATGACTATACTTCATCAGAACATCATGAATGGTGCTTTTGGGAATATTCAAATTACTTTAATTATTTTCAAGAACTGCAGTGGGACTCCGTGTAGTATAGTATTCTATATATCGCTTTTTACAATAGCTTTCTATTCCGAAGTCGATGTCTTGCTTTACTGGTACTCCGTGTCACTGTCGACTACTCCTCGGCTATTTTCGTAATTATATTGTTGGTTATGAAAACATCAGGTTAAAATTGGTGATAAATTTAGTAATATTTATGTTTGGAACTAGTATTATAACTGTCAATGTCATTTTGGGATTATTTGATAGCACATTGCTTTTCACTATTGACGAAATTCTTTATATTATTATTAATTTATTTAAAGTCAGATACGTGTTATACGTTCAGTCATTCATACAATGTTTCCTTTTAATGCAGTACCTACATATTTTAGAAATTAGGAGTACATTTGTATATTATTTATTATCTTCTGTTATTTCTTTTTAAATAAATCATTTATATTAAAAATCAGGTTTTCTTTTAAATAGTTTTTTTTGGGTATTCACAACAAAAATTAAATAAATATAATGTTTATAAAATATTTTTATTCTTACATGAACATTGTTGAAAATGTTGTTGCATGACATTTGCAATTATATTTAATGAATTTGCTATACTTTTAACAAACGGATAAATGTATTTAGCATAAAACATATTTATAATTCCTAGTAACTTTGGACTAAACTTTTATGATATAAATACAATAATATACAAAAATACCTGAGTAAAATAATAGTAACAAAATCTTAAAAAATAAAATTTAAACTAAGATAAATAATTCTACGAAACAAACTGAACAGTCAGACGAAAATGGGCTTTACAAATAAATTAACCATATAAAGAATTACGGCACGTTTCACAGCTGTTTTAATTTTATGTCAAAATTCCAATTATTTCTCATAAATGCGCATGCCTTGATAGAATTCGACACCTATCGAGATGTAGAAACGAAACGATAGCTTTCTGGCGATTTTACGAGTTCCAACGTGACACGGAGTGCCAACGGCATAGAAAAGAGTCGATTGATAGAATACTATACTACACGGAGTCCCACTGCTGCTACGATTTTTGCATTATTTTCGAGAGTCATATTAACACAATTTGAAAACACTAATGATAAGTTTCCTGGTATTTGTGAAGTTTTATGGCTCATTACATAAATGCCTAAAATGGTTTAAAAATTAATTTTTAACTAAATACCATTCTATAAATCCGAATTGGAGGAAAAATAAATTTTTAAACTCAAGAACTTTTTGAACAAGTGTTTGGATTGACTGAATAAAGATTCAAAAATTCTCGGGATTCTTATCCAATTAATATTTTTAAATTCGAATTTTTTTATTTTAATTTATAAATTAAAATATGTTAACAGATTTTTAATTGTCAATACGGTGAATCTATAAAGCTGTATAAGTGACAATTGCATGTATTTTTAGAAATTTTAAATTCACGAACTTCCAAGATATAATAAAAAAAGAGTGTGCGTGAACTTTTACGCGCGATTGAAGTAAAACTTATTTTACGTACGTATCATCGCAAAATAAATTCAAATTCAAAATATCTGAAATCACACCGTTACTTCCTTCAGAATCTTCCGATAGAATATGACGTCAGAATTGTAACGTTCCGTTACAATTACTTCCGTTAGAATTACAATCTGAGTTACCCCTAGTCGCGCCTAAAGAAGTTTTACTTCAATAACAATAAAAAAAATTGGTAAAAACTTCATTTAATTAATAAATATGTGGTTTAGAAATCTTCAAATATCTGGACTAAAATCTACTGGAAAGGTCCTCATATTTGCAATCCTAGTTTTTGTAGACACCCTGTACGTAACTACAACTTTTATATTATACCAACACTTTGTTGTTTTAGTTTTTTACTCAAGTTTGTTCTAAATGTTAACTTCTATATTTAGTAGACTGATTAATTTCTAATTTATTGATAACCCATTTTTCAAAAAGAGATTTTCAGTTAATTAAAGTCGTTTATGTCTCAACGACTATATAACAAGTAGAATTAAACACAACTGTACACTGAGTTATTTTTTATTTTTACAATGTTTGCGTTGCGTTGGTTGGATATGCGCGAATGGTATGTATTGGTAAAAATAATTATTTACCTCTTCATTTCACCAATTCCTGCTAATTATTCATAAATTGTTTTTGTCATCAAATTAGCCAGCTCAGTGAAACTGTGTCCGAGAATAGAACCAGTATTGGAGAAATATTAACAGAATTTTCATTCAATAATTTTTCCGTCTTCTTATGTTATTATTAATATTATTAACAAGTCGTTTATTTTGTTTGAATAACATTCTTTGACTGTATATGCGGTAGCAATCTGATTTTATATGCGCATTTATTCTCACAAAGAAGCAATAAATTAAAGTTGACGAATCCTAGCTTAAGAATACGATCAATAATTACATAACACATGATACTAATCATAGTCTTTACTTTTTTTACTCGTATTTGTAAAATTCATATGTTATTATAATTATTTCGCCGTTTGACACGTATTACCGCGGGTTGTCGGTGAATCGCTGGATTCTCGATTTGAATCTCTGGGTTCAATCCCTGTTCTTTATGACATTTTTTGAACTAATTAAATTTCATATATATTTTTTCATTTTCAGTACTGTGCGAATTAATGTGAACACATGTGTAAAATTTAGAAAATTAACATTTATTTCTTATAGACGACCATTAAACTAAACAATGTTCTAATATGAAATATGTCATCCTTTCGCTTTAAGAACTTCTTGAAAATGTTTTGGCATCGAGTCAACAAGTTTTGTACAGTTTTCTGTGATTTGCGGATCCCGACACCATAATATCTCGATTATAGCCTCTATCCATTGTGCAATCCATTTTGCGCAGTATAGCTTTTATAATCGCCAACAGATTTTCAGTTGGATTGATTGTAACCCTAATTTACCCTAGGCTAGCTCCTGGGTTCGTGGCTTCCTTCTGAGTTTTATCAATTTTTTCCAAACATAAATTCAGGGCGCAAAAGTACAGACAAACAAATAAAATGCAAAAATCAGTTTCAGAATGATGTATTAAATCAAGTTAAAGTTAAGATTTTTTTTTTAATAATTATTATTTCTCTTATCTTAATTTATTCCAGACTTCTATTTCGGTGGAGCCTTGACTAACTATCTTCAGGAATTCTTTCCTTCTTCAATTCAAGGATTGTACGGCCTTTTCTTAAAAAATGGCTTACAAAATGGCTGACGGCTTGTCAGCCTTTCTTTATTGGTTGCAAGATAATTCTCCTTCTAGGGCCCTTCTTGATTTGGCAATATACCCTAATAATGAAATTCTAATCAAAACTCAAACCTTTAATAATTTACAATCAAATATATTCGCTATCTGGTTCTCCATATTAACGAGAAAAAATTTATTATATTCACATGTTTATATATTTTATGATTACAAAAAGCTGATTTTTACGATAGCAAATGTATTTGAAATTAAGTGTTAGTAAAATTTTAAAATAACAAATTCACCGCAATTTGGATAATTTAATAAAAATAAAATTTATACTGAAGCTAAAATTTACTTACTTTTTATCGAAGGGCAGAAGTATTCAAATAATGTTTCTAATTAGTTGAAGAAACTATGAGAAAGTGGCCAAATGGAAATAATTGGCTGTCGAAGAAAACACATCGCCCGTCTTCCCACCACGGCGACGCAATAAAACTTTAAATAAATACCAACCTATAGTCAGATGGATTTCGGCCCAAAAACGAACGTTACATGATATTCAAAGCATGGTATATTTTGTCCTTAAAATATTTCGTCATCATCTTGGAGACGTGGCAGTCTAGCAATCAATATCTGTTTCTTCTGAGGTCTTACTGTTTTTCTTTCACCTTCTTCCCACAGTAGATTCATGAATAATAACTCCAGCGCGTGCTAAATCTTTCTGAAGATCTTGACTTTTTTTTGGGTTTAATTTACCATTCCTCACCAAAAATACTTAATTCCTTGAAGTTGTTTCTTTTGCTTCCACACTTCCCTTTTCTGTTTACCAGAATTGTCCCAGTTTTCCTTTTCTGCTTTAAACTCTTGTTAACAGCTCCTAAGTTCACATTACATTCCTTTTCTATATATCGTTAAGTCATACATGTATGTTCGTTCAAAGTAACATGTCAGACACAGTATAATCTATATATATCAAAATGAATGTTTGTCTGTATGTTATCGATGAACTCAAAAACTACTGGACCGATTATTATGAAAATTGCTATATACATATATGTATTTTTTCTCGGATAAGGTTTGTATAATATGCTCATTGATGCCACTCACCACCAGGTGGCGCTGCAGAGTAGCAACTTCTGTCCCGTTCAACCGATTGTCATGAAAATCAGTATGATGATGTACTTTTAATGGGTAAGATGAATATGATATTCGTATTAATGGAACTTACTACCATATTTATATCAAATTCAATACTGATTAATAGATATCTATACGACTTCGTATAAGTATAAGTTCGAAAAATATATTTTTGGTGCGATAAGTAAAAGAAAACTATAAACTTTCTTTCCTTCTCTATCTCTTCTTCTGTTTTATTTTTCTTAAATTTATTTTAGTTGTGGGCGTAACAGATAATTATACCGCGTTCACATTAATTCGCACATTACCGTATCTAGTAATAATTTACCAATAACCTCTTTAGCATACGGTTATTTTGTGGGGATGTATTATACAGATTTCACTTTGGTAGTTTCGAAATATTGTTAAATTAATTTCAATTTATCCAAGATATTTATTTTACGTCGGTTTCATGCTTAAAAATGAGTTAAAAGAATAACAAAGTTCCATTTTAGAAGACTAACACTATTTTATGTTATAAAAAACAGACTTATTCCGTAACTGCTGATTGTAGCTTTAAAGTATGAAGTTATTGATATTTGACGTATTATACTTGTGGCATAAATTTTAATCACATCTTTAAGGTACGAATCATTCTATCTCAACCTAAAAATATTTCTTTTTAGTAACCCATTGAATTTCTCGAATATATTCTAATATACGCATTGAATTTGATAGCGAATTGTAAATTTCATTTTTTGCAAGAATGTTTCTCAACAATTGTAACTATTTAAATTAGGTATTTTGTAAATAATTTCTTTTATTTAATAATATTTAATTTTTTATGTCTCGCATTATCTTTTAATTGATTGAAAGAATACAATCGTCACTATTGATTTAACAACTTAACATTCAGAGTGAGTTTTGCGGCTTTTGCTAGTTTTATTATGAATTTTGTAAACATTCAAAAATATCAAATTTTTCAAAAACAAGTAAGTTTTCATGCATTCCAAGGATGTTTTATTGTTGTACAGAACCACTATTGGTGATTTAAATTCGTTTGCTCCTGTGTGTACGCATTAAAAATACGTCGTAAATACACTTGGATACTCTTATGAGAAATTTAAATTGCGCACGTTGTTGTAATGTCAAATCTGCTACTGTAAAATTGGGAAAATTGTAAAGTAATAAAATATCGCAATAATGTAAGAAAATACTAGTGTGCCAGTCAGTGGGACTGTCGGCAGAAGCTATACTTCTATGCACGCTCATGGATTCATAAATTTGTATGCGAATGATTTAGCAAAATCATTATATGGTATTCGTGGTAAGTGTCCCCAAAAACCTCCTAGTAGCGTGTGTACTTTCTTTTTGTATCGAATTTGCATAAAATTCCTGGAGACGAGGTCCGTCTTAAGCACCAGGTGTTTCGAACACCATCGCCATTATTATAATCGTATTTAGCGACTCAAAAAACCACCGAGTACCAAGTGGGCACTGATTTCGTACAGAATTTACATAAAACCCGAGGAGAAGAGGTAAATTCGCTAGACACCAAGTGCCGCGGAGACTTTCGGAACCCATTTTCAGCAATACTTACCGAGTTGTAAGTTTTCTCTCTATTGTCTGTTCGGAATGTACTTTTAGAATACAGAAATGCAATTTCCTGATACTCTAAATAATCTGTCAAATAATCATGTGGTCCATCACTACGACATTCTACATTAGTTCAGACGGTTTTTTGTATATCTATCCCTTTTCAATGTACTGAATGTTGAAACGGTATTCAAAGGACTTATAGTTATGAATAATAACATGTGGTAAATATTTCATCTTTGTTTTTACCGACCAATATACCTTATAAGTGTATCTGTCTCTCCCTTACTCACACCATTACATATGTAATGATTTTTCCCATTTAACTCTACACAAATCTTTTCCACCGAGTGCCCGAATAGAAGTATAACTTCAAAAATAATTGTTAGAGTAGATGAAATGTTAGAAATAAGAAAAAACAAAAAATATTACTATAAAAATCGATTCACATTAGGCGCTCAGTTCTCGGTTCGCTCCCCGTTCGGTCACCATCAAAAATTATGTATACTATTCACATTGAGTGATTAACATCCAGTCTAGTTACAGTTAGAACCTTGGCCTGGCATAAATTAATATCAAAAATGTTAAAAAAGTTCTCAAATGCTGATTTAGCTATTATTGCTATATGTTTGGATGATGAAGAGGAGGAAAACCGAAACGTAAAGAAAAAAGCGAAAAACGGAAGGAGAGTTTAATAGTACTGAGTCAAAGTATAATTTGTCGCCCATTTTGTATAATTCGTCATGAATCCTAACTAATTTTATTAATTGTTCATCCATTTTGCCTTTTGAAACTAACTCAAAGGAACACGTGGTTTGTTTATTAAGGGGAAGAATGCACGCCGATTGAGGGTCATTTGTACACACTAGCAGAACGGTTCGCTCATGGTCTGTTCAAAATATCCGTGGAGAGAAAGATCACGATCAAAGAGGTTGAGCGTATCGTGAGCAAAGCGCCAAGTATAAATAGTCTGGTTTAAAAGCAAGGAATAATATTTCACCGCGGCTTGAATGGCGTTTGAGCTGAGCGTGACCTAAACTATAATGTAAATGGACCTTAAAAAAAAATAAAGGTAGACTATATTCCATTAAAAATTTTAAAATGATTTACCAAAAGTTTTTTCGAACAAACTAACTCAAAAAAAGCCTACATGATTTAAAAAATAGGTTTGCGAAATAACGCAAGGAATACAAAGGAATAAATACCAAAAGGTTTTAAGGGTAATTAGTTCTAATAACTTATAACCGCTTTACCCAATTAAAGGACTGTACTTAAAAACGTTCGCTTTTCTGCAATTTTTAAGATGTATCCCAACTTTATTTTGTATATTTTTTAGTAAAATAACACATTAATGTATTATTTACCAGTTTATTTAAAGATATATACCTAAAAAAAGTTCCTGAAAACGGTACAAATTAAAAAAAAACTAGTGTGGCAGTCAGTGGGACTGCCGGCAGAAGTTATACTTCTATGCACGCGCATAGATTCATAAATTTGTATGCGAATGGTTTAGCAAACTCATATGATATTCGTGGTAAGCGACTCCAAAAACCTCCTAGTACCGTGTGCACACTCTTTTTGTATCGAATTTGCATAAAATTCCTGGAGACGAGGTCCGTCTTAAGCACCAGGTGTTTCGAACACCATCGCTATTAGTATAATCGTATTTAGCGACTCAAAAAAACCACCGAGTACCAAGTGTACACTGATTTCGTACAGAATTTACATAAAACCTCAGGAGAAGAGGTAAACACCCTAGACACCAAGTGTCGCGGAGATTTTTGGAATCGTGATATTAGTGTTCAGCGACTCCAAAAACCCCGAGTATATAAATTGAACCCATTTTAAACAATACTTACCGAGTTGTAAGTTTTCTCTCTATTGTCTGTTCGGAATGTACTTTTCGAATGCAGAAATGCAATTTCCATTTTTACATTATAAAATATAGCGACAAATTTCCTGATACTTTAACGAATCCAATGCAAAAAAAACGCATTCCGATCCACCTAACGTTACAAAATTCGGAGGTTTTGGTGCTTTATTTCCTCGACTATTCGTAAAAACTCTGTTTATGTAGCCAACAACCTCAAAAGCATAGTGCAGACTGCAAGATATATATACTGCAACCACGTGACGGTATTTTAGACTACAATACAATACTCATTATTACTGAATATTATTATTATTAATATAAAATACTAAACTTAATATGTTAACTTACATGACAGAATTATAAAATAATCTGTCAAATAATCATGTGGTCCGTCACTATGATATTCAAAACATTAGCTCAAACTGTTTTTTGTATATCTATCCCTTTTCAATGTACTGAATGTTTAAACGGTATTCAAAGGACTTATAGTTATGACTAATAACATGTGGTATATATTTTATCTTTGTTTTTACCGTCTAAGTGTATCTGTCTCTCTCTTACTCACACCATTACATATGTAATGATTTTTCCCATTTAACTCCACACAATCTTTTTCTACAGGGTGTACGAATAGAAGTATAACTTCAAAAATCACAATACACTTAGATTTAAAAATCGCCAGAGCTGACAACAATGTCTGCATTATCTATCGTATCTTAAATGCGGCAACTCATATGCAAACGGATGTAATTCTCTAATACTTGGTCTGCACAATTACAAAAAAAAAAAAAAAAAAACTAAAAAAACACACTTTTAATATCAGGCATTAAGAAATATTTAATAATTTTTCAATATATAAATAGAAAAAAGTGTTGATATTTTGAAGATATTTGGATTAATTGTATATGCTTAATTGAGAATTTTAAATTACAATTATCTTTATAATTTAAAAAAATGGAATGTACAGTTTAAATTTGAGATATCCCGAATTTATTGAAAAATAAAAAATGTTTTGGTAATGCTTTTTAATTTTTACTTCTGTTTTGCCTGCAATCTTTTGTGTCATATTTAAAAACACGTAAATATAAAAGCCAAAACAAATGATGTATTTTTTCCGCATTATATAATTGCATTTAAGTACTTTTGTTTTTTTTATTTGTCGTGTATGGAACTGTTATATAAACTTCTCTTTACTTTGACCTACACGAATGTTTAAATAGA
This sequence comes from Altica lythri, assembly GCA_964028335.1. NCBI lineage: Eukaryota > Metazoa > Arthropoda > Insecta > Coleoptera > Chrysomelidae > Altica > Altica lythri. Next base: position 64,460,698 of record OZ034801.1, read on the forward strand.
ATATTTTTGTAGATGCTATTTTTTATAAACCGTTTCAATTTACTCGTAGATCGTGTCAAATTAACATTAATATTATAGCATTTCATGTAAAGTGCTTCATTATCTATGATAATTATAGAATTATACACTGCCTGTTAATAATAAGTTTCAGGTTATGAAGGGACAATTATTTTTATATTTAGTAAGATTTATTAGCATAGATTCTAAAAGGTTTAATATGTAAAATGTTTTCCTAAAATATGTTATAATACATTATTATAACCTTAGTTTAATTTTAGAAGCTTATAGCAATAAATTTGGCGATTTTAAGCATTGATAATATTTTAATAATTTTTTTATTCTGTTTTTGTTTTCGCAGAAACTAAAACAAAATCTCATATAAATGATCTCGTAACTAAATTTAGTTGTTATTGTATTATAGAAATTATATTATCCAAATAAAATTTAAACAAATATAATTTTCTGAGTGTTACTTCCTTTATCCAAACTAAAATTTTGCAAAACATCCGTGTGTATATATAAAGTCCGTCTAGAAAGTATCTAGAAAAAACAAATCTCAGTTGTAATTATTTAGTATATATTTTGATTACTTGAATTGGAAAATTAATTAAACATCGTTGCTCGTTCAACTTCAATATTCACTAGTCTCTATATGTTTTCAATGGGACTAAGATCTGGTGAAGCTGCTGGCCATGGAATTATTGTCACTTGGTATTCTTGTATCCAATCTTGAGTATGGCATCTTGCATTATCCTACTAAAAACACCACTTCTCTTGATATAGAGTATGCGCCCTTTCAAGTAGAAAATCATTTAGAATGTCACAATACGTTTCACTATTAATGGTACCATTAACTATGCACCACGTTAAGATATTGCTCTCCAAATCATTATTTTGGTGGGACATTTGATCAGTAACAGGTTGTTTTTATAGGATTTTTAAGTGATTTGAACCAAGTTGAAAACAACTTTCATCTAATATATTCTATTCTTCGTTCCTTTTGTAAAGGTATCATTATGGGGATATTTTTGTGTTTTCTTGATATAAAGCTTTCTCTTTTTAGTGACATATGGACGGTTTCTGAACATACTTTTACATTTCGTTGATTTCCAAATCTAGAGGAGGATTGTGCCATTCTAAGGCCAATAAAGCGTTCTGCTCCAAAAGTGGAAAATTCAAGTCAACAATGGAAAATCAGTACAAATCACATTCATAACAAAACCAGTCGTATGCCCTCAAAGTACACTAAACAATGACATTATTCCAATAAAAAAATGAAGTAAAATACCTAGGTCTTTATCTTGATCAAAGACTAACTTGGAAAACTCACATTAGAGCTAAAAAGCAGCAATTGAATATTAACACACGACAAATGAACTGGCTCATTGGTAGAAGATCTCATCTATCGCTAGAAAATAAATTAACAGTTTAAAAAACCATATTAAAACCTATATGGATCTATGGGATGGAACTCTGGGGTTGTGCGAAATGTTACAGGCATATCAGTCAAAAACGCTAAGAATGCTAGCAAATGCCCCCTTGTATGTTTCAAACTCGACACTTTACGAAGACTTGAAAATACCATGTATCACAGAAGTCATAACTCCACAAGCCACCAAGCACAAAGCCAGGAACCTCAACCATAAAAATGAATTGATCCACAATCTCACCAATGCCCCACCAGCTGAGAGAAGACTCAAAAGAAAGTGGCTTGAGGACCTACTGTAAATGAAGGTGAATCGGCAATGGTCCGCGACACCTACTAAGCCAAAATCGGAGTCATCATATTTACTAAATACTAATGTTGTGGTTTCAACAGGAAATAAAATATTTCCTTCAATCTGACGCCCTCTTCCTAAAATTGGTCTATGTTTCATATCTACACCATTTTTTATCCTCTTTATGGTCTCATGTACTGCACTTTTTTCGAATTCAGTCAATTGCTTTATTTGTTTTTCAATTCTAAAACCTGTTTTATACAAATATTCTACCTGTTTTCTAGTGACATAATTTCATAAATTGTAAACCTGTTGACAATCAACTATATTTGACAAATACTGTTGTCATGGAATTTTGACTTCTATCAGCATGACATACTTGATGCATTACTTTGGTCTTAGAATGTTACAAAAAAGAAATATATTAAAATTATGAAAAATAATGATACTTTCTAGACGGACAATAGCATAGACTTATAATATCTAGACTGCGTGCTGAGATTATAATCATAATCTGTTCCTGGAGAGCGAAAGAAAAAAAAGATGCAAGCAGTTCCTACATCTGTTTCTAATGGGCGAAGTTTATCTACTACGTGACTAAAAAAATCTACAAACACTACTAAAATATTTGTTATAAAAACTCGAATGGTAGCGACGAGATAACGGTTTTGCTCTTGGCCCTTATTAATCGGGGTTGGTTTCCTCTACAAGTTTAATAGTAGGTATACTATTCATTTTATTAAAAAAAAAAACGTAGAAGAATCAAACCCCGAATACTCAGAATTGAATGCATAAAAGTAAAGTCGCTCTCACTCGACTTTCTGTAATAAACATTTAAGTTATATTTAAATTTCTACCCCCGCTTGTGTTGGGAAATAGTTTGTTAATAGGGAAATAACGTGGTAGGTAAACTCCGCCCTTTAGAAAGAGATGCAGGGACTGCTTGTATCTATTTTCTCTGTTGTTCTCAAGGAATCTAGGTATCATATGTCCATGGAATATAGCAGCAATGCTATGGATTAATTATCAGATTTTAATTAAATTTACTTAGACGAAGTACTTTTACGAATGTATCACTAAAAGGCTTATTTAATATAACAGTTTTGATATTTGATAAGATTTACAAACCGTTAAAGAAATATAAAGGAACACGCTAACATTTTTGTTGTCACCAAATTTACCTAATTATATTAGTTACGTATAAATGAATTATTCATTAGATGAAATATTGATAAATTAACCAACATACAAATTTTTAATGTGTTGCTTAGAACTTTTTCAGTTCAGCGTCACATTTCAGCTGCTGAAATATGTGTTTAAATATAATTATAAAACCAGGTATGATAAAACATATTTTGTACTATGAATTATTATAGAATAAACACAGTTTCTCTGACTGCTGCTTATTTACCATTAGAGTACATAGTTGCACATACTATTCGTTCGCAAGCATATATCATGGTTATAATTTTATTTATTTTTATTTTTCAGCGATACATTTTCATCGTCCTATGAGTTGTTAACCTATATGTGATTTGCTTTTACATAATCAAAGAACAAATAATATCAATCAGAAAGACTTGATATTGATCAAAACCAATCTAGTCGACTTCCATTAAATTTTATACGTCGAAAAAAAAAAGATATTATTTTCAATTTAATTTTATTAAATTGAAGAATTGAATATAAATATTATTTAAAAAAATATGAAATTAATATTAATTTGGATACACATTACTGTCTACGTTTGTGATTTAATTTCTAGAATTTGTAGATCATAATATGATTTCATATATTAATTAGTGTATTTAAGTAAATAGAAGTTTTAACGTATACAAGGCTTTATTATATTATTTATTTTTACAAATAGGGATATGAATAACTTTCAAACATGAATTGCTATTGATATAAATTCAATTTTCTAAAAATATTAGGTTTGTTTCAACCCGCGTTTTATAACAATCCCAGAATCGTTTTAGAATCATTACAGAATCAATTACTGCTCAAATTCGTACTAAGTATCGTTCTAGGTACTAGCCTTTTCTATATATTACTTAGTTAGGATGGTTTACTGGTAAACAAAATAGGAGAAGGTACTTAAGGTAGTTGTCGTGGTACAGTATTGCCAGAAAGTTGTATATTATACGCGCCACAAAAGTATAGCTTGTAGATAAGTGATCGATAATTTTTACACTAGACTATACCCGTGCAGTCGTATGACAACCACTGTTACATATTTTTCAAAGTTTAAATTCGGCAACGTCACTTATGACGTGCGACCAGTAGATATATTGGAGATTACTAAACAATTAAAAATTTTATATGTATTCATTAGTCCGTTCGAATTTACCGCCCAAATATTATATAAACTCGCGTACAGCGTTGCCAAGGTCATAATAAATGTATTAAAAGACTGTAAGTTTTTGGGAAGTTTCTGACGGTTAGATCTTTTTTTATAAATAACAAACTGCTTCAGAACTACAGAGATCGTATATACCTACTCAATGTTAATTATCGAATTTTTAATTAAGTTTATCTCGGATTCTATACGGTGGATCGACTTCAAATTTTTAGGGTAATTGTATTATCGTGTCGTTATTAAGTATACAAAAATTTATAACTTTCTGATGGTGTACCCTAACCACGACAACTACCTTAATAAAATAATATGTGTCTAAACTTCTGTAATTTGACTACAAATTAGGTATTGTTTCTTTCGATAAAATTTTGTATATTTTGGTAATGATTGCTTTGCAAATCATTTTTTAATATAATTATAATTTTCTGTCTAATTCTTTTCCACAATTGTTTGTTATTTTTGAAATGTACATTTTTTATCAGCATTTTATAAAACTATAGTTTTCTGTATTTCCTATAATTTTATTTAAGTATTTAATTTCCAATATGTTATACTTTATTTATATATCATTACAATATAAATATATGATACAATGGGCAAACTAATTGGCAAAACATTTTCTAAATGCAAAAAATTATATCTCTTACAGAAAGTGATTCATAACTAAAGATGAACATAAAGAAATGTAACTAGTGGGAAAATAATACTAATGGAAAATACAAAGTTTAAGTAGTACATAAATCACATTCACCACTTCTATCTTCACAAAAATACTGCAATATTAAAACAGATTGCAAGATTAACTACAAATGATCCAAAGATAATATTGTGATTAAAGTTAAAATAATCTGTGATTTTAATTATTTGGCTATAAAATGCACACAACAAAAGCTTAGAATACAAAAACAGATATGGCGAAAAAAATTATTCCCTGGCTGTTAATCAATGAGGGCTACGGTTTTTTTTATCACCAGTTGGCGCCACTGGCGTTGTAGTCCGTCCATAGAATAAATTTGTAGCTGACACTTATCCGTCGTCACGTTTACAAATAAATATTAATCCATTGATATTTAGAGGAAAATGTCGCAGTGTTGCTTAGTACTGTTCTTTCAGTCCGCTTAACTTTGCACCTCTTTTTCGTAGTTCTATTTTTAAAGCAGTGACATTCATTGACCCGTAACTCGTATTTTCCATAATTAAAACAATGTTTTAAATTTAATATTATTATACCTCGTAATAACTCCAAAGTTAATTAAAAAGAAAAATAAACCATGCATCCCACCCATAAACAGTGACGCGGGGACCTCCAGCAACACTAGCGCCTCTGGATCGAGAATCGTGATTACCGATTCAAAACGATTCTGAAATGATACAAACAGCAGTTGGAACAAAAGACTGAACCGTTCGAGAACGGTTTTTTTCTCAGTTGGAACGCATTTTTAATAACAAGACAGCGTTAACCGTTCTAGAACAATTCAACTAACGAGTTGAAACAAACCTAATGTAATAATTATCATAAAAATCACTTTTTAAGTTTTTCTTCTGTTTTTTTCCACACCAGCTACTTTCAATTTAATTGCTAATTTGTATGTAGAGTCTATTTATGCGCGATGAATTAATACGTTTGCACTAGAATATGACATAATTTTAATACATCCCATTTAATAAGTCTTATCCACAGAAATTTGCAAATATTTGACAAGTGCACTGAAAAATTCTGTGGATAAACTTTTCTTTTTTAAAATATTGTTATTACCCTCGTTTGGATTCAAATTAAAAATCACATATTTAAAATTACTAATACGACACCAGAAAAATATGTAAGGTCACAATCGGTTAGCTATCTGTGTCGGTAAATTTGGTTGTACCGATGGCATACATGTACTAATCGATTTGTCAGTACATTTTTTCCTCTGCTTGTATGTATGATAGTCGTTAGATTTTCGGTTAAATAGTCTCTCGATTCGAATCTCATTTCTAAGTAGTTTGCACAAGCGTAGCCCTATATTTTCATTAACAATTAAATTAGTGTTGCGATTGATATAGCATATTGTTTCATTTTCTCTCTTTCTCGTTATTTGTTTCGTGTTCAGAGCTCTGAACGCTGTTTCTATTTAGTAGATGCTCGAAAATCTCTGCAAACCTCTACTCAAAATATTCTAAGGGGAACCAAATGAATTTAAAAGAGAGCTTGTAACGTATAAGATTTTAGTCTACATAAATTTGTAACTTTAATGTTATATTACTCAATGACTTACCAAAAATATTGCGATATCAGAAAGTAATATTTATTTTCATTACATGGGTCAACACAAAATTTGCCTTTCAAATTAGATTTAAAAAAATGGAAAATGAAGTTTTACTTTTTCTTTGATTTTCGAATAAACCCAAATATATCATATTTTCATTTTATTGGCCTTAATAACGTTGTCCGAGATTAATATCTTCATTGAAACGATATCGTTGCTCTTCTAAATAAGTCACCATGTTATTTTTACATTCATCTAAATAAGCATGAAGCATATGTACTGAAAGACATTCTGCTACTCATGACTTGGATATTCTTTAACTTGGTCTTTGTAGTTTTCAACTTTTTTATTTCCTAAAAATCCTTTAAAACTATTCCAACTTGCCCTTTAAACCCTACTAAGAAAGCTTGGAAAAATGTATTAGCAAAAATTTGCTTAATTTGTGGAGTAACAAAATAGTTTTAATTTTGGCATCTGACAATTTTTTTCAAATAACCAAATACTTCTGATTTTTAATTTATTTTTTTCACAAATTGTTTATCAGCCCTCTAATTTAATATGTAAAAGCAGCATTTACAATTTCAGCATTTAAAAGATTTTTTCCCCACACAGAGTTCGAATATAAGGCTGAACATCCGTTCTGCTATCGCGTAGAGACTTATAATATGGATGTATCTACCCTTAGTAGATTTTAGTAAGATTATAATATTTTTGTATTTTTTTTTAGTGTTGGAGGGGATGGAAAATCATTGTTGTATAATGCTTTCAGGTTTTTTATAGGGCTGTTAATAAATTAAATATACGCCCTTTATTAGGAGTAAAACACCAATCTATACCATGCTATTTTTAAATGTATTGGGAAAAATTAAAATTAAAAACTTTAGGACAAGAAACGAAATTTTTTGTAGTTCCGTGTTATAACTACTTTAGCATACATAGTACCACTTTTTAAATTTATAAAATAGAAGTAAACACATGTGTGTAGATTAACATATCGGTTAACAACTTTTTGGGCATGATTCCTTAGTTTTGGCAGATGTAGTCAAGATCTGTGTCGTGTTGTTTTAGCCGTACAAGTCGGGCGACGCCGATCTAGCTGTTTATCAGTTGAAGGTAAATCCTAATAAAATGCTGGCCTTTGATTAAGTAGGGCCAACAGTTGTTCTTCCCATGTAAGTGTAGTTAACAAGTTGGAAAGTCTCTTAAAATTATATAAAACTAATTTACTAACAACACTTAATAGTTATATTGACCAGATGCAAAGTATGAGACTCCTTAAAGTTTTGTATGAGTAGAAGTTAGTATTTTTTACCTTCAAAGTAACATTATCGATTTCATGGATATTAATCACAATGGCTTTTCACTATATTTGTATGTACAAATATCTATTCAAGCTCTAATTTTGGGTTGGTTTGGTAGGACGTATTTTTACAAAATCTATTTGAATTACGATTTCCTCCTTTCTTTTTCTTAAATAATTAAAAACAACTTTTTGACCAGTCCAGATTTCATTGTAGTTAACTTATTTCAGTACACTATTTGTTACCTTTTAAATCACGTAACTTATATTTCAACACTAATAATAGAGATTAGTTTATGACAGGATCATTTAATTGACTTTAAAATAGAACCTGATCAACGCCTAAGATGGCACTACTACAACGTATTGGAAAACATTCCACGTAGTCGAGGCAATCAAAATTACATTTGAAATTTAAACGGTAAGACGGATTTGAATGATTCTTTTTTGCTTTCGTTTCCTGAGAGGGTCAGGAAACTTTGTGACCCTATACGATCATGTAATATTAGAAATCTGAATTTGTTAATTGGCGGAAATAAGTTCAGTTTATTTTTGGGATTGCTGAAAACGAATTGACATTAAAACTGTTCTCCGGAGTACCTGGTGTCCAGGATACCTACTGTTTACGTCCTCTCCTGGAGTTTTCACTAATATCGTTATGAGTCAAAATTCCATACTTGGAGGTTTTTGGGCTTGCTGAAAACACTAAAAGTGATCTACGGAGTATCTGGTGCCCAGGATACTTACTGTTTACCTTGTCTTCTGGATTTTTTGGTAATATCGTTATACAATTAATTTTTGCATTAAATTTAAAAAAAAAAATGGGCTTTGGTTTCAATATATTCAATGAAACACTAGGATTTGAGGTAAAGGTTGCTGTGCTATGCACTAGATACTCCGTAGATTGCTTTTTGATATTATATACGTTCTTAGCGAGCCCAAAAACCTCCAGTATTGAGTTTCGACTAATTGTGTAATTAATTTACCAAAAACTCCTGGACACGAGGTAAATAGTATGTATCCTGTGCACCAGGTACTCCCAATGTCATATTCGCTTTCAGCGAGCCCAAAAAAGTATTGAGTTTTGACTAATTTTATAACGATATTATTGAAAACTACAGGAGGCGATGTAAACAGAAGGTATTCCGAGCACCAGGTACTCCGATGATCGCTCTTAATGGCATATTGAGTAACAAAATTGAACTCATTTCCGTCCAATAAATAATGAGTTTTGCATTTTTTGTATGTACAAACAGTTTTTCAATATTACAGAATGGCATAAGATCACAAAGTTTCCTGATGCTCTCACAAATCGAATACAAAAAGAATCATTAAAATCCGCCTTCCCGTTCAAATTTCCAATGTTTACAACTTACACAGAAAATGTGCGATTAATCAGATTAGGTTTTTTTTACAATTTTTTACCACCTCGATTGACTAATATAACTGCACAAGTTTAACTTTAAGAGAAATTTTAGAGAATTTAAAAAAGTTATATCTTTTGACCAGGATGTAGTTTTTAGTTTTTGACCTTAAAACTTCTATAAAAAAGAATTGATTTATTATGAGTGATGTTTACCACGTCGTGTTTTAATAAATAATATAATACAAGTTTTGATTTTGACTTTGTTGGATCGGACGGGTTTGTGTAAACGCCAAAAATGATTGAAACCAAGTAAATAGAATTTTCTGACGTGACAAAGTCTTATAATTCGATGGAGCCGGTTGCACGCACTAAAAAACATGACTCATGCGGCTCTGATGCGTTGCATTTAAGGCTTGAAGTGTAAGCGCGAGCTCTCTCTCCTACTTGAGTGAGCAAAGAAAAATGAAAAATGATATCCATACAAAATATCTATCAAACAAATAAAATTAAAATTTCCTTTTGAAAAATGCAACCCTTCCATCAGTATTTTCTTATAGCGTTGTCACTATCGTTAGTAAACCGACTTTACAGACAACCGATTTTTTTTAAGTATTTGGAATAGTGATGGTCAACTCGAGTACCTAACCCGAGTTGGGCGTAACTCGAACCCACTCGAGTTGAATTCTTTCTAACTCGAATCGAAATCGTAAACCGAATGTCACCGACATGGAGCGAAGTTTGCCGATCATTTGAGTGAGACTATAAAATTCACAACTCTCCCAATAGATTATAAATAAATGATATAAAAAATTAAATAATTGAAACAGATAAAAAAATATCATTTGCCTGTTCCAATTTTTAAACTATTAATGTGAAGCTGAGGGAATAAACTGTTAAAAAATAAAAAAAAAGCATTCACTTGTCCATCCAGTTAACTCGACTTACGTAATTCGAGTTCAACTCGAGTTATGTGGATTTTAACGGGTTAAATCGAAACTATATCGTTTAAAGTTTACCTCACGCTCCATTGAGATGCATACTTTGTAACGAGAAATGCGAACCTTCTTAATCAACTGTATTTTTCTGCGGATTTCAATTTTTGTTACTTTGTTGTTTTCGAATACAAGACAAAATCAAATGTTTGCCTTTCGATGTTGTACTTACCCAATTTGTTTTATAGATATATAAATAAAATCAGTATTTATATTTTTTACTCTAGTTAGAAGTTACACCCACGTGTAGTTCCTCTATGTGTTGCTTCTAGATAGAGCGTAAAATTCTTATTACTCTCCTCAAATAAATTGTGTTTAGGTCTTCCATAACACTCTTTTTAATTAAGTAGACAGTTAATATTAAAACATCTACATACTCTGTAGCTGGTCATCACTGAACGAACTGCATTTTGATACATATTACACTTATTTTACAGAAGAAATACTTTTATCAGTTAACTTGATATGCAATTAAAAACTACATAAAGAATAATTGTAAATTGATTTTCGTACGACATTAATTTCAGTTAATAAATTTGTATCTTGTTTCTTCCTCCATGGGAAGTGAAATTTGCACCCAGTATTTCACTATGTACTTTTAACACAAAGAAATCTAATTTTTCTATATTTTTACAAAAAACATTTCAGCATGTGACAAAAGCATGAATAAAATGTAGTATGTGCAAGTAGAAAGAAAAAAAACAATACAATTAGATTGTAGGTATCTACCATTTAAAATTATTTCAATATACTTTTTCCTTTTACATACTCTCACTATTTTAGTAGCTAAATATGTATATAGTTACGTATATCACAGAAATAGAAATACTTATTAAATTGTAAGTTTAGACAGCAACCAATAAAATATTTTGATTACATGTAAAAAAATTTCAACGCTTTGTTGGTACATCTTCCTTTATCATTTTTTGGTTTTTGATTTATTTGTAAATAATTAATAATTTTGATTCATTAAAAAGTAGTTGTAATGAAAATAGAGACATTTTCGGCCTTATTCTTATTCTGGTATTAGGGTATTTGTGAACCATATCCATAAGGTCAAATTTCAATTGTCTATAATTTGTTCAAATATATATTGACAAGAAGAAATACTACATAATTGGATGCATCCTTTAATGCTCTGAGTAGAGAGTAGTAACGACAAGGACATACACCAAAACTACACATAATCTCTTTCGCAACTAGGGATGTAAACGATACATCGATGTTTTAGAAAATCAAGGTATCGTTCATAAATAAACATCGATGTTAAACAACAAGAAAACATCGAGACATCGTTCATTATCAACGATGTTTTATGAACGATGTGTGGCTGCCGACCTATGAAGACAGAACTATGAAGAACTTAACCATCGATAATCCGTTGACGAGATCTGAAACCGCATCTCAGGTTATAGGCAAAGTACACGCAATTGTGAAGTTCATTAAACGCAGTGTCAATGCGAGCGATGATTTGCGTAAAAAACAAAAAGATGCTGGTTTAAAAGAAGGCCAAACAAAGAAGCTTTATCTAGACGTACGCACTCGTTGGTATTACACCTTTTATATGATAGAACGTTTCTTGGAGTTAGTTTCAACGATTGGTGCAATATTGCTATGTCGTTCCGATGCTCCGCCAATGCTGACTTTCAGTGAAATAGCTGCCTGCGTGAAATCGTACAACTGATACAACCCTTTAAAAGGTCGACAAAGGAAATTTCTGAACAGAATTATTTTAGCGTGAGCAAAGTCATCCCACTTGTTAGCTGTTTGCGAGGAATGCTGGAAATTTTTTCTCCAACATTTGAAGCTGCTATTGCTTTAAAGACAGAAATTCAGAAGGAGGTTATAAAGCGATTAGACAAGCACTAGAGCACTGCTTGTCACTGCTCTACACTGCACACTGCTCTAAACTGCTAGTGTAGAGCACTGATGCTTGTCTTTGGCTTTAGCAACAGCACTGGATCCGCGCTTTAAGCTCATACATTTTAAAGATCCAACTGCAAAAGCTAAAGTCTTGAATTATGTGAACAACATGCAAAATATGGTTTTCCCACCAGAGTCTTCTGACGAATCCAAAAAAGAAGAGAAGAGAAGACAGAACGTGAAATTGATATATGGAGTTACCACAAAAAATTGGCACATGACAACATGAAAAACAAAACTACGGACAAAAGCGGAATCAGAATTTCACATGTTTGTGTCATCACCTGTTACGCCAATCAAAGGGGATCCTATGGAAATCTGGGACGATATAAAGACTATATATTTCCTATTTATATAACCTGGCTATGAAACATTTGCCAATTGTAGCAACTTCAGTACCCAGTGAGCGGTTATTTTCTGAATCTGGAGCTATTATTACTCGAGAAAGAAACCGATTGCTTGGCAGTAGATCGTCGAAATTATTGTTTTTAAATTCTATAATGAGAAACAAATAATAAGTAATAAGTTACGTTTAATTTTTCTCTTAATAAATTTGATTATCTGGTTCCACCTGATTTTGTTTATTTTGTTGTTCTGCCACTCTTCATATCCTAGTACAGTATATCTGTATTACTTAAAGTTAATATTATTTGTCTGTAATCATGATTTAATCTTTATACGTAAACGCTTATTCTAACTATATCATGGATGTACTTCAACCCTGGTAACATTTTAAAAAACATCGATGTATCGTTCATAAACATCAATATTATAATATCGATGTTTTTAATGAACGATGTTGCATCCCTATTCGCAACTCGTTATGATTGGTGTATAGTTGGAGCATGCGCACGCCCTACTTCGCGTTGCGATAAAGGTAAAAGATAACATACAGTTTGATTTTGTAACCGTAAGTAGCCTGACGCCTATTTTTATCTAAAGTTATAATTTTGTTAAAAGTATAAAGTCTTTTTTTTTATTGTAAATCCAAATAAACTATTTATGGAATGTTTGAAAAATTAAGTATATATTCTTTTCAGTTTAACTTTTTCATTACCATTAAGATTTTATTGGTTGCTAGCCAGTGAGTGTTAGAAAGAAATAACTATGTTCTTAAGATTTGTAAAAGGTAGGTATGATAGTAAAATTTAGTACTTATATTTTTTACTGCCGCTTATTTAATATAATAAATATAGTAAATATAGCTGTCAGTGGATATAAGAAAATAAGAAAGTGCGATTATATTAAAGTAAAAACAATTAGAATTAACTGTCACAACTGTGAAACTGTCATAATTACTCTCTCCATTTAACAACGTCTATTTTAATAAATCTTTTTGCCTAATTCTTAATTTTTTATTTAGATGTTTTAGTGTGGTTCATCGTAGATGATACTTAACAAAGATATCCGCACAAAGGCTTACGCACGCTCTGAAAATAACGTACTTGATAACAATTCTGAATTACAACACAGTACTGTGTGAATTAATGTTAATACAGGTGTAAAATTCAGAAAATCGACATTTATTGCTTATAGACGAACAAAATAGAATAATCAATATAATAAAAATTGTTTTAATATGAAATATGTCGTCATCCCTTCGCTTTAATAACTTCTTAAAGACGTTTTGGCATCGAGTCAACAAGCTTTTTACAGTTTTTTGTGATTTGTGGATCCCAAAGCCATATCTTTTGTTGTGAAATACATTTTGCACAGACTAGCTTTTACAATCGCCCACAGATTTTCAATTGGATTGATATCCGGTGAGTTTCCTGGCCATTCGAAGCATGGTATATTCTTTTCCTTGTATATTCGTCATCATCTTCGAAACGTGGCAAGGAGTCGAATCTTGTTGAAAAATTGGTTGATCATTGGCAACCACTTTTCTCAGCTCTCCTTCTAATCTCGATTCCAACATGTTTTTGTATTTTTGAAAGTAAGTTTTTCATTGGTACTTTTACCGACGAATCGGGACCGTTGTAGCAAAAAGTGGCTCTCATCTGAGAACAACACTTTTCTCAATCTTCAGCAGTCCAGCTCTTCTATTTTTTCGCCATTTTTTCAACATTGTAGCAGTCAATATGTTTCTTTTGAGGTCTTACTGCTTTTCTTTCACCTACCAAAAGTCTTCTTCGCACCGTAGAGTCATGAATAATAACTCCAGCGAGTGCTAAATCTTTCTAAAGATTTTGACTTTTATAGTGTTTAATTTACTTTCCCTCACTAAAAATGTATCATCCCTTGCAGTTGTCTTCGTTTTCCTTTCACATTTCCCTTTTCTGTTCACCACTATCGTCCCAGTTTTCCTTTTTTCCTTCTCTGCTTTAAAATCTTGTTAACAGCTCCTAAGCTTACATTACATTCCTTTGCAATATCTCTTTCAGTCATAGATGTATCACTTAAAGTAACAATTTTAGTAAGTATTTTTGGAGAGATATCTACATTCAAAAATCAGAATGAAATGAAGTCCTGATTCAATGACTTTTCAGACATACTTTAATTTGAAAGAAAAACGAAATGCAACTCGTCTGCAACTTGCTTATTTCTCATTGCTGACTGAGAATCAGAGATAATCTGCGACGAAATGCGCTCACCATTGAATTAACGGCGATAAAGTAAATATTGGCATAATTATGCTGCATGTACATTAATTTGCACAATATTGTACCTGCTTGTAACATCAACTCTGTTTTTCACATCGAAACAGTAGGTTATAAAAGGGGTAATTAATAATGAATTAGAAATAGCTCTGTTACTTTATCGGCGCATATTTATTCGTTTTGCAATAAATATGAAGACTTTATATACAAAACTCCTTTTTATCACAATGTTGTAATAATCTTAAGGAAAATTAAATTTAAATTATTTGAGGCTTGACGAATTTTGAAGGTATTCTATAAATTGTAATTAACTAGTGCGCCAAAATACCTTAATACTATTATAGTGTAAGATAGTAAAGATAGGTTACTTTTATTCACACAGAATTTAATGATTTTAAGAATTCAGAAGAAAATGGTTCTTCTTATTAAAACAGGTAATTCAAAATTTTATTTTCTCGCAATGTGTTCAATATTATTTATACGATTAGAAAAATTAAAGTAGGGCCTAATCAAATTAATACAGAAAATCGATATATATTTGTAACTGCAAAATTATTCTATAGCCTTTGGTTCCGCGGAATTCAATTTGGGAATGGCTGGTCTACACGTTATACTGAAATTACAATTTCTAATTGTATCTGTCATTCCACATTATTCTAATCCATTAAAACTTGATCTGTAATTAGAAAAGCGTTATGTATCATTAAGGCACTAAAGACATGTCTATTTTCTATCATTTTGATTGTGCTAACAATTGCGAAACTTTTGACAATCTTGCTCGTGACTCCTCTATACAGATGGGAAAAATATTTAAAAATATAACGCATGATGTAACTTCTTACATGTGCTGCTGTAACGCGACGATTAGTGTTGTAGTGTTACTAGCACATGCGTAAACTTTGTAAGCGCCAAAGAATTAAATTTAAAAATGTTGTGTCGCATGATTGCAAACGTATTACAAATTAATAAATTCTGTGAAATCATTTTTGAAATTAAAGTGTTGATTTTTTTTGCTTGATTTATAGTCACAGCATTGGCGTTTAAATTCATTTAAAATTGTTTCCACTATTTTCGCGCATGTACAGTAGCCGGAAAAAGACTAATTCTTGCACCACAGCCGCTTATGTACGAAGCTACAACGTGCTTTAATTTCCAACATTGTTGCTGTAAAGTATTGATGTCAATTTTCCTGTTATACCTTCTCCATGGTCGTGTTTTAAAGAGTAAATTGTTATGAGACTTATTAACAATAATAATTTTATTCATTTTAATACAAAGTTTAACAATAGCATTTGTCTAGGTTTTTTTTGTACTTAACTATTACGATTTGAGTGAATATTTTTTGTCTTATAACCACTGACCTTAGAATACACAAGTTACTAACAATCTTATTCTTAGCATGAACCACCTGCATGTATTTCACTCCGCTTGAATCATAATACACATTATTAACCTTCTAGTATTTTACTATTAGTTTACTTATTATTTGGATTTCACTTATGTTATTGTTGACTGTGATTGAACATAGGGAACTGATTATTTAGCTATTTAGTAATGATCTATACTATACTCTTTTAGATAATGATATCGTATGTTTTTCAGTAAAAATATTTCTGCATTAAAATTATTAACTGTTACAGGAATTTTAGTGATTATGGAAAAAATAGTGTTCAAAGGTAGTTTATTTGACAAAATTTAATAATTTTCTTAATTTTCAGTTGCCCCTCTTTCTCCAACCAAAATGGCTATGTTTCGTAAGGCTTCATTAGAAGAATTGCTCAAGTCGAAAATCACACAGAGCAGTCAGTGGTCTACAAACATTATTCATATTACTGAAAATCCTATTTCGGCTGTCGTCTGCTAAACTATACCGCAAACTGTATTGAAATTTATATGACTGATGCGAGTTGTTGAAATATTCGGCTGTAAATGTTTATAAACAAATTGTTCTGTTAAATATATACCGTAGTTGGAAATTGTTCGTTTTTGGATTATATTTGTAGTTAATTTACAGTTAGTGTTTAACAAATAGATAACCAAACTTTGGGAGTAAATAAAAGGAGCAGATAGGAAATATTAAAAAGAAATATATTGCTGGTTTTGTGTAACTCATATTGACAAAATAAAACTCTAACGGAGAGTGACAGGAATGAACGAATTTCATCACCATAAAAATTTTTGTATGCCCGAACGACGCGAAGCGGCAGTTCGTGTGCGGGGAAGTATAACTTTCCGCACTTGTTAGGATAATAACTATTCCGTACTGTACGGGAATGATCCATAAAACGTTTATAAGCAAACTCATATTTGGCAATAAATTTAAAACCACATTAGTAGCGGTGTTTAGTAACTCTGAAAGCGTTTTGCACCTCTGGACAACAATGTCAACGTAACGGTTTCATAGAAAATAAGATGATAATCAAAAACAGTAATGCATATATAAAACTTTCTTAATTTACGATTATATTTAATGTGATTTCAGTATGTATATCTCGTAGTAAAAGCACATTCCCGAACTCCAATGTTTACATTGTCGTCCGGGAATGTATCGCTTTTCCTACTAGATACACAATATACTATTTAGATAGGTACCCAATCATAATTTAGCTATCATATTACTTAAGAACTACTTCGAACTCATTAGCATTCACTGAGGTGTCACTAGAAGATCCAAAATTTATGTCTAGAGATATACTCTCCTTTTACGATCCTCAAACGCTGTTGTTCCCACCATTTTACAGAGCCGAATGATTCTCATCGGATGGTAAAAGGGTGAAAGCTATGTCGAGAGAATTTTGAGAATAGAAATGCTTTCGAGTTTTTATGCTGTTTTACACAACTGGTAATATGTAGAATTGAAAATGCCTAAACTGTTATTCTTTATGAGATAATTATCAGCAAAAATGTGGTGTTTAATCGATCACGATGATATGACTTCAACTACGGTTACCCAAACGCTAAAATCAAATCCAGTGTTAGTTGTCGCTGTTTTGTTGCTCCCTTTAGCTTTGAGTTGTACCTATTTTAAACACATTAGTTTTTGTGCCTCATTATTAGATAAATAATGTCATAATTTTATAGAACAATTTGTCGATACACTTAAAATAGAGCTAAATATATTTTTATCTATAATTAATAAAAGGCGTATCAAACTATATGGAACGTATGTGATCACAGATATTAGAATGAAGATTATATTGTTCTTGTTTAATTAACACTGTTAAAATATTTTTGAAACAATACACACATTGCGTAAGAAACTCAAAATGATACTCATTAGAGACAAAATAAATATTTTGCTTTTTAGTAACGCTTAATTTCTTGTATCTGGTTGTAACTTTTGTTATCTATATATAAGGGTTGTTTTAATTTTATTCTATCTTATAATAGGGGAGCCCAGTATACTAAATTTGCAGTTAATAAAGCGTTATTGGAATGTGCAAGTTAGATCCTAAATAAACATTAATTCCCATCCTTACTGGATTTGTCTTCGAAGTTGATCATCTCCTGTCTCCTTGAACAAGAATGATTATGAACTACTCTTATTTTATATTATGATACTAAAAAGGAACCGTTGGTGATTCTAAAATATCTTCTAAAATTTTAGACGTTATGACGATATCTTCTTATGCTTCTGGTAGTTGGTTACTAACCAAGTAGGATCCAATTTTTCACCCACATTTTACCATCCGCAGTTTGTTGGTGACAAACTTCGTAGTAAAGCACATTTGATAAGAAGGACTAAATTTCGCATGTTCGAGGTGTTGGACAAGCTCATTGCAGTAGAATTTTTGTCGGACATAATTTTTTTTTATATTTTTTATCAAATTGGCAACCAATTGTGTTAAAATGAAGCATATATTAACATTAAAAAACCACTACTTGGGAAATCCATGTTTTTCAAAATTTCTAGCTCGAAAAAGCAGCAGTTTCAAATTTAGATAATTTCAAACTGTCGGACTCGTCAATAGGATGTAACCCTAATTAACCCTAGGCTAGCTCCTGGGTTCGTGGTTTCCTTCTGAGTTTTATCGGGAGTTATCGAAATGCGTCCCGTAAGGGTCAGGTAAATTTAATTACAGTTGAAATGCGTACGGGGTACAGTCGAAATGCGTCCGATGTATTTAATCTTTAAAATGACATTTTACCTGCTAAATCACGTTATAATAAGAAATTGTTGCCAAGTTTAACATTTTTTTATCTTTAGGGTGTTTGTATTATTCTAAATTATTCGTTTAATGTTTTGGAATGAATCCTAAGAATTAGAATAGTTCTTAATTCCATGATCGATTTTAGGAATTTTAGGATTTTAGAGCACTCCGCATCACTAGAAAGAACTACAAATCCATGTGAAAGTTTTCATTCCAAATACAATGCCTCTTTGTATTGTCCTCATCCTAACATACATAATCAATTTATCAATTCTCTCCAAACATAAATTCAGGGCGCCAAAGTACAGACAAGCAAATAATACGCAAAAATCAGTTTTAAGATGATTTAATAAATCAAGTTTCAAGAGTTATAGTTAAAATTTTTAAATAAATAATTAATTAATTCTCTTATCTTTAGTTTTCCAGGACTTCTATTCCGGAGGAGTTTTGAGTATTCTCTTCAGGATTTCATTCATTCAAATAATTCAGGGATGGTACGGCTTTCTCTAATATAAATCTTCCTATTCTCAATCCCGGGATGGTAAGGTTTTTGTCTTCGTTACGATTCTCAATTACGGCAACAAAATGGCTGACGGCTTATCACGTTCTCTAATTTATTAGATATTCCTCTAATAGGGCCCTTCTGGATTTGGCAAAAACCCTAATAATGAAAACATAATTAAAACTCCATCCTATTTAAACACTTTATGATTGTACTTGAAATTAAGTGTTAGTAAAGTTTAAAATAACAAATTCACCGCAATTTGGAGAATTTAATAAAAATAAAATTTATAACTGAAGCTACTTACGATTTTCGAAGGGCACCGTTTAGATAAAGAAACTGCGAGAAAATGAACGAACGGATATAATTTACTTTTAAGGAAACCGAATCGTCTCGTCTCCTACTTCAATCGTAGCATAAAACATAAAATAACTACCAACCTATAGTCAGGTGGATTTCGGTACAAAAACGAACGTTACAAGGAAACTATACACAAAGTTTCAAGTATGTATAAATCATTTAAAAAAAAATGTTGTGCGCGGTGGACTATATGATGATGCAGGTAAAAAACTAATTGTAAGAATTAAAAATAACAACAAATATGGCGTGGTGACTATGTTTTTAAAAACTGCTCGATCTGTGGATTCATATATATTTCTGTGAATTTGGAAACTCATTCTACATTGCTGCGAGGTAGAGTTATGGCGCCGTTTTTTAAACGTGGTCGCAAAACTTTGGTAGACACTTACTTTTAATACGTTATAAACCACTTACAAATAAATTAAATAAAAATAGCTATTGGGATAATGTTAAATAATACGTATTACTCGGTACATGGTTTCTATTTGTTTCTTGTTGATAATGCAATGTTTGTATTTTTCAGAAAATAAATGTATTGTTTAATTTTATTCTAGTTATTGTACAAAACATGGGTTAAATTTGTTTGTTGCTCGTATTTAAAATGTGGTAAAACTATTATATATGCTAGACTATAAGGACAATTTCAGGGTTGTTTTGTCTAGATTACATTCGTTTTTTAATCAAATATCCATTAAAATAGTTACTCACCTCGTTATAGGAATTTAATTTCTTCAAAGTATGTTTAAAAGTTTTTACTCGATTTAATAAACTACCTGGTAGGTTTGTCCTTCTCAGATTTACCCATGTTTCTCTATAGATTGTGGAATTGGAATTGTATGTAATACAGATTTGTAATGAATTTCAATACAGAAATATTACATGTAGGCCACTGCCGTTCTAATCAGAAGCACATATCTTTAGTTTAGACAAAAATATGACAATTTTTAGGATACGTAATAATACTTTTAGGTCATAGATTCAGAATAATTAAAATTGCGAAAACTCGTATCAGTAGAATTCAAATTTTTCCAAATGTGTATAAAATACAACAAAAAGACAATAAACAACGAATATTTTGTTAAAACTATTAATCTATGACTTAGGAGTGCATTTATATAATAATTTATAACAATAATACTACTGCAAGAATCGAATAAAGAAATCACAATCGTGGGATATCGAAAGCCTAGACTCTTATCGACTTTAATTATAGAGATCTGCTTAAATAGATTTTTTTATACGTTACAAAGCTATAAGCTTAGCTTAAATTGTTCTCAGAAAGCCTAAGAAACAAATTTATTTAAAGTGCAAAAATGCTGTTAAACAATTATTTTTTATATTAAGATTTGCTTTTCTTATATTATTAAGTTAGTTATTGTGTTAATGTTAAAAATTTATTGAACATGTGATGAAAAGAATGCGTATTGTGCCTCACTAAGTTGATTTTAAACAAAGCACTATTTTAATTTTAATAAAATTTGTTCAGTAAATCATTCTTTTTTTAAATTTCCCAACTCTTTCGCTAGATTCTTAGGTAAAGTTTTTATTAAAGTAAATGTATTGAAACACTTATGGGGACTTTAACATAATTTATTAACAAAATTGTTAAGATACACAGAACTCTGCTGGATAACCTCCAAACTGATTGACAATACAATGAACTTTTGTAAATATTTGAACATGAACTGCCGTTAACTGCCCATGCATGCCCCTATGTAAAACAATTGAACATTCTGGAACTTTCTAGATACATCATTTAGTCTAGTCAGTGTGTTTAGAAGTTTCTAGAATTTTCTAGAAACACTATTTAATCTAGTCAGTGTGTTTAGAAATTTCCAGAATAACCGAAAAACAATCTTTCACATTAAGGTCCTTTCCTTTACGGTTATCCCGTTACACCGCCCCCTCCTTAGATTCATTCCTCCTGGAATGTTATTTCCTAAATCGGAATCCCACACACTCATTGAGCCAGCCACACCATCTTCTTGGAGCTGCTGCACATCTCCATTGTGGTTTCCTTGGTAAGGCGTCAAACGATCATGATGGACCACGACGGGTTACCCTCTGGGAATTTTCACGATCTGATAAATGACGTCGTTAATCTTCTTCTTGATGGTGTATGGACCTTCCCAGTTCTTCTGTAATTTGGGACAATAACCTCGCCGTCGTCGGGGGTTATAGAGCCATACTAAATCTCCAACTTGGTAACTCTTTTCCATTGTCCGCGTGTCATAGTACCTCTTCATCCAATCACTAGATAAGTTTCCCATGCACCAGGTTGTGTATATTCTCCATTCGATTCTGAAGATCGGCGACATATTGTTCACGGGCCACTTCTTCAACAGGTTTACAACCAAACACCAAGTCACATGGTAGCCTCATTTCTCTACCGAACAGGACCTTCGCTGGCGTTTGGTCAGTTGATTCGTTAATGGCCGATCGAATTGCCATTAGAAATAGTGGAATATGTCGATCCCAATCACTCTGACACCACTTTCGACAGATAGTTGGTTATTGGTCTGAATGTAATTCTAGTGGTACCCCTAATCGGCTTACAAATTCTTCAACTAATATATCTGCTAAAGTGGTGGCTTCCTGATTGGGAACTGCATAGGCTTCAACCCATTTAGTGAAGTAGTCCATTACAGCAAAGATGTACTTGTTTCCTACATCGGTCTGTGAAAGTGGCCCCAATACATCTACTGCGATTCTTTCAAAAGGACTTCCGACCAGGTATTGCTGCATTTCCGCCTTCGGTTTTCGATGCGGACCATTACTGGCGGCACATGTGGTGCATTTACGACACCAATCTTTAACATTATTAGTGCAATTTACCCAGTAAAATCTATCTCGGATCTTTTGCAGCGTTTTCGTGATACCCAGATGTCCTCCAGAACTATCATTATGCATCTGTTTTAAAATTTCCGGTACAGCATTTCTTGCTTTCCTTGTTTCTGTGCCCTCGGCATTTTCTACAAATCTTTTAACGAGCCCACCATCCAAAATTAAAGAGTTCCATTGAGCCCAGTATGCTTTTATAGCAGGAGAGAATAAAGATATCTCTCTCCAAAACGGACGACGGTCCATTTCTTCCATTCTCGAATCTTTTTCAGAACGGGATCATTTTCTTGTTGCTCCTCCAGCATAGAGCTCTCGTCTTCTGGCACAACCTTAACTAGTTTTTTCTCGTTCTGCTCCATGCGGGTACAATGGGAGCTTCCTTATTTCGGACTGCATTTGCTGGTTGATCTCGTCTCGCAAGTTGGTAACTTGCTGATTTTGCTCGTCTCGCATGTTGGTCACTTGCTGATTCATGTTGTCCACTTGCTGATTCAAGTTGTCCACTTGCTGATTCAAGTTGGCTACTTGCTGATTTTGCTCGTCACGAAGATGTGATATTTACTAGGAGAACAAACTGGATAACTCATCTGATAGGGTAGGCTCTTCATCTGACTGGATAGCTCCTCTTGTTGGTTCGTCATTCGTTGTGACAGCTGGGACATATCTTCACGCTGGCTCTTTATCTGACTGGATAGCTCCCCTTGCTGGCTTCATCTGACTGGATAGCTCCTCTTGCTGGCTTGTTATTCGTCCTGATAGCTCCTCTTGCAGCCGGGAAAGTTGTTGAGTTTGTTCTTCTTGCAGCCGGGAAAGTTGTTGAGTTAGTTCAGAATTTGCTTTTTGAACTAGGTCTTTGAACTCCACAGCGTCAGGGTCCAAATTACTGTTTACGTAGTATTCA
This sequence comes from Altica lythri, assembly GCA_964028335.1. Classification (NCBI taxonomy): domain Eukaryota; kingdom Metazoa; phylum Arthropoda; class Insecta; order Coleoptera; family Chrysomelidae; genus Altica; species Altica lythri. The sequence continues at coordinate 64,483,960 of OZ034801.1, forward strand.
CGGAGCCTTCTCAACAATACGGATTTGCTCCCAGTAGTTTCCAACTCTACTTCTTCAAGCTCTCCTCTGAGCTCAGCCACCAATAGTTCATTTATCTTTTTTCCAGGCATTCTTGTATCTTCACCCCACACCTGACAGTCCTGACACCAATTTGAAACACTTATGGGGACAATTTATTCACAAAATTGTTGAGATAGGTACACAGAACTCTGCTGGATAACCTCCAAACTGATTGACAATACAATGAACTTTTGTAAATATTTGAACTTGAACTGCCGTTAACTGCCCTTACATCCCCTTATATACAACAAATGAACATTCTGGAACTTTCTAGAAACATCATTTAATCTAGTCAGTGTGTTTATAAGTTTCTAGAATTTTCTAGAAACACTATTTAATCTAGTCAGTGTGTTTAGAAATTTCCAGAATAACCGAAAAACAATCTTTCAAATTAAGGTCCTTTCCTTTACGGTTATCCCGTTACAGTATTATAAAAAAAGATCCACTTTGAACTGAATTTTAAAAGTATGGTATTTGGTGAATTTTGATGCAGGCGAATGTTTTAAATGACATTTTTGGCGCAGAAGAATAAAATGAAGAGGAAACGTTTTGAATCAATGGCGATATTAGAGGAAGATTTGTTATTAATTTTTGTGTTGTTGTTTTTTGTCGCAACACCTTTTCCGAACCTAACATTAAAAGCTTACCGACATAAATTATGCTGTTAGTCTGCTTGCTCCGTTTATTTTTTTATTTACAAATTTACGGGTATCCCCCAAACACGTTTTCGTAATTTGAACCAATATAATTCGTTCACTTTTTATTCCTATCTCAGTAGGGTCTGTTAGTGAAATAATAGACGTCTGATCACAGAATAGTTTCTGTTCTGTGTTCTTGTTAATTGTAAGTACGATGTTGTCACGTCTTCAATAAAAATATGTGTATTCATTATAAATATCTTAAGTAATTAAACCTGCAAACCAAATTTAAAACTTGCAGAAAGTAAGTCAATATATTTAATATTCAAATAAATAATAAAGTAGATACGTCCGTTTTCGCTGCAGTTTCCCAAGTAAGTAGTCCAATTTGCCAAAATAAGTTCGTCTGTAGTATGTCTGTAAAAATTTTGCCACGTGTCTGGTGTACATTTAGTCAATGTTTCTGTCCAAGTTTTTTTAACTCTATTCTGGTCCAGATAAGTAGATGTTATATGTTTGTTATAATATGTCTTAGTAAACCCCCATACTAGTTCTATTGGATTGTAATGACAATGGCATAGTGGTAGGTGGTAGTACTTCATGTACTCGTTGTTTTAAAATTGCATCCACTAGGTACATATTATATATTATTTTTGTGTGAAACGTAATGTTATTGTTAATCAATCATTCCTGCAACATCGCTTTTTTCGCTGAAAAAGAGGGTGGTTTGTTTAGTTGAACTGAATGGTATGGCGCGTTGTCCATGACCACACATTTTTCTTAAAAAAAGATAGAGCAGGAATGAGTTGATTAACAACCCAGTTTTTAAAAGAGTCACCATTCATACTTCTGTGATAGTCAAGGTCTGTATTCAAAAAGTGTGGTAACAAGTCACATCCTTCCAAAAACCCAGTATCAGTCCCTGCGTGCAAAATAGTAAATCGCTTTCCTTCGGATTTTAGACGAGCAGGATTACTTTTCAGGTCAGAATCGTGCACCCACTGACGCACTGGTCTACCATTTTGATATAATCCATGTTTCATCTAGGTACACGAATCTAACTCTCTTAGTAAGATTTTTTAGTTGTTTATATTTCCTAATGACAGCGATCTTACTTATTTTAACGTGTCGTTGTTCACATAAAATATGTCGTCCATTTACTTTTTTAAATTTGTATCCCATTAATTTTAGTTTGTTTAGTGTAGTACGTCCCCCTTTAAAATCAAAATTTCGTTAAGCATCAGTCAAAAGTTTGTCTAAAATAAAATGTTAATTTTTAGAATTTTAGAATGGTACATCCAAATCTGTCGCTGTAAGTCTTTTTTTTTTAATAAACTTCTTAAATGTATCAGTTTTACTTCCTTTATCTGTGACTTCTCATTATTTTTCAATCCTTCCTTAATAATTCTCCGTTGTTTCCAAACACTGATCTAAAAAATTAAGGATTTAGAATGTTTGTCATATTAATTAGTTTCAAAAAATATACCTCAGTTACACACAGGTTGGTAAGAGATTTAAAAATATTTAACAAAATTTTGAATTAAATTATAGTTACAAAAATGTATAATTTCGAAATCGGACAACATTGTATATAATTTATTAGGATATCTGTCAAAAACGGTTATGTATTATAATAATAATATAAATTTTATTTTAAAATGTGATACATACTTATTTATAAATTCATTACAAAAACCTCTCTCAATTAATCTAATGCAAAATATGTATATAACTTTATGCTAGCTGTTAGTGTTCGTCATTCATGAAATAGGATTGATTTAAAAGAAATCGCAATAAGTGTAGTTACGGTAAAGATCTCAGCTAATTGATTTAAATAACCACTTTCGCAGCTCTTGCTTTGTTTCTTAAACATACCTTAACATTTGATGATGTTGTTGTGTATTTCCATACTGAATTTTTGGCATTGTTTATTGAATATTTTTATCTTTAAAAATTTTAACTTTGATAATATGTACTGTCAATATTTCGACAGTAGGAGTAGACCAGGAGCTGTCGATCTAAAAAGCCCCACCATACCGTGATTGTAATTTTTTGAATGTAAATTGATAGTTTGCAACTATACGAACACAAAAAGCTAGGTTTGCGGGGATTTACATGGGCGGAAAATTGTTTAAAAAATTTAATTATTAAAAACTTTCATTAATGTTTCTCTTTTGTCACGTAAATTGGTTGCGTTCATATCATTCGATAGAAAATTTTATTCTTTTTTAGAAAAAATTTGGCCAAACCAATTTTCTTAGCCGGTAGAGCAAAGGAAACCTTCTAAAGTTTGTGATGAGGGATAAAATTCCTCCATCACACGTGAACTAGATTTTTTTTTTATTTTCTTCCGTTTAATCTGAATTTTAAGAATATATAGGTTTGTGGGCTCAAAAACTGCCGGAAGTATCCGGCAAACTACTTTGAATGTGGTGACTCCACATCTATTTTCGACAAATAAGAGTAGGTATTCTTAATAAATTTATATTAAATTAAATGTCTTATAAAATAAAATATCTTATTCTTATTCTTTCTTAATTTTAGAATTATAAAAGGATACATTTAATGAAAGGAATAATAGGAAATTTTTATTTTAGGCGTTTTAAATAATTAAAATTAAATAATGTTACAATAATTGACAAAAGTTTGTGCTGAAAGAAAGTTTATTTATTATTAATCATCAAAATCAATTTCATCAATATTACAACCATTGTATTTGCCTAATTCTTCACTTTCATCGCTTTCTCCCTCTGATTCTTCATTATTTAATTCAATTCGTAAAATTTCTTTAACTTTTGAAGGTGCTGCTGGGCCTTTATACCATAATGGTTCCAACTTATTTTCTTCATTTAATTGCCATCCACATTCGGTTGGTTCATATAAAATGCAATGTGGTTCAGTGGCGTTTTGCCACATTGCATTTATGAGTATGGTGCGCAAAATTTTTTGTGTTAAAGTATTCCAGCAAGAAGGGATATTGCTGGAATTGAAATTGATTAGACCTTTATAAAATTCTTCTTTGATGCTGGTACTTGCGAAAAACTTTAAAAATAATTCAAATTGTGTAAGCCTACTATAGTAGGCTGCACAAGCTATAGCAGATGCAGGTAAATTTCAGGTATAGAGAAAATGGAACGAGAAAAGTCTGTATAAGTTCAACCTAAACTAAACATCTTTCTCTCTCTCTCTCTCTCTCTCTTTCTTTCAAAAAACATATAGAACATATATTGATGTCATAAGATTATAAGGAATCTATAAGAACAGTTCTACAAAAAAAAAACATTTACTCCAAAACGAATTTATTAAGAATGCTCTTATTCGTCGAAAATAGATGTGGAGTCAACACATTCAAAGTAGCTTGCCGGATACCTCCGGCAGTTTTTGAGCCCGCAAACCTATATATTCTTAAAATTCAGATAAAAGGGAATAAAATGAAAAAAAAAATCTATTTCACGTGTGATGGAAGAATTTTATCCCTCATCACAAACTTTAGAAGGTTTCCATTGCTCTACCGGCCAAAAAAAAAATTGGTTTGCGCAAATTTTTTCTAAAAAAGAATAAAATTTTCTATCGAATGATATGAACGCAACCAATTTACGTGACAAAAGAGAAACATTAATGAAATTTTTTATTAATTAAATTTTTTAAACAATTTTCCGCCCATGTAAATCCACACAAACCTAGCTTTTTGTGTTCGTATAGTTGCAAACTATCAATTTACATTAAAAAATTGCAATCACGCCACAAGGAACTTATTAGATCGACAGCTCCTGGACTATAGAGAGGGCGTTTTCAGTTTAGATACCAATACAATACAACAAACTGAAGTACCAACCCAAGAAATCAAATGCATAGTCTACTGAGATAGGAATAAGAAGTGAACGGAGTTTGTAACGGTGCCATGCCGGTGGGAGAATGGGCTGTGTGCGGAGCACTGTATTGGAAGTCCGACAGAAAAAGTATCCAGAAAAGATTAGATGCAAGATGTTACGCTCGAACTTCGATACAATAGGCTAAGGACGTATTAAGGGATAATTGTTGTATTGCATAATTTGATTAACTCTTTCCTTTTATCGAAATCAATAATATTAAATGGTATGTAATGTTAACTACAGGAAACAAATTAAAAATGCTTCAAATTAATATTTGATTGGATAGAATTAAAAAAACACCAAAATGAACTGGCGATTTCTGTTTTTATAAGAAAAGGGTAGGTGTAGGTAACAAAAATTAATAGGATATATGGGTGCTGGGATATGAAAATAATGAATTAATATCAAGTATCAATGGTTTATTTTCACTTTCGTTATTAACCCGCAAGAGAAAAGAATATCTTTATTTACACAACTCTCGGCGACGACTTTCTCTCTTAATATTCAAATACTTATTAGCAACAACGCGTTCCAATAGCGATTTAATGGAATTTGGGGCGCTCCCTACGATTTTTCTGCCTTCATATTTTCAATGGAAATTACTTACCGAGTTTGGCTGTTAAACTTATGCATTTTAACTTGCTTTTAAAATCCATCACCAGCATGTAATGCGGTACTGCCTTGGTATTTAAATTCTTCGTATTTCGAGAGACAATGAACACTCAGAACACTCATCCTGTGAAACAAATCTATTTCGAAAGATTGTCTATTGCGCATCTAGGGGAGGTGCTAAACGACATATTGTGTACTGTACTTAACTGTTAAAAACTTAAAAACAATATATTGTGGATTTTTCAATCGCAAATAGTCTATGGAATCAGGTTGGAAAGGAGTTCCTGAAACGTTTTTAAACAATATTGAAATACTACAGAAGTTGGTAATCAAAATTATTTATGGAAAAAAATCGGTAGTTGCTCTAATGACCTTTATTTTTCGAGTAAAAATTTTATGACATTTAACAACTATATTTTCACTAAACACTTTTTTGCATTCACTGCAAAAAACTCCATCTAAATACAGTTTTACACAAACATAGAATATATAGAAATGATTGTAAATTAAGACAAATTTCCTAAACATTGTCGAAACTACCAAATTGTGACTTTTTCTGTGCCAGACATTACATTACTTCAGTTTATTTAAAAAAAGTTGATTATGTTTATACTATTTTATTTATACAATATCAATTTTTAAAATAAACCAAACAATTGCGTTTAAAAACTGCCGGCGATTGTTCAAATCCACCAATGCACACATATGATTAAGAGTCCGATGAGCTCTATCCAGGGTAGAATTCAAAGCATAATTTATGCGATAGAAATTGATACGAAAAAGATGACTAGGCATTAAATTAGAACTATACTTATATTCTATTTGTGATAGAAGACTTCTACAATCATACATGCCTGTATATATTTTGTGTATAAAGCAAACTTACAGAAACTGCCTACCTGCAGCCAATGGAAGAAACCCTAGCCGCTACAAAATATTGTGTTTTTGGTAGTTCCCATTTTATTTGCTGCAACTCCAAGGATTTTTTTTGAACGCGTTCAATGATATTGCTTTATGCTTGATAATAGGGAGACCAGACGGCACTTGAATATTCCAGATTGGAAATTATCAAACTTATACAGGGTGTCCCAGAATTAACTACGGAAACTTGGTATACGTATTCCTTGATGACAAATAAGTAGGGTCTTTCCTATAAAAAAAATTTTTTTAGAGACTCCTGTCAAAGTTATAACCCTTTAAAGAGGGGTGGTAAAATGTGCGCTACTTGATCGCGATACACGATACTCAATTGACATGGTCCTACTGTTTATTTTTTTACTCCAAACCGAAACTATTTCGCAAAAAACGACAAGGAACAAAAAAGTTTCTAAATAATCAAAACTTCCTAAAATAATTTTTTGTTATTGCAAATATTAATTGCTAAGAAAGTTACAAAAAAAATATTAAGAGGGGTTCCTTGATTTGCACCCTTAGAATGGGGTAGGGCAGGTGAAAAGTGGCAGGAGAAATGCGTCTTTATAAAAATGATGTTCACCCAAATTTTTAATTTTTTATCTTGGACCAATCAGAAGATAATAAATTAAAACCGTATTTTACCCCCCCTCTTTAAAGGGTTATAACTCTGACAGGAGTCTCTAAAAAATTTTTTTTTATAGGAAAGACCCTACTTATTTGTCATCAAGGAATACGTAGGTATACGAAGTTTCCGTAGTTAATTCCGGGACACCCTGTATATAAGACTAGCTGTAGGTACCCGCGACGTTGTCCGCGTGGAGTGTTGATTGTTATATAAAAATGTCTCCCCCGACCTCGTTAATCATAATCACCACATGATAAGTTAAAAGAAGACAAATACAACGGTGAACATCGCATTCGAATCGGATCAGTAGTTTTAATGTGATGCGCGCACAAACAGACAGACAGACAAAAAAATCTAGCCACATTTTTGGCTTCTATATCGATGTAGCAACCCCCGTGTGGACAGAATTTCGTAAAATCTGTTCACAAATGACCTCCAAATTATAAAAATAACTATTTTGCAAAACTCCCTTCCGTCCACATCCTCAAACCTTTTTTTTAAATAGTGAATATGCCATGTGCGGCACATCATTAGAAAGGTATTTAGATGAAGTATTCAGATTTTTTTTTCGATATTTGTACTGTTTTTGCAAAAAGTCTTTATTTATTTAAAGTACAACACCGCTTAAAAATGAAGCGTAACGCTTATGGTGTGCTAATATGTCATTTTTGTCTTTGCATTAAAAGTAAATTAAAACAAATATTGCAAAAGCAATTATTTAATTGTAAAGAAACGAAATTTTATTAAATAAAACCTTTTCCTAGGAAATCGTTCATCAAGATATTGCCTTACAGCGCTGCAGTAGTATGGAGGTGTGCTGTCTTGTTGCTAAAAGAGATCATCTTCTGAGTATCTATTACCATTTTCGATAATATCTATGAGAGTGGGATCAATAGTGACTTCCAATAATTCGAGATATGTTTCTCCGTTTAAATTTTGTGGCAAAAAATACAATACGATCCCCATAAATTCCTGCCCACACGTTTAATTTAAGAGGATGTTGGATATGTGTTTCGTGGAATAATCTAGGATTTTTGTCAGCCCAGTATGTATATATATATATATATATATATATATATATATATATATATATATATATATATATATATATATATAACAGGGTGCCAAGTATGCGTACTTATGACAAACAAAAGGGGAAAATTAACAGGCATATACGCAAAAAGGATCATTGTTACAAGAAGGATGGTAGACATGCATGTTTCTGGCTCGTTAGCCGTCATCAGTGCGGCATAACCAAGTAAGGTATTGCACTTGGCTAGCAAAAGTGTTGGGTACTTGGGAGCAAAGGATGGTAGAGAAACATGTGTCTAAAAACAGAAACAACGAACGCTCACACAGGAGTCCTATCCTCATTTGTGCCTTCGGCCAGCTGTGCCCACATTTCGGGGCTACGACCAGCGTCGCCACGTTGGCGAACGGACTCATTGTGTTTGAGTCGTTTCAAGCCCAGGATTTGAAACAAAAAACAGGGTGCCAAGTATGCGTACTTATGACAAACAAAAGGGGAAAATTAACAGGCATATACGCAAAAAGGATCATTGTTACAAGTAGGAATGGTAACCACAGACATGCATGTTTCTGGCTCGTTAGCCGTTATCAGTGCGGCATAACCAAGTAAAGTATTGCACTTGGCTAGCAAAAGAGTCGGGTACTTGGGAGCAAAGGATGGTGGGGAAATATGTGTCAAAAAACACAAACAACGAAACTCACACAGGAGTCCTATCGACATTTGTGACTTCGGCCAGCTGTGCCCACAAACTAATCAAATAATTAAAAAAAATAACAAACAAAAGAACTAAGAAAAAAACAAAAAAAAAAAGAAAAAATATTACTAAGAAAAAATAAATTATTAAAAACAAAAAAATGTATACATATATAAAAAATATACTAATATTATTCGAATTTTAAACCTTTTTATTAAGTGTGTTTGTAAAAAACACATTTTTCTTTAATCCCCGTGCAAAGCCGGGCGGGCTGCTAGTATTTAATAATACAACTGTCATTATGTGTCTCCAAGCTATCAATTCCGTCTCCAGTTTATTTCATAAGGATTAAACTTCTGTTAAGAGATTACCATGAGTAAACTACCTACCGATCCACTACACTTTCAGTCATTATTTTAGGTAATTGTTTACATTTTTACCCCATCCCCCTAGGGGGTTGGGGTTGCGGGGGGTGTTAAAGGAAGGCTACTCGAGTACATCCCCGTTGAAATTGAGTGGCGGTCACCCTTAGAAAATTTTTTACGAAGGGTTGAATTTTCAAAAATATGGTAAAAATTATTATATTATTTAATGTATGAAAATTCAACCTCGTTTGAAAGCTTATGATGAGTGCTTTTCAACAAGGTATGTCACAACCATACCACGCATTATGCTTAAAACAAAAAAAAAAAAAAAAAAAAATCCTCAAAAACCCTCCACTCAGGTTAACCTAACCTAACCTAACCTAACCTAGGTTAGATTAGGTTGGATTTTGGATAGTCAATGTCAATGTACCCTACTTTAACATTGTAACATTTTATCAATATCTGAGGAACACAGCGTGCGGGGGAGGGAGGGGGGTTGAAAAAAACAACAAATATTATTTTTGTCAACATGATATAATTGTAGTTAAATTTTCATACATTAAATAATATAATAATTTTTACCATATTTTTGAAAATTCAACCCTTCGTAAAAAATTTTCTAAGGGTGACCGCCACTCAATTTCAACGGGGATGTACTCGAGTAGCTTTCCTTTAACACCCCTGGGGGATGGGGTGAAAATGTAAACAATTGCCTTATTTTAACCATTTTTTAAAGAAGGAATCTATCATTAAAATCACTTTTTACTTTTTAGTCCATCTTGTTTAATACAAGCAAATTTGTATATCTTACCTCATTCTACCTGTTAAACCAAGGTTACTGTTATGCCCAGATTGCCCAGCGAAGTGATGTGCGTGCTAGGTTGCCTTTTTCAAGAATCCTAGATTATTATTTTATCTAACTTGGAAATATTATTTTGGATAATGCTAAAATTGTTCGTATACGGCATTTATTTGATATTTGTTTACTGTATTCTTTTAGTATACAAACGGTAAATAAGAAAACAGAATATTCTTAAAAAATAATGTATAATATTATATTTAAAGGATAACTAATTATTTCAATTAAAAATTAATTGATTAATGGCCAAGATTTTTAAAATAGGTATGTCCTTACCTACTTTTGGTTTGTAGTAACGTTGTTGAGAAATCAACCATGGAAATTGATAAAGGCCATTTTAAAAGTTACCTTTTAAATTTACTTATTATTAGTTATCTCTTAAGATATCATAATATAGTAATTGGATCTTAGAACTTATAAAATCTATTTCACGTTTTGTTTCAGTATAGATATTGCGTACTTTTCGATTCCAGCAAAAAGTACTTTTTTATTTAGATTGTAAACAAACTTAAGAATTCTCGGATCAGATTTGTAGTGGAATTTGGACACAAGAAATGAAACAGACAATTGATTATACATAAAGAAATGTTGTACGTACCGAGGAAATCATTTGTAAGAAATGTATTGATTTTTTAAAAACATTTTTTGTTCCTAAAATCTGCCAATTCAACTTTATTAAAAGAAATTCTAAAATCAAAGAAATTGGTTTCAAAATGCTTTTAAATTAAAATATATCTTAAATCACTTGTTTTGCTCCTAAGTAAATTTTTGTGGAGCAGCTTTTTATACGCGGCAAGATCGTCGTCAAAATTCAGCAATATACCTAGTGTATTTTTGGAAGCATATTTGTTCAAAAGCAACTTAAAATTCAATCATTACATTAAATTCATTTCTGATTCAATTTTATAGGCTTTATTATTATTTTTTATGTTCCTAATTGATTTTTAGAAAGAATGCAGTCAACATATATGGTACGCTTAAGCATGTCAGAAGTATATGAAATTAGTTGTTGAAGTTTTACGTATTATGTTCTCTTTTTGACTGATTTTCTAAATTCATTCTTACCTATATTGTGCCAGCCTATGCAATATTAAATATTTCCGTATTTAAATTAAAACTGGATTGTAAATAATACAGAAAACTTTGGAAAATATTAAATTAGTGGCAACACTGCATAGAAGCTTTCAAACCACGGAAAGCTCTCAACGTGAGTCCCAGATCGCAGACTATCGGTTGTCATTTCGTATCAAGTCGTGGGTGTTGATGTATACAGAGAATCAACAGGTTGATTGTGCGTGTTTTGATTTAATTTTCAAAAAATTGGAGCGAACGATAATTAGTAGTTGTGTGGATTTATATATTGTGAAAAGTGAAATGGATTTCTTGTGTTAATAATGGCTTGTATATCGAGAATGGATAAAATTATTTGGGGAGTATTTATTCTCCTCCTTGGGGTTGCGGAAGACCTTGCAATGGGACAAGTTATCACCGATGAAAGAGGTCAGTACATATGTAAAATTATATTTAAAGAAACCATTATGGCAATTTATTCCTATAATACATAAAGAATATTAAAATGAAAATGTAAAGTAAATGATTTTTTCCAACTTTTTCTTTCGGTTTGTATGTATTTATATGTTATTATAAAATTTCAAACATAGTTAAAGATTCATATACCGTAAATGTATATACAAACCAGCATTGTCTTATTTCAAGAGTCAAGAAAGCTTTATTGTCTAAAGAAATCGGTTCCTGTTGACAAAGCACAGTACAATAAATAAATAAAAAAACAAGATATACATAAATTGTAAAATTTACAATAAAATACAAATCCAAAAAAATTCAACAATCATTAGTTCAAAAGATGTTTTTCATTTAGTAATATTTTATGAACCATTGCAAACAGTTGTATCTCTAATTTATCCTCGAGAAATTTATTTAATTATTTATAATGTAATAAGCTTTTTCTGATAAATATTTTAGTAGCTTTACGAAATTTAACTTTATCAAATATTTTGATGATTGAACAATTTCTTTCCATTATAATACTGATTTCTGAAATAATGCTGATTTCGGAATAGGTAGAGGAATTTGATTGATTTGACGCGTATTATAGATAGAAGATACCCATATATCAGTCTTGAATTTTTGTATGTATGTATGCATACTGTTTCCAAGAGGTACAAACATGCCACAGTTAGTGTCTTGTGTTTCAAGAAAAGTGAATAATTACAAGATTCATCATACTTCTGGAATAGTTCAGAAGCACATGAACCCCAGAGAATAATTAACTACCGCAGATGGGACGCTACCAGTTAAAAAATATACTGATCTTGTTCAAGTCACCCTTACTGCATAACACCGTGACGATAATTTTGGACACAGTTTTTTAATATGTTTGGCAGTTCACATTTAAATGGTAGGAAGTTAGTTCTATCAATAGCAAATTAGTATTTAACTTATTTTTACATAATTTTTATATTTGTATTATAAATAGTATATTATCTGGAAAGATCCTAAATGTTTTAAATTGGATAATATAGGTAGGTCTTTATTTATTCCATTTAAATGATTTCAGACAAGTATTGTTGCTGATATAAATAAACAAAAATATGCTTTATATATTTTAGATATTTTTATCGTTTTGTATTGTTGTTGGTAGAAAATTCAACCAAAAATATTTGAGAAAGATAATTTTAACAATTTCTATGTAATATAGAGTGCAATATTAATTGCCCCATTAAAATTTATATATATATATATAAAGATTTGTTAACGACGCGTCTATTAATAAAGATTTTTCAGATAACTATCGGGAAAGCGTCAAAAAGGATGTGTTTGTGTTTGTTTGTTATTTTAATAGGGTATATGTTGCAATTTCTTGTAACTACGTAAGGAGAAATAAGAACAAATTTCTTGTAAGTTTTATTAATGTTTTATAGTTAAAAATTGTACACAAGAAGTTACATATTTTTTGTTGTATTTCCAGGCGCTGATGAAGGTGAAAAAATTGTCATCAAAAATTTCGCATTTGAATAAAGTTCTCAACTAAGTTGGCAAATATCATCATTGTCTGACATCCTTTTTGACGCTTTCCCGATAGTTATCTGAAAAATCTTTATATATATATATATATATATATATATATAGGATGATTTACTAAAATAATAGTTGTGTCAATGGGAATTCTACATTATTGCGTGGCGCAAATTATATTTTTTATTCGGGGTAGCCGTCTGAGATAAATTCTGTACTGTAGATTGCTACTAAACGCTTACATAATAGGTGAATTTTATATTAATCCTGTATTGGCATCAGTATGCAATTTTCACTTTTGTTGCAATATTTCCATATAAAATACACCTTCTGTGCAAATTAAATTAATAGGTTACTCACTATTTTGTAATTCAAAAATTTAATCAACCGGTAGTGTTAATACATTGTTCATCTTACTATATAATGTATTTTATGAATATTAATATTGAAGTTATAGTGGATGATTTTAGGAATATTTTAATTTGATATAGTGTTACGATTTTAAAGCTCAAGAAAATGTTTTTTGGTGATTTGAATACCATGTGTTTTCTGCGACCACAATTAGTTGTTTTTGGTATATATGTGTGTTGGTGTGTTCAACTTTTTTCACTTATATGATTTGTATATATGTGTTTTCAGGAATCAGAAATCCAAAATTTCCGTATTTAAGGAATAGGCTAGTTGACTCTTTTTTAAACTAGGTCCTAAATAGTTAATATTTGTGCTACTAAGGTAAAAAAAATATTACTATATTTTTTCAACACCTATGAAACCACAAAACTGTAATTTAAAATCCATCTCTTCATGTAGGTGCGAAAACGCTGTCCGCCATTTTATGACGTCATACGTATTATAAACAATCATTTGACATATAAACCCGCCAATTTTCCAGTTTACTTTACTTTAAAAACATGATTTCAACTAACTTCCATAAAAAATACAGTAATTATCGTTATTGCAACGAGAATGCAAAAACACATTAATGAATACAAATAGATGTTAGTTACATTATTCAGAGGTTACGATACTTATGACATAAATGAGTAGGTACCTACTTTTGAATCCCTTCTGAAAAGAATATAAATACACTCATTCTTCCTTTTTATGTCTACTATTTAACAACTGCACTGTACTTACATAGAAGTCTTGACATTTCTTAGCTCGGCAGAGCAGAAATCTGGATTCAAGGCAAAGAAATTACGAACCAATAATGTATCAATTTTTGGCAAATTTGTGCAGTCTGCTTTTGTGAAACCAACGTCCATAATGAATTTATTATTGTTTTTCAATAAAGCAAATAAATTAAGAACGTGATAAGGAATTTTTATCGAAATATTTATACTTTTAATAACACCACGTCAAATTACTCGTTTTGTTTACAATTTGTATGACGTCACAACATGGCCGACAGCGTTTTCAGCGATTCAAATTATACACATTTTTTAAATTGAATTTTTAAATTAATCTTACGCATTTAGTTATTAAAATCGATATATTTCGTTTTCGTAAGCTAAATACTGTAAGAAATACTCATTTATTGTATGAAATTAGTTATGTGTCATGTAGCCTATTCAGTTTGAGGATAGTTAACTTGATCAAACAAACAGATGTTTTCTCTAAAATATGTCAAAACTGAAGTAATGAAAACCAATCAGAGTAGTTTTTTTTTAAATTTTTGAAAGTATACAAACAAAAATATATTAAATGACTTTAAGGAGAAATTGAAAAAATGTTACATCCAGCCGGACTCCAACCCGCAAGCTTCAGCTCTACGCGCTGACGCTGTAATGTTAAGCTATGAATTCCTAGCCATCAAATTGCTTATCGGTCGTTAAATTTTCTACTCCTGCCACATATGACACTTACTCACTTTCTCCCTTACTACATATAGCGCCGATAATTATGCTATAGGTATTCATAAAAAAGTGTAAAACCAACAGGAAACAGATTTCTTATGGGCCAGAAACCGGTCAAAGGTCACCTGCAAACAATGGGATTTTTTAATGAAGATTCAAGCTGCAGATTATGCGACAGCGAACCTAAAATAGATAGATAGATATTTTTTGGCTTGGCTGTTAGCCTATATCACTGCGACCTTTGCAGATCTATTGTGAACACCCATTATCTGTGGAATAGGATTAGAGCACCTTGTCCAGCTCTGCCCTCTTTATGAGACTTAATAGCCTTGACAGTGGACACTCCGCATAACTTGGAGCAGCCTGTTTCTCCCCTCCCAGTACTAGATACTGCGTCCTTGCAAGGCCTTCTCATTGGTATAGGACATGAAATGCGGTTTCCTCTTCCTCTTGGCAGTATTGACAAATGTCTTCATCTGCTAAGTTCAGCTGACTCATGTGTTTTCTGAGCCTACAATGTCCCTTCAAGAGACTGACAATCATTCTGACATCGTTTCGCCTTTGTGATAGCAGCTTTGCAGTAAACTTTGCCGAGTGTTCCTTTATAAAGACTTTGGCTTGTCGCTTGCCTGGTGAACCTAAAATAGTTAAACACATACTGTACCATTGCGCGGCAGTGGATCGTTATGATAAATTTTTGGAGACTCCAGAGGGCCTCCAAAACATGTGGCAACCATACTTTAAGTTGTACAAACAAGTTGAGGTTACAAAGATTCTGTACTGGGTGACCTCGTGGGTGACATAAAATAATGGAAGAAGTACACAAAGCCTAACTGGACTGCAGTACGGCCGCTGACGGTTTCCATCTTAAAAAAACAGCAATCCCTTACAAATTACGTAAATCAGGAACCACATCATACTAAACAATTGTTAAATCGACTCAAAAACGTTGAGATTATTTATACAAACTGAAGTAATGTTAATATTTATTTTTTTTTTGAAAAGGACAGGAGCGTCGAATTCGTTTTTTAAAAAATAATTCATCTGTAGTTAATTAAAAAACATCGTTTTTATAAAAGGTGTTCTAAAACATATAATATAGGTAAAACTGTATTTACCTATATATTGTAGATACTAATCCTGTATCAGATATTTCGTTTAAAAAGACAAAAGTTTTAGACAAAAAGCAATATAACTGCTTATATAAACCTTTTGAAGATTACTGTTAGATATAACCTATTGTAGTAGTATAATTACGACCGATCAGACAATCTAAAAGCCATTCAATGGAAACTCAAGAAACAATGACCTCTGCTGGCAATTAAGAAACCTCCAGTTTAAGTATTGATCATACAATTAATCACTCTTAAAATTGCACTACTGTAAAGTCACTCTTAGTAAAAATTGCAGAAGCGATCATTTTTTTATTAATTAAAATTATATAATATTACGTTACTTAGCAACAGAAAATGTTTTACCAAACTATCTCATTTTTTTTGTAACTATAGATTTCTCTATATGTTGTTAATCAACGTTTTTTATTCTGTTAATTTTTTATTAATTTCTCCCATTTTAACAAATTTTTGGTTTTCTTCTTTTTTTTGAGTTTTCATACAATTATTATCCACTTTTTTATTTTTGTTACTAAAATTTAAAAGGTGAATTTAAAATTTTTCTTATGTTGTTGACAATAAATCTACTACTTCTTAAAGTTTCTGGTAGCTGCTATGAGGAATCATACAAAGTAAAACTGCCTTATTTATGTAATATGTTAATAAGACCAACATCATTAGTACGCAATTTTTGTAGAAAATTGAAAAATTATTCCCGATTAGCATGTAAGTTTTAAAATGTAACATACAATTCATTAGATAACAATGGTGGTTAGATTATGTATGCTTATTTGCACTTATTTTGTCTTTTCTTTTAGATGTAATTACTGTATTCTTCAAAATTTTATTACAGATGTCTTCTTTTGTGAATATATGTTTAAAAATATTTTTTTTAATGTAAACATGGTACATATATTGGTAAATTCTTAATTACCATATTTATATCATTTTCGTTGATAAAAACCTTAAAAATTAATTTAAATGTTCATTGACCTCAAAAATATATTATCAAGTATAATAACACGTTTCGCGTTTGTTTTGTTAGTTATGAAGGGAATATTACTAAATTACGTTTTGTTTTATAGTCCCTATAAAATTATATCATTATTTATTATGTATCATATTATGAGGAAACTTAACTGAATATGATAAAAATCGCACAGCTTTAAAATCAAAGAATTACAAAAAAGGTACACAAAAATTATCAACACATTACAACATGTTAATGGACATATTTGTTTATTAATCAAATACAGGAAGCGTGAAAAATTCTAAATGTTGATTGCTTTATTTAGTTTATACAATTATGACGTGTTTTATATTCAATTAGGAGTGTATCATCTCATAGAGATAATACTAAATATAATGCAAAATAACATTCTTCAATCATTCATGCCGTTAATTTACATATAATTTTTTATTCTGCAAATATGCTATAAAGTAGATAAAAATTCTAACTACTGTGGGTCTACAATTTAATTGACATACTTAACTGTTTTAAAGTGATTTAAGCGATCACGATTTTTACAGTAATTCATATTTTCCTAAATGCTTTTAGGATGTAGATATTTTGATAAAATAGTACTGGAGATCTTAGAGAACCTAATGTAAATTCCGCTTTTTCAGTTAGTTATTTATTGCTGTTAAACCCATAAACATGTTCTAGAATCTCTCTCCTTCTTCTTAAGGTGCCTAATCCAATTAGTGGATGTTGGCGACAATTCTGGCAAACTCCTCTCGATCTTGTGTGGCTCTAAATAGTGCATGGGCATCGAGGTTTGTCCAATCCCTGATGTTTTTAAGCCATGAGTGTTTTTTTCTTCCGATGCCCCGTTTTCCTTCTATCTTTCCTTCCATTATAAGCTTTAAGAACTGGTACTTGGAATTTCGAAATATATGCCCCAGATAAGCAGTTTTTCTTCTTTTTATTATTGGCAACAACCTCGGCAACAACTCTCTTTCTCTGCCCATTCGATTTAATACTTCAACATTTGTTGTGTGATCTGTCCAGGGAATCTCTCTCCAATTAATATTTATTGTCAATTCCTTTATGTTTTTGTTTTTTTTTGCAATTTCTAACTTAAAAAATTGGGGTACCGTTCACTTCTCTGGCTCATTTTTATTGTTTTAATGTTTTAATTCCTCCTTCTTTCAATTTTTCATATTTTTCTATAATTTTTGCGATTTTTCTTGTTTTTTTTTTTGATAAGGACCCTCATGTGAGAACACCCTTCAATCAATACAATTACTGGTCATGGTTCTACAATTTCCAAATTGATTTTCCTAACAAAAAATAACATAAATCTAAAAAAATCTTTTCTTTCTCTTCTTTCTACTTCACTTCTTTCCAACTCCTTTTTTCTGCTGCCTATCTTTCTATCTATTGCCTTTCTGCTCAGCGCCTGGGAAAAAATATACAAATTGTTGGTAAATAAGTATACAGATAGTTACAAAATACAAACACTTACAGAGAAATTTTGTTTCGGGTTTCCCTTAACATTAATTTGTATTTTTAAACATCCATAGTAAATTATATTACTTTTATAACAATTCTCTCGTTTAGTTTGACACGTATTACTGTGGGTTGTTGGTAGCGCTTATCAACTCTCGATTTGAAGCTTCAAGTTTTATCCCCGTTTGATGTGACTTTTTTATTTAACCTAATAAACTTTTTTATAAAATTTTCTCATTTATCTGGTGATAAACTACCAATAGCCATTTCAGCACTCTGTTATTTCTGGATCTTTATTACCAAATTTTTGTTTGATGGTTCCGACAGTTGGTTTATTTAAATTTATCCAAAAAATAATTATATTCGTGTAGTAAGCGGGAATGGCATCGGCTAGCTGTTTAAAAATGACAGTATTTAATTGTTGTTGTAAAAAAAATTAATTATATGGCGTTTTAGGTTTTAGCTTAATTTAGATACTTATTTATTATTATATTATTTACATATGGTCATATGGAGCAGTTTTTTTCTTTGAACTTGATATAAATCACATGATTTGATCACGTATTTGTATCTCGTGCGTAAGACGTAACAGAAAAAGAAACACAAATAAAAAAAAAACTAGGTAGTTGGTACCTTCATTTCCTTTCTGCATTTCTGCTTCCGGTCGATAGTGCAACTTCCATCAAAATATATTTTACAGGACACAGATGTGTGTTTTTGTTTATTGAGATATGGAGCTGGAAGGATGTAAAATTGAATAACAGTTTAAAGGGCATCAGATAACGTAGATGAAATATGGATGAAGAAAAAGGTGGAACTAATCAAATTTCATAACAAGCTGCAAACAGATATTTGATTATTTTGAATCAAACTCTGTAAATAGTTTTATAATGTATTTACAGGGATTAAATTATACAAAACAAATATAATCGTAATTCATTATTCACTTTGGGCTTAGAAGAATTTTAATATTTAATTAATAAGATATGTAAATAACATGTAATATTATCCAATCCAAAATTAATAATATGAATTATGGAATCTAAATACAAATAAAAAATCATATTGCGCAAAATAATAAAGAAAATAACAAATACTTACAAATTAATGTAGTAAAAGTAAGAAAACCAAAAAAACAAAATTTTTAACATAAATTAAACAATTAGCAGATTTTAGACATACCAATTGGTAAATGAATGTTCAATTTTTTTTTCTGGATGTACGAAAATAAGTAGGTATTGCTTATAAAATATGTCAAAGTAGGTATACATGTTTGAAATATAATCTAAAACTTCATCGACAGGACTTCAGTATAGGTATATATTACAAGTTTTTTAACATTCCTTTACTCGTGGTTAACCACTAGTTATAATCTTAAACTGAGGTAAACTCTATGGTGTACTTCACGGTCTTTGCACACCAGTGCCATTGACTGGACCAAAAACTGGTATAATTTCAACATAACAAGCCAAACAGTTTCTAAAAGTGTACTTGATGACTATCAAATTAAAATTTAAATTAACATCTTTATACGAAACAACGCACACAATTTTGTAGATTAGGTATTAATAAGTTTATTTAATATATTCTGTGTAAACAAAATAAAAAATGATTTTGGTTTTGATCTTATATATTTAAATTTGAATACAGTTGTGCCAAAAAATTATTTTTTTTAGTTCTACCAGGTTAGGATGTAAAAAATGTAATAGGAAATCTAGACTTTGTGCAGGCGACACATCTGTATACCTAAAGAAAATTCGAAACAGGTCGATATTGTTCAACGGGAACTAATACTAGTAGCCTAGTCGGGTTCTGTACAATATCGATAATCAGGATATGCGCCAATCGCAAACACTGTGCTAAATTTTTTATTTAACAAAATCTGAAAAAAATTAAAATTTTTAATTTTTTTTGCTCTGTTTTCGTGTATAATTCGGTAAATATTGCTCCTAGAGAATAAATTATAAAAAGTTAAAAGAAGATTTAATTTTACATAACATTTCGTTAATTATAAATTGGAACTTTAATGTTTATTGTTGGAAAAATAACAAAAATTGGGGAAAAAATGAAGTTTATTTTTTAATTGTTTTAGGCCCCCTAAACTTGACTTACAACCTTCTTATTCCACCTAGATAAACTTTTTAATATGATTAAAACGTGTGCTATGATATATTAACTGCGACACCTTACAGTGACATCATAGTGCCTAATGAAGTAAGAATTGCTGTTTTAAATATATGAAATATCAACTGCGCCACCTTAAGGTAGCGTCGTGGTACTTTTCTTTTTTCGTATTTTCAATTTTACTTTAGTTTGTAGTTTTTTTATTTCTTTACAAATCGAAATACACTCTCTACCAGGTGTCTGTAGAATTTGGCAAATCTTCCCAGTAATATCCATTGCTTAAAATGCCTGCGAGTTCAGTAAAAACACTTTTGGGGCGTATTACGTACAATATTTTTTTTTTAAAACGGGCATTGTTTTACCATAAACTTCATATTATTCAGTTTACATTTTTATAACAAGAACTCTTTATTAACTAATTTTAACATTTTTTTTTAACAAACCTTGCTTGGGTGGCCGCCTTAACAATTTCATCTGGTAAAATTTCATCCTCCATTAATTCACAATCAAATGCATCATTTTAAATATCCATTTTATAATAAATTTCACGTTTTCAACTAAACGTCAAAATATGTCAAGTTATTTTGCCTTGCCGAAGGTTACTTTCAAGATGCAAAGCGACTGTCGTAGTACCTACCATTTTTGGAGTGAAGATGGGGCCACGCGAATGGTTTCTACTTTCGCAAGTTTACATCTATAAGGATTTGGTCGATTCATACAGGGGATGTCTCTTTATTAGTGACTGAAGAGACATAACCTATACTACACTGATGAGCTCCAAAAAGAGCAAAACACGGTGTTTGTACCTAGTTGGTTTTGCCCTTGTATGAGCTGATTAATATCCTTATACTTATGTCGCAGCATCTACCGGTGTCTTGAGTAAGGAAATCTAACCAAACACGAATCCAGTTTAAAACTGGATTTATTATTGACAGCACGGCACTTGAAACGTTTTGTATCATCTCTTACATCTTGTTATATAAGACTGTCACAAACGCTCTGCTCGTTTTATGTTTTTATAGTTTTAAATATGTACAAAACTCGCTATCTTAGACTAACTATTTTACCGGACTGGTCCGACAAAATGACATTTTCTGGCCTAAAAATAAACCGGAAAGTACTAATTTCTGGCCGGTTTAAAAAAATGATATATTCCTCATTATGAGCCTGTACTAATTTGGTCATAAAATTATACTTAGGTTTATATTTTTTGCCCAGAGTCAATATCTGAAATATTTGCGATAGGTGTGTTTATCTAATTTTTTATGAAAAATAAGTTAGCCTAATTATTTTCATTAACTAGAAGCGCATATGGTAACATTGTAACAAAAATTCAAAATTCTATGTTTTCTTAATATATAAAAAAATCATTTTTAAAATTATTAAATTTAAAATATAACAAACAAGACCCTGTTGGTGTTATAAAGTTAAACAATATTCTTCATTGTAGTGATAATTATCCTGCTGTTGTTGCAATCAAATAATTTTTATTTAACCTTATTCACATTCTGACTTTTATTGTTATAAGGTTTTTATTTACATAAAGTATTACGAATTTTATTTTCCTTAAAATTAAAGTTTTATGCTTTGTATTATGTTTATTTAATAAACGACGGTACATACACATCAGTAACATAACAACCTCGACGATATACATATTTTTTATACTAGTTAAGAGAGAGAATGTAAGAAACTACTACGAGACATATGCTTTTAATCACTCATCTACAGTATATACTCCGGTAAACATTAAGTATGTATCGTACACTGCTTACATTGGGTCATAGAGACAAGTGAGGTCAGAAGTCAATTGGGTACAGTATGCTTCTTGACATTGCATCTCGAAAGAGTAAAAATAGAAGAATTAGACTATACATATAGATTTAAAAATTGAATTCCAACACATACAATTGCGGTATTTTTGGCAATACACTAGTGTAAGCAATTATGTGTTTTAACAAAAAAAAAGCATATTTGATATGGTACCTACTCCTGTTATCAGTCCTACATTTACTCATCTGGTAATAGGTATAAACCTAATTTAACTTTAGCAAAACTGTTAGAAATGAAAGTAACTCGTTATGTCATCCAACATGAAACCGCATTTTTCTTACTAAAACTTTAAAAATATTATTTGTCTTTTACTATATCATGGAACCTCCTGATTAGCATTCTTAATACACTGTTGAAAGCAGTACCTAGCTTAATCACAACTGAACCAATAATATATTAACAAATAATAAACACTAAAAAAGTATTAATAATATTTAAATATACTAAGACAAACTAATCTTAACAAATAATTACATGGTGGCATGTCACACTGACACACGAGAAGATGTAAATAGTCAAAATGGCACCTGAAGTCAAGTATGTCTAAAGACACCTTGGAGGATGAATGGTACAGACAACTTTGGAACCCAGACTTCCTTCCCATCTTTGACTTAAGCGACGCTTACTTGTAGCTTATTTAATATTCTACGTGAGAATAAAAACGAGGAGTTTCACCAAAGTAATATTCCGTCAGAATTTCTTTAGAATCAGCTCTTCTTGGGGGTTGTTTTGTCTGGATTTTTTCAATTCTTTTTTGATATGTTAGTAGAGCTCCATAGTTTAATGCCTTATGTTATATGATCTGACCGTTATCAGTACTTCACCAAACCATCGGCATTATTTATTAACCATGTCTGTGCCATCATGGACAAGGGCTGACTCCCGTCCGGCTATTGTCTAGGATGTCATTGGCGTCATATTTTTTTCAGCTTTTTTATAAGAAATCCATCCTCTAGGTGGGATGCGAGCACTGAAACACAAAAATAGTATTAGTCTTCTACGAGATTATGGAACATAAGTTAATAAATATATATTCATTATAGAACAACATTTCTCTTAAGTTAATAATAATACAATATATCTTCTACGAGCCCATAGAATAAAAAATAGAAGAAATAAAAATTTCTATTACTTTTTCAAATTTTCCATCAAACAAATCGTAAACAGCTTAAAACTAATAGCAGACAAATCAACCAGTTAAATCCATACAAATATTTTTTTACATTATAATGCATTTATCCTCTTCATTAATAATACGTTATTAGTAAACTGCTGAAGAGTGACTGCTTGCAAGTATATGTTTAGAAGATGCGTGGGAACGCATCCAGCTGAACATGATTTTTTACCTGTAAGTTAAAAATTAAAAGATCCCATCAAAGTAAATATATGAAACTTTATACTTTAAAAATTGTAGTACCTAGATTATCTGTAAGCAGGTGAAACATTTTTTCTTTCTTTCGTTCTTTATAGGATTTGTATGGATTTATATTAACAATAGAGCACTGATTAAATTATAAATGATCTGTATTAGGTGTTGAGGAATTTATTAAGAAATTAATGGTTTTTCAGATTAGAAATTAAATTAAACTCTAGAAATAAATTTTTATAAATGCAAGTATGTTGTCGACCTCGTTACAGTACACTGTGTCTTATCTAATAATAGTAAGCGTAATTGGAACACCTTCTGTTAATTTATACTTAATATTGTCGCTGAAATTGCCACAGACAAAATAAATAACTCAGCTAAAACAAACTGCAACAAATTACAATTTCATCGTTTTTATCGAAAAACTAACTTATGTCAAATAGTCCACCGCGCACAACACTTTTTTTAAAATGATTAATACATACTTGAAACTTTGTGTATAGCTTCCTATTGACGAGTCCAACAAAGTTTGAAATTATCTAAATTTAAAACTGCTGCTTTTTCGAGCTAGAAATAAACGTAATATTTAAGCTGTCGGACAGCAAAAACGCAGCAATAAATTTGTCGGACAATGTGAGCATTTGATTTAATACTTAATTATAAACAAATTGTGTAAAAATGAATTTTATTGCTGCGTTTTTGCTGTCCGACAGCTTAAATATTACGTTTATTTCTAGCTCGAAAAAGCAGCAGTTTTAAATTTAGATAATTTCAAACTTTGTTGGACTCGTCAATAGGAAGCTATACACAAAGTTTCAAGTATGTATTAATCATTTTAAAAAAAGTGTTGTGCGCGGTGGACTAAAAGTGAGATAAAAAATTTAAATCATTGGAAATTTATTTTTATTTTGATATTTAAAAATGGGAGAATTAGCACTTAAACATTTTGCAGTTACTCATTTTCTTTACAACATTATTGTATGCGTGTACACACTATTATAGTATCAAGCTAATGGTGATTATAATTTTTAATTAATATTTTATTGTACAACGAGTTTTGGTAAGTTGACAATAATGAAAATTTTAGATAAATAAAACTTAATTGAGAGTGTTTTTATTTC
Organism: Altica lythri; assembly: GCA_964028335.1. NCBI lineage: Eukaryota > Metazoa > Arthropoda > Insecta > Coleoptera > Chrysomelidae > Altica > Altica lythri. Next base: position 64,508,530 of record OZ034801.1, read on the forward strand.
TTTTTACACACTTATGCATGTATTATATTTATTTTTAAAACCAAATCATACCGTGAATAAGCATCCAAGTGGTTGCTTATTCACGGTATGTTTTGCACCCGAAATACATGCAAATACATAAACATGTATGGAAATAAGTAAATTAAGTTTATATGGGTTACTTCTGTTTTTAAATTATTGGCTTTTATTTAAACATAAATAATATTAAAACAAGATTACTTAGATCAGCTGCTTACGACTTGGTTCATGATAAAATTTAAAACTGAAATCTAATTGGACTAAACATAAAATCAAATTGTTAAGCTCATTTGGTGTTGTAAAATACTTTGGTTGAAAATACTCAGTATAAAAATTTCGGTACACATAAGTATAATTTATCATAAAAAAGAGATGCCAAGTGATAGTTCACCTCCTCAAAGTTTAAATTGTTTTAGATTTTTTTATAATTATTGCAAGATAAGCTAACTGTCCCTGCTTTGGTAATTAGCAAATATTTTTAGTGATACTTAATTTTTAACATATGTTTTGTTGACCTCACATATGTTTCTCTACTTTGGTAGAAAATTCGTTAAAGAACACATGTGGTTATCTAAAAATTATATGTATAATAATTTATCATTATCATCATTCTTAACGAATCAGAACCATAAACTATTGTTAAATATGTTTTTTATGAACGAGCAAAATCACTTTAATGTATGATTAATAATATTTATTTTGCATGATTTTCATTCAACATTTTTCTGCGTTGCGTAATTATAACGAAAATTAAATTTGCAGATAAAACCTTGAAAGAATTTCGAATCGGACCTTGAACCGAATTTCCCACAATCTCTGAAATGACATTAATGAACTTTTGCCATTTAACAACATATATTTAAAATACATGCATTATTAGATATTGTTAAAATAAAATTAAAATGTTATTCATGTGTATGTCCGCTCAAATAATACTTCAGAGTGTTAATAAAGCTATGTTCCTTCCTTAGTGCCACATCTCGTTTTTTTATCTTTATTTTATATTTAATATTTTGAATTGCGAAACAATTGACGATCTTTAAGAAACATTGCACTACATAAATTTTGTTCGTCTATAATTGAACACCAACAAATTGAATAAAAAACACTAAAACTAGTCTTTCCGTCCAGCAGATCTGAAAATAATATTTTATTTAAAATATAAAATTACTCAAAATGTAAAAGATTTTACTATATAACAAATTCTTTCTTATCTCAAAAAATGTTTAAAATAAATCAAGAGCGAGTTTCATTAAAATTGTTACCCAATATAAATAATTTCTTATTTATATCTTAAAATTCTCTAGCTATTTAAAAAACTTTACGTATATATAATGTTCGACAATATCTCCGTCTATATTATACTGTTTAGACACTTTTTGACCGTTAGTGGCAAATTTAGACGTTTTCATTGAATATTTTTTATACGAGCCACCATTTTTGAGATTTTACGATCCACAAAATTGTAAAAGCTGTAATCGTCATAATATGCACACGTTTCCACGCCACCTATGAGCTAGTATACTTGGTGCGTTTTTTTACGTGGTTCCCCAGTAGGCCAATTCCACGAGCAAATTATGATCCTGTTTAATTTGTAAATACTGAAAAATAAAAGCGATGTCAATGAAATAAAAGTAATGAAGCTTATTAATCTGATTCAAAATCTTGTTGTTCTTCTGGTTCTTCTACTTCTTCTTGAACTTGTTCTTGTTCTTCTTTTTCTTCTTCCTCTTCTTCATCATCTTCATTTTGAGAACAAGTAAATTGCGTTAATAGCGACGTATCGCATGTCAAAAGTTTTCGCAAAATAATGATTTAAATACTTCAAATTAAAATTATTTTACTATATTTTTCGGGAAGGAATTAATTGTATTTAAAAATTTTGTTGCCTTTTTTAATAAAAAATATTATAAGTTTCGTTAATCAATACCTTGTTTTATAGTAAAGTAACAAAATGAATATTTGTGCTAAAAAAACACACATTTATTAAAAGATAAAAATCACAGATAAGTCACATTTGACAGTTCAAAGGCATCTATTTTGAACCACAAAATTTAAAAATATAAAAAATTCGGCCAAACCAAAAGTAGGCCATCTAGAATTATTACCTGTAAGATTTCTTAAATTAATAAATATTGAATATTTTAGATTTGAAGGTATCCGTCAACCACTTTAAAAATATTGGGGTGACCCATTGTTTACTTGCAACTGATTTAATTTGTATTAGTAGTAATAATAATACTAGACTCTTCTTTGTTAAATAGATCCTTGAATGTGTTCCCCTACTTAAAGTTCTTTGTAAAATGTGTACACATTTGTTATTACAAACATATTCCTGAGATACCCAGTAATTACTTATAAAGCTCGCTTTCTCTAGAAACAAATCTTGCTGATTATTTAGTGTAAACCTTAGATATAAAATTATCTGATTAAATAATTTTTATGCGTAAATATTGTAAAAGTTTTACGATATATGAACCACCAGATACATATCAGAAATTATTTGCCTACAGAAATTAGACATCTAAAGTGAAACTATGTAATTAATAAGATTTCATACTAGTAATGTGATACATATTTGTGACTTCAATGAAAAGTTATATTTAGTAATATAAGTACAATTGTACACATCACTTAACTTGACCCGTTTATTCAGTCAGTTATTTATATAAATTTATAATATAAAATTTGTACATGTTTGTTTCATAAATTACTTTTCTATCTTGCAAATTTTACTGACCCAAAGTAAAAAATCATATTTTTTTTGATGAGAATACCTTAATCGTTGACATTTTTTATTTAACTAGAATTGAAAGGTACTACTCGTAATTCTCACCAATTTATTTCTTCCCTTGTACTAAAACGGCATTAAGTATTAAAATTAACTTCCGTTTTCTTGTTTAAAAATAAAACGGCTTTTTATCAGTTCTAATTCAACATTTTAGCATATGTTCAGATCAACACCTCTTTGAACAGAGACATAAATCTATATACGTGAGGATTTAGTACATAGTTGGATTAATGTATTATATCATATACAATTCGTTACAAATGCTCGATAGAGCGTTGCTTTGTCAATGATCTTTTAGTTAAAGCAATTAGATTATATTTACTTATAGGTGTCAATAAACTGTTCGTGTACATCTGATTCGTATTTATGACATTTAAAATAAATAGTATATTATGCATCTAGTAGGAAAAGCGATACATTCCTGGACGACAATGTAAATTGTTGGCCGATACGTTTAAATTCCGGGAATGTGCTTTTACTACGAGATACACATACTATTTTTTCTAAAATCGCATTTAATATAATCGTAAATTAAGAAAGTTTTATATATGTATAACTTATCATCTTATTTTCTATGAAACCGTTTTCTTGACATTATTCCCGTACAGTACGAAGTACGGAAAGGTTCGTTGCCCAGCAACGGGCTAAAATACGAGAATAGTGTATTTTGCGGCTCGAATTTTATCCGAGAAACTAGACATTTCCAAGCGATTTCAAAAAAAATTATTAAGAGACACCACATAGACGCGAATCGAAATTTTGTAAGTATGTTTGTTACCTAATTTTTATTCATAGAATAGGCCATTTTACAAGGTTTTGATGGTAAGGTAATAGTTGATAGAAAATGCAAAAAATATTGTTATTTTATTTCTGTTATCTGTTTACCATTTATTTTACAATCCAAAATACAAATATATAATTTACTGATCTACCAAAATTGACACTTTGAGCAAAATAACATCACAAAGTCTGAAACGAAATACTTCAGTCGACATATTTGTGTTTGAATTTTAGTTAGCTTTTATTATTTCTGGTTTGTGTTTAAAATTGTTTCAAAAGGGTGTTGTAAGTGGTGCACGGTTCCTAAATGACGGAGATAACTATAAAAACCAAAATACGTCGAAAGTGGTTGTCCATTTTACAGAGATGGTACCTCAGTAGACAGTGTTCTCTTAGAATTCCTGCGATTACTCTAAGTTCAGGTTTCTGAAGCTTTAAGAGTAATTTAAAGTAGCGTAGTGAAGGCCATATTAAACTTTTTGCTTCTTTGACCTGAAGTGTTTTTTTCAGTAGGCTGCACTGTGTTCTTTTTTTGAATTTTGGACATCCTCCATAACGTATTATTTCGAGATGCCACAGAAAGGATCAGGTTCGATAAAAGGAGTACTAGCTCCTTCTTTTGCGAGACCATCATCTGTCTCGTTTCCGTAAATCCCTTTATGACCTTGTACCCACTGCAAAGTTACTTTGATGCGTTTAGCCAGTTACTTAAGAAACTGTTTGCACTTGCAGACTGTTTTGGACTAGAACGTGTTAGATTGTAGAGCCTTTAAAGCAGATTGGCTATCGGAAGCAATATATATTCTGGCTAAATTAAGGTGTTTTATATTGCCGTCATGAACACAGATGCCTATTGCTAATAGCTTCACTTGGACCTTGGACCCCCTAATCATTTACAAATTATAACATTATTAAAAAATAGTGCTTAATTATTTTCATTTAGAGATTTTCGAAAATTATTTATGTAATTTTAAAACTCTTGTCTATTTTAACAGTAAATTTCTTAGATAATACTCTCTAATTACTATTGCTAATTATTATTATTATAAAAATGGTTCTGTATTTAGAAATTACTGTTTTTGATTAAATTATTTTTAACAGAAATAAATAATATAAGGTTTTATGTCTCTACTTACCATGTCTTCTGAAACTACACAATATAATTTATATGCAGTCCAAAGTCTTTGTACGTGACTTTTGTGCTTGACAAATACCTATGTTTTATTTTCAACATATTTTACTTCTACAGTACATCTAAATATCTTTGTTCGGCATTGCTTGTATTCCTCTTGTTTAGACAATTAGTGATATAAATCAGTACAAGAGTTTCGTTCAAATAATATTAACTATCACAGTATATTTTACAAACATAAAAATTGTTACTCTAAAAAGCTAGGTAGTGTACTTATAGATATATACTATTTAGTTAAAGTATGATGTACTTGTAAATATATCATGATCTAAAAGAAAAATCCTTAATGAAGTGCAGCACCGGGTTGGTTGGTTTCCTTATAGAGATGTCATTTACTTGAAAAACGAAAATAATTCGTCATTGAAAATCGCATGAGGCATCACAATCGCATATCTTGTTATCTTAACCATCCACAAGTTATTATAATCGAAATTGAACCGTATTTGGTTAGAACATCTCTTACATGTCTCGAAGCTTTACTCGATATAGTCAGTACAGACCTTAAACGGAGAGTACAGTTGATATATACAAAAACAACAACAATTTGCTATTTATCAAATGCATGAAATTATTTAGACGAGAAGAATGTTCAACGGTCAACCAGGTGTGCAAATATAAAATATGGTTGTGTGTGTATATATGATAGTAATAATTTTATTAGAAGTATTTAGTCTGCTGTTTTCCGAATTATGTTAATTTCATTTAGTTATGATTAAATAATAGTTACTTTGAATCGATTATAATTCTCATCTACAAGTATTGTAGCTCCTTCAGTTATGAAAAACCACTGCTTTTCTTTATAGGCTTTGAGTACAATATTACGTCCTGAGACGTATAGGCTAAAAATCGAGAATATGCCGAATCAATCCACCTAGATTCTAGAAAGTACCACAGATTTCCGATTCAATTCTAACAATAGGGTTGGTTTAAATATTTATTTAACAATAAGTCGCTGATCGCCCGCTGAAAAACAGTTCATATATTTTAAAATCTAAAAGGTTACCGAATTTACTGGAAACTTATAGAACTCCACAAAATAATCCTGACAATTCTTGATCAGTCGATAGTACTTTTAAGTAAGTTGAGTTTTCAGATTAATGGCCTCGATTTTTATCATACTAAAAACTAGGTCATGAACTGTTATAAGAAAAATATATTATACCTTCTTCTCTTTATATTTTTTTGAAGTTATACTTCTATTCATGCACTCGGTGGAAAAGATTTGTGTACAGTTAAATGGGAAAAATCATGTGAGTAAGAGAGAGACAGACACACTTATAAGGTATATTGGTCGGTAAAAACAAAGATGAAATATGATGATTATTTGACAGCTTATTTTATAATTCTGTCACGTAAGTTAACATATAAAGTTTAGCATTTTATATTAATAATAATATTCAGTAATAAGTACCTATTGTATTGTAGTCTACAATACCGTCACATGGTTGCGGTATATTCTCCTCTATGCTTTTAAGGTTGTCGGCTACATAAACAGAATAGTCAAAGAAATAAAGCACCAAAACCTCCGAATTTTGTAACGTAAGATAAATCGGAATGCGTTTTTTGTCGCTATTTTTTATAATGTAAAAATGGGAAATTGCATTTCTGCATTCGAAAAGTGCATTCCGAACAGACAATAGAGAGAAAACTTACAACTCGGTAAGTGTTGCTGAAAATGGGTTCAATTTATATAATCGGGGTTTTTGGAGTCGCTGAACACGAATATCACGACTCCGAAAGTCTCCGTGGCACTTGGTGTCTAGGGTATTTACCTCTTCTCCTAGGGTTTTATGTAAATTCTGTACGAAATCAGTGCACACTTGGTACTCGGCGGTTTTTTGAGTCCCTAAATACGATTATAATAATGGCGATGGTCTTTGAAATACTTGGTGCTTAAGAGTGCAAAAAGAGTGTGCATTTGGTACTAGGAGGTTTTTGGGGTCGCTAAACATGAATATCATATAATGATTGTGCTAAATCATTTGCATACAAATTTATGAATCCGGGTGCGTGCACAGAAGTATAACTTCTGCCGACAGTCCCACTGACTGCCACACTCTTTTTTTTCGTAATTTTTTTATTAATATTAAAACAATTTTTAGAGACCAAATCAATTTTATACAATACTGCTGAAAAGGCGTATATTCAGAAATCCACAAAAAATATCAAGAGATTTGTTTTGTTTCTGGTAGAAATTGACCTAGAGTTTAAAACTCTTTATATTTTAATCCCGTAAAAATATTTCATAACATCAGATGTGCGGATTGTCGAGTTTAATAGTAAGTTATCTTAACAAGGTTTTAGAAATGATTTCTTCACTAGACGGTCTGTTATCATTCCTTTCTTGGAGCTAAGAGATTATTGTGTTTTTGTGTGTCTTAACTTTGAATTAATTTTTTTTAGATTACAGTTCCTTTTTGTGTTCAGCAAAGAAGTCTGTAGTCTTGTAACAGTCAATTCATAGTTTTACTCTTACAAATACTTTTTTGTACTTTCTCATTACACATTTAAAACACACTCTTTGCTTAATCCTAACATTTATTAGGAAAGTAATGGTTGTATTAGTACTGAATTATTTTAGAATTTATTTACAACAATATGTCACGGTAATTATTAATTATTATTTTAAATACAATGTAAGATTGATTGGTAAGCTACTTTACTAAATATTATCGCAGGCATTGGTTCTTATAATATTGATATTGTATGAAAATATTTAAAATTGAAAGTTAGGTTGAGGTGCAAATATTAAAAAATGTGTAAAATTCCCTCTTGACCATGACCTAATTGAAACCAACCAATATGAATTGGTAACATAAACGAATTAGTCCATAAATTGATCCTACGGATCGTAATATCGAATAGTGACCACTATGGTGGTCGAATAATGAAAAGATACACGGTATAAAGTACGCGGTGACACGAGTACTAATAGTTCTTAATTGTTTGACAATGCCAACGGTCTGGACTATTTTCGGTTCCCACGGCAACGCTTAAGACATCTGTTAAACACTACAAGTGGTTGTTCTTTGACGCATATGTGTATTTCGTCCAACAGGAGTAAAAAATGATAATGGGAACATTCGTACTAAACACAAGGTATTTATTTTTAAAGTTAAGAAAGAAGCAAACAAATAAATCTTTTGGTAATTCTTACATGTTTTGGTTTGATACTGATATAAGTATAAAAATAAATATTGACGAGTTAATTAAATATTCCATTGATTTTTAACTAGTAACCAATTATATTTAAAGTAAAATTCTTAATTAAAAATCAATATCTAATTATATTTTGTTAGAGTTTTTTAAGTTTTCGGCAACCTTATAGCTTATAAAAAATAATAAAAATGTTTTGTAATGATTTGTTCGTTTTTAACATTTAGATAATATGGATATATATATATATATATATATATATATATATATATATATATATATATAAACGAAATGTTTGTTATCGACCAAAATAATTGTAAATTCTAGCGAGCGCGAAGTCTTTTTCTAATGGTTTCACATCAAACTTTCACAGCAGCAGTTTCCAGAAGTTGTCATTGACACACAGTTGTTACTTTTTGACGACGTTATTCGGGGCTTTTCCTAGTCGCAAGTACATTCATTGCGTATGTTTTGGATACAACACTCTGGGTAACTTTTTCTACCTCTGCTTCTTCTTTTTTTACATTTTTTGAACGATGTGAGCAATAAATCTTACCCTCTGTGCCTTTGATAGTCCAACATAGTTTTTTTTTGTTTTTACTAGTCAACACAAAATTTTGAAGATTCGGAGTATTCGTTTCGTTTTTATTAATTTAAAATTGGATATCAAATTTTTTCCTTATAAAAAGATTGGAGTGTAATCCCAACGGATCCACAACCCTATTACATTAAGAATATTAAAAAATATTTTATAATGGAAAATAATGGACAGCAATAATAAAACAGTCAGAAAGTACAATAATAACAGTAATAAGTAGAACATGAAATTAGTGGAACAACTGTAGCAAAACACTTGAATAAATCACTTTGTGTTTGAGAAAGATACGTTTGAAGAAAAACTATACAAGTGATAAATAGAATCCTGAATTTTATTTCATTGAAACAAAACACAACATACAAAAAATATATAACAAGAAAAATTATTAACAAAAAGAAATGTAAAAAAATAACTTTAACAAAAATCCAGAAAATTTATAATAAATTAATAAAATAAAACTTCAAAACAGAAATAATGTAATACATAGATACTAGAATCTTTTATTTTGTATTTCAGAAAAACTAAATGTGGTAATATTATTGCTAATATGTAAACATAAATTATCCTAATTCTAATTAATATCATATAGGTAATCCCTACCAAAAGTTATTATTACCTAATACCTAGAGTAAGTCAGGCAGCAACGCGGGGGTTCTTCGGCAAAGTTTTTTATATGTATTTTGACTCGCTGAATCCGAGTATCCAACCCCAACCTGCTTTTTCATCAGTTGCTTTGGAAATTTGTTAAAAACAATTTACTTGTTTAAATGATTACAACTAACAAACTAATTAAGATACAACAGTTTTCTATTCATTTTGAAAAAAACAAAATTAGAACCCGAGATATTGCAAATTTCGTGCAAAAACATTGCAAAACGACCGATGAGGCACGGCCTACCTTTGGTTTGTACTTATATCACGGCTTCTAAGTAACCGATTTATATTTTTCAAAGTTTATTTTAAAGGAAATGAAAGTGATTTTCAGATAACTCTTTTTGAATTGCACGCAATGTATGTAATTTTATGGAATTTGAACTAATTGGCATTTCTTCTGAAATATCTTTAGATCGTGATATACAACGAGCAGAAGAATATTTAATCAAAATATTAAATTCTTCATCAAAATGCTAGACTTTTACAGAATATTACGATATTCTGTAAATGTCTTATGGTATTACTTTCATGCGACCAATTGTTTGATAGAACCAGTTAGAACCAGTTACTTTAAATTCCATAAAATTACATATATTGTGTGCAATATATTATTATATTTTTCCTTCCTGGATTCGGGATAAGTGATAAACAGCAGACAAACTTAACAATTTATTGATAACCACAATTATATAACAATTTCTTAAACTAATCTACACAGCTTTGATACAGTCACAACGTCTTTAATATATCTGACACTTATTTCTAGTATATCGCCAGCTATTACAATTAGAATTCCTCCTCTCCGTCCAAAGGGGTCTCTTATAAATGAAATTAATTCCTTCTCGAAGCGTTTCTGAAACAGAACACTCTCGAATCTTCCGATCAATCGAAAAGACACTAGAATCTTTAAAAATTCTAAGAACTGGCGTCTGTCTGGCGCTACATCCTGGGCGACAGTTCCGGACCGGCTCGTAACAATATGTAATAAATATACAAACAAATTGTTCCGTTTCAAATTTGAATGATCTTAACCCGACGGATTTTGGGTGGGAAACAGCTATTGCATCCAGTAAGTGAATTAGTTCCTAGTTGTACCGATAGCACTTGCTCCAGAAGTTGTATATGTCTTGAATAGGGAGTAGAATCTACATTTTGTAATTGTAGTAAAAGTAATAATTGTCAAAATAACTAATGATTATACAAGAATATTATAGGTTATTTTTTATTTTTTTACATTGACTTATATCTCTGCAATAATTCGTTATAAATTTCGAAGTATTAATTATTGAGTATTGGAAAAAAATTAGGTATAAGTAAAAATCTGCAAGCCGCCCCGAGCGGTCCTGAAAATAGCGCACGAGTGAGTCTCTTTAAAGTTCTATAACTTAAAGAAAAATCGTCGTACTTACCAAAGCTCAAGAAGGTGTCTCTTGAATTGCAGAATAACTTTAAATAAATTAAATATCGAAATTTATGAAACAGAGCAGCAAAATATGCTTATAAACAAATAAATCCCAAAATTTTAACAAAACTTAATTTGATATATATTTGTTTTAATTTTTTTTTCATAAAGTACTTTTTAAAAGCCACTTTTATTTCCTTTGAAATAAACTTTAAAAAATTGAAATTGGTTAATCAGAAGCAGAGATATAAATAAAAAACCGAAGATAGTGCGAGCCTGATTGGTCATTGATTTTGCATTAAATTTGCAATATCTCGGGTTCTAATCAATCGATTTTAATTGTTCAAAGCTCATTTTCATAGAAAGCAACAAACAATTTAAAAAAGGTTGTCTCTTAATTAGTTTGTTAATTATAACCATCTAAATAATTGTTTATAACAAATTTCCAAGGGCAATTGATGAAAAAGCAGGTTGGATATTTGGTTTTATCGATCCAAAATACGTTTAAAAAAAATTGCTGCTTGTAAGGACCCCAATCGGTCACGAAATTCCGATTTGCTCCCTTACTAAATTTTTACAAAAGTTAAAATTAGAGCTCAACTAAAACTCAATAAAAGCAAAAAATACATTTATATATTAGAATTAAATTTAAATTCTATTTAATATATGGAAAATATGCGTATAAAAAATAAAATCTGTCAATAGATAAATAAATTTTGGGAAAACGAAATTTTAGATGAATGAGAGTAAACTTTCGACTTAACCGGTTTTCGAATTTTCAGAATCTCCTCATTAATCAGACTTAACCATTCACAACTTAAACGAAATTGTTAAATTATACAGAATATCGAGTTTATTTTTGAATTAAGACACCAGAAGAAAAGTAACGTAACCAGTAACATCGTGGGAATACAATGACACTCTTTTCTTTTACTTCCTATAAACATAGAATCCAGAATAAGCAGTTCTTATTCGGTTGCTTAGTTGGTATGAATTAACTTTGCTACTGTAGAAGAGCGGTATTCTTGTCTAGATTTATGCAACTTACTTACGGTTTATTGACCGTCACCGCCGCGTCATTGTAATTCTTATTTGTCTACAAGGTTTTCATAAAAGAGGAGACTTATACAAATTGTATGTAGATTTTCTCAAGCTAGCTTGTAAATATTAATGAAAGCTATACGTACGGTCAATATTATCATTGTTATTTATCAATGTATTTTATAGGTTATAATAATTTGTTTATTAGCAGAAAGACGTTAAATATTTAGGAGACGAAACTTTGGTTAAAGAACGATGTTCTTGTGCTAAATATTCCCATTCATTTTGTTTTTTAATTTCTGTTACTTTTTTTACTATTCGGAAAAAACTATGGTTTTAGTTTATAAAGCTTCAATTCTTTAATGTTGTTAGTTAATAGACCGATTCAATTAAATTTTTTGTTTGGTATAAGAGTTTTGCGAGATGATGTCATTAATTTGGTTTCATTATAATTCTATTTGGTAATTTTTTATTATTAGAAAAAATGCATCTTTTTGTTCGTAAATCGCCGAATTTTTAACTTTAAAAAGACGAAAAAATCAGTAGACGAAATTCTGCTAAAATTGCTAATTAATTGCAGATATTAATTATGAATTTATTGTTGGTTTTTCAATAATCAGTATGTAGGACTAAAAATGGCTAAAAATCATTATTTGATTCAAAATTGGTATTCGGGTGTTTTAAAATTGATTTTCGAAAATTTGTAGTGAACTTTTTAAGCTCTATAATTTTAATAAGGTTTTATACAACGCCTGCTCTGGAAGTTGACTTTTCGAGCGCAGTATGTCATCTCCGAAGTACACAATCATCACAATAGTCGCATACTTGACTATATTATGTATTTCATAAACGCACATGTTTGGTTATGAACACATAACTACACGGATTCCGCCTAAACTATCTGTCGTTTTTATTTGACTAGGGAGACTACTGAAACGCCATCTGATGCCGCGATAGTATAGTTATTTTTATCGTTCATGTGAATCATACATTAAAAACAACGATCAGTCCTAACCCTTTTTAATTTATGTCACAACTGTCACAACGCAACTGTATTAAACGCAAAAAGAAAGTGTAGGTAATTAAAAAAAGTGTACTATTTAAAATAATGGTCGATTTAACAAGATGTTTAACTCCACCTGAACTAGTTAAATCAGCTAAAAATGCAACAACAAATTTATTGCCAGATGTGTCAAAAGAAAAATTATTTGTTATATTCCTCTCAAATTCTACTTCCAGAGCAGTAGTTGTATAAAGTATTGATCCTAACACTTGCGGAAATTAACTTTTCCGCACTTAAACTGCTTGCCCGAACTCCGCTTCGCGTCGTTCGGGCATCGGCAGTTCGCGTGCGGGAAAGTATAACTTTCCGCACTTGTTAGGATAATAACTATAGTTGATTCAAATAGAAGTGTCATCAAGTAGTCTCTGGAAAATTCAAATTTGTAGTGGCTGCACCCACGTTTAGTGAAATTTGAATCGAAATATTAGCCAGCTTGTGATCAGATTGCTACATATGCTCAATATAACTATAAACATTTTGACACATGCATCGCGATGACATATAATTCCCTAACTAAAGTTCTGTTTCCATTGAATCTAGTAATAAAGTTAAAGATGATCTCACACGTACCCAGCCTACTTGATGACACTTCTATCTGAATCGACTATATATCATAATTAATGAGGCCCTTCAATAGTTCTATTTCTTTTATCATGAGGTCTATTTGAAAGTTTATTTTTGTACACGTCCGACAAAGTTAAGTCATCCAAACTTTTTTTTCGGCTAAGAGATACATAGACTTGTCCTTTTTCACATGCTCAATTACTGTTTGCTATACTTTAGCAGCTAAAAAGGATGAAATAAAAATTCTATTAAAAAAGACAGGAACTGTCGGTGAGTATAAGTATTTATTCTACAAGAAGTAAGGAAACTTATGCGCGCTGCAGATTTTATTATAGTCTACTTGTTTGCAGTTAGCAGCACAGTGAATTCATTATAAATGCAAATCCTTCAAAGCCCAAGCAATTGTGGTTCATGAAAAATAACTAAAAAATATAGATCACAATATAAACCACCAACACTAACGAGTACCTATATTCTTATGTATTAGGATATAAACAAATCCTCAATGTATAGACTAATAACGTACCTGTTTTTACAATTATACACATAGGGTTACCTTAATCCCTAAACACCTTTAACGACCACAATTATTCTCGTTAAAATCGAAAAACAAAATATTCTAAATATCGTATTATAACTACTTATCCCTTACCTAAGAAGATTAAAATATGATGATTAAAAGAAATTTCTTAATACCAATATAAATAAGTACGTGCGCTAGTGAGTTAGGGACTTGTTTACAACATTTTACGATTTAATGACTTTTCTTAGCTGCCAACTGCAAACAAATAGACTATAACATTTTTGTCAAACAATGTCAGTTGAGGAGACCTAGTTAGCTGTAAGTTGGAAGTAATCAAAATCTGCTTGAAAAACCTTTCTTTGTGAAGAAGAAGTTCCCAGAAGATGTTATTACGTTATTATCTATATTTTTAGGTAAAATATTATATTGGTAATATATGTTTAACAATCAATTCGTTTAATGTATTCTGATATATTACTGATTCTATCTGTCAATAAGTAAATTTCGGTCATCAGCCTCATTTCATTTTTGACCAATAAATATTAATAATACGGTATTTAATTATCCCAAATCAAACTTATTTTTCGTTAAGTTAAACCAATTTGTTCTGCAGCTGTTCGGAGTAAGAAAGAGAAAGAAGAAGCCGAATGTGCTGACCTCTATTATAGAGGTCAATAAAGCCCCTATAGTGGTTTTCTTAGAAGACTGGACTTTAAGATGTTAAGTGTTTATTATTGGATTATGTGTTTTCTCAATATTGATATAATTATTTATTAACGTATACCTTATACCAGATTACCTGAAATATTTTGTATAATTAAATAATCTAATATGAAGCCTATAACAATATTTGTCATATAGTGAAATAAATTCGATAAACGTTTTCTAAAGTTGGTATATTTTCCGTTCCCTATTTTCCCTATCTAAATTAAAACGAGAAAACAGGTAGGCATCGAAATTTATTTTTAGATATTTTGGAAAATAAATCATGATTATAGGAAGCTGGTCTTATATTGGTTCCCAACATAATATCAGATTTCAAAGGACCATGTAAAATTAAAATCGTTTAAAAACTAACACTCATAGAAAAATTTACAGATGTGTAGGCAACGTTTTGAAACAATGTCCAGCATTTTGTGATTTAAGAAATTTAGTTTCACCCATAAAGTTAATTACGAAAATTAATGGTGGTTTGAGAATGAAAAGATAATTATAAATTACATACACCAGTATTTATAAATTATACATCAACTTTATCGTTTTATTAATCTAATGAAGACTAACACGATAATTATTACGTTAGGTTTATACCAAAAAATTCATTTCATTTATATAAAAAACCGAAAATGCAATATCCTCCTCCATTAATTTTTTGTTAGCTGCAGACAGCCTTGCCACTGTATTATGTTTAGTATAATTTCGTAAAAAAAGCAAAGGTTAAAAACATACTACCAAAAATACAAAAAATGATAAAACTGATTAATTTCAGTACGATAATAGGTACTAAGTATATCTATTAAAATCGTGTCGATATCCATTTTTTTATTTATAGAACATTATCTGCTTTTTCTAACATGTATAAAAATTTCTTGAACGTTTCTAATACACCAATAAAGAGATATAGAATCATTTTTTTTCCTGGTTTTAATTTATTTAGTGTCTTTACAGCTCATATTTTGCTTATTACTCATAGAGAAAATGTTTGTAAAAAATGTTGGTCTTTTTTTAACGAAATTTTTACAGTTTTGTTAAAATACTTAACGACTTGTCTATAAAGTCCTGTAAAAAGTATTATACATACATACAAAAAAGAACATATTCTACTGAAACAAAGAAAATCAAAAGTCTATTCTCTATATATTAGTAATTTTAGGCATATTTATTTGTTCTGGTAAAATCGCAAAAAGATACTTAGTTGATAAAAACATTCTAACACCAATAACGGCTAAAATCTATACAAGCCTAAATAGCTTTGTAAATTACTTTTTTTTTTTAATTTATTGCTGCAATACTAATTATAGTGTTGTGAATCTAAAACTTTTATTTAAATTAAAAAAATTCAGGTATATGTAGTAACTGAATAAGGCCTGAATTGAAACATGTAACCACTTTCAATCACTTGTGATCATTTAAAAAATCACTTAAAATTACTTGTAATCACCTGTGAGCACTAAAAATCACTTGTAACTCCTTTACAATCACTTGAAACCACTTGTGATTACTTTCAATCACATATATACATCTGAAATTAGTTGTAATTAGTTCTAATTACTCGTCATCACTTGAATTCACTTGTAATGACTTTCAATTACTAGCGAGTACTTCAAACTACTTAGGGTATGGACACAACGGGGACCATCAACCCTAGACCATAGCATAATACCATGGAGCTTTGCTCTGACCCTCGCTCTGACTCAAGCGCACCCGTGGTCACATCGAGGCTTGGAGTACCGCACTTTTGCGCCAGTTAAATCGTGAACGATCCTCTATAAACATGGATTTTTCGACATCCTCTTCTTCGGACGATATTATTATTATATTATTTTGAATTCAAGTGCTAAAAAGTGGTACCTATATAAAGGATCTCAACATACGACAGTGCATCCCTTAAACAAAAAACGTATATTGTATGGAGAATTTCATCATTCATATCAAGATTTAAGAAAAAATCCGGATCGTTTTTTGACTACATCAGAATGAAAAAAGAAACTTTTGATTATATTTTAAACGAGTACCATGGTCGAGGGTCAAAAAAATACTAAGCTCAGTTTTTACCCTGGCACCAAGGATCAGGCCTTAGATCCAACCTATGCGCGGAGCGATGGTCGGTGCTTCGACGTAACCACATAGATCTAATATTATGTGTTTATTTTTTTTGGTGAGCGGAGCTATAGTGCGATGCTATGGTCGGAGCGATGGTCGGCACTCCGTTGTGACCGTACACTTAGAATCAATTCTGATTGTTTGAAATAACTTGTAATTACTTAAAATTGGTTGTTATTAGTTATAATCACTTGTGAGCACTTAAAATCAGTTTTAATCACTTGTAACTTCTTCATAATCACTTGTGATTACTTTTAATCACATGTATACACCTGTAAATAGTTGTGATTAGTTCCAACCACTTGTGATCATTCAAATTTACTTATAATGACTTTCAATTACTTGCGAATACTTGAAACAACTTGCAATCACTTCTGAACTTCTGAACTTTTGATCACCTAAAATCAGTTGGAATCACTTGTAACTCCTTTTTAATCACTTGAAATCAGTTGTGATTACTTTCATTCACATGTATATACCTGAAATTACTTGTGATTAGTGCTAATCACTCGTGATCACTTGAATTCACTTGTAATCACGCTCTGGACTAGTATTTGAATAAAAATGTGCCACTGTTTCGGAGTACAGGGTTATAAAAATTTGGGTTATATATCTAATATTTTAGTTTTTTTTTAAGAATTTTAATGTAACTAAAGTAACTTTACCTAGGTTTTGATGGTTTTGATTAGTTGAGGTACCGGCTAGTTACCTCATTTAATCTAAATGTACTAGTCAAATACACCCTGTAAATTCGAACGAGTTTCGTAAATAAATCAATTAGTTGCAGAATACATAAACAGTAAAGTTAATTGAAGTTTGTCGAAGCCAAATAAGAACAAAACATCCAAACATTCCAAACATGTTTTATAACTTGGTTTGTTTTTGTTGTCAGAAACAGTCAATTACCAGTAGATGTGTTAAATTGATTTTAAAATCTGAACCTGTAACATCCATTATTAATGTTCAATTAACAGTTTGCACAACAATTTTATTTTTACCTAATTCTGTTTCTATCTGTCATTTCTCATTTTTATTTTATAAATTAGATATTATAAAGTTTTTTTAAAGATGTATAATTTTTAAATGTTTTCACAGTTAGGTTTACAATTAATTGTTCTATTTAATTGAGTTCCTCGAAGTGTCTGGGCAGCATCTTTACAATCTTTATTTCCTGGTTCTTATTGAACTGGATTGACTGCCCGTCAGGTCAAAGCAATAAAAACAGTATGTCCACTTCCAAGACACTCCCCATTTCCTGTTAGTGGTTTTAGGAAAAAAATTATAGCACAAATAAGCAGAAAACAGATAAGGTATGCGACATTTTTGTGTCATTTATTTATTTACGAGGTTATTTTAATTTGTTTTCCGTTAAAAAATTGATATACTTATTTAGTGAATGACGATTTAATTTTCTTTATTAGGATACATTTATATTCGATTTTTAATGATTATATAATTCATTTCGAAACGTTCGTAATAATTCCACTAGTTCTATAGACTCAATTAATATTTGTGTTTTATTATAAGGGGAAGATAAAGTAAATTGTTTCAAAACTAAAATTTTTTAGTTCAAGGATGGCCATCGTTTTTTTGCTCACCAGTTGGCGCCACTGGCGTTGTAGGTCCCTCCATAGAATAAATTTGTAGCTGACACTTATCCGTCGTCACTACAAATAAATATTAATCCATTAATATTTAGAGGACAATGCCGCAGTTCAGTACTGTTCTTTCAGCCCGCTTAACTTTGCACCTCTTTTTCGTAGTTCTACTTTTAAAGCAGCGACATTCATTGTTTAAATTAAATATTATTATACGTCGTAATAATTCCAAAGTTAATTAAAAAGAAAAATAATACCGTGCATCCCATCCATAAACGATAACGCGGGGACCTTCAGCTACACTAGCGCCTCTAGCGGCGAATTCAGACGCGGTAGCCCTGAGTGTAACAATTTTGTGATTAAAAAAATATTGTAGAAACTAGTTGTTTGTATTCATAACAAATATTCAAATTTTCCAAAAAATTTCTTCTAAAACAAATTCTATATGGCACTTTCTACTCTGTTATTTGCACAAAATTGTGTAGTTAGTTTTTAAGCTTTCCTAATATTACCGCCTCCGTATATAGACAAGAATAGTAGAATCAGTTTAGTCGCCGCCTTTGAAGTTCTTCGCTTCGGTTTGCCGACGTATTTTGTGCAGTTTTGTGAGAACTAGTGAGCAGCAATGCCAACTCCACCGATTTTTCGTTAAATTTACTGCTTTTGAAAGTATTCTACCGATATACCGTTATAATTTTCTTTCATGATAATTTATCTTTTTTTTAACTTATTTTAAACTTACCTTTTTTTATTCAATAACTTTTTGTTTTCATTTCCTACCTTGGTGTGCTACCGATTTTTACTTTTTTTGTATCAATCTACGGATTTCAGAAATTTTTGGTTGGCAACGCATCCGGTGAGCGACAACGATGCAGACCGAAATGCGGAGCGAGAGCCTCGGCGGCATGGAACCAGCTTTAGCCAGAATAATCTTGTTTATATACGGATCACTGCTATCGTCACGTTAGCGGTCCCGATATGCATGGCTCGAAAAAAAAAAATGTGTTGGATAATACAGAGATAACACCGTCTGTAACAACAAAAAATAAACTGTCGAGATACGCTTTGGTATTTTATATATTTTGTCTAAGTTATGTTTGTCTTTTAATTTGTATTAGCAAACAATAAAAAAAGGAGACGTAATAAAACTTTATCACATAAATATTCCGCCTTGATTGTTTGGTGCGAAATAAGCATTTATTGCTGCCTAAAACTTAACATTGTGAGAACCTAAGTAAATTAAACAAACAGATGAATTCCAATGGGTTCAAAACTGAATTGTTTAAAAATAACAGCCTTATATTGTACTTTAATTATTTTTCTTGTAGTAAAGATAATTCAAGTTTCTTATACTGATCTTATATAAAATATAAGAGTATATAATGAAACCGATGACTAAAGAAAAAGTTCATGGTAAATTCCAATTTTTCTACTTATACGTCTATAATTTTTCACGCTGAGTTTTTACGTAACAATCAATTTAGTTCTGAAATTACAAGCAGCAAGAAAGATGACGAGCGAATGTAATAAACTGCTGTAATGGTTTTAAACAATCAGAAAAATCTTTGAACTAGACTTAACCTTCACTACGTAGAATAATAGAATAACGTACCGGGTGTCACAGGTGCAATATTTTATAATTTCAAAATAAATTTAGGACTTTTCTCATAATTTTTAACAAAATAATGTCATATTTTAATCCTGGTTGGTATAAAGGAATTTGAAATGGTATTGGTATTATATTGGAGTTGTATTGCCTTTCTTTTCTCTGTCAGATTTATAAAGTATTTCGAGTAGAAGTTTCACTTCAAAAACTGATTGTATTCTTACTTCACTTTTTTGGTAGGACCATAAAATACAGTAACCATTACACTGTTTAGGTTTTCAAAGCAGCCGTTATGTTTTAAAATTTGTCAAAAATTTATACTGTGATATTGCAAAGGTTCCAATTCTTTGCTATAAACTCATTAAGCTTAGTTAAATGTGTCAAATATGCAGATGATTTTCAATTTTACCAAAGTTTCGTCATGATTTAGTAGGATACTAGGACGTATATGCTAGGATGCTTGTTTGCGATCACATCATGATCTTGCTGGTTTTGTACAGCATGTTATGAAATTGTTTGAATATTAATCTATATTTATACCTAACTAAAATTATTTTGAATGTATCATATCTATATTAAATTAAAAGACAAATATCTAGAAATTCTAAAACATTCTAACACTTTAGGCGTTATCTTAAATTTAATGAATTCAGATTTGAAACACATATAAACCAGTTTTGAAAGAATGGAGAATTTTTAATAATTCACATTTAGGTGGGTCTTAAACTGCAATATGAATCAATTAAATAATTTGGCTACAGTTGCCCAGCGATTATTCGGCGTTTTTGATCATGTCTTGATTTAACTCATGTCGCCTTGTACACATACTCAATTCCTCCGTAATTATTTTAATTGGTGTAAAATTTGAAGAGTTTATTTAAG
Source organism: Altica lythri (assembly GCA_964028335.1). NCBI lineage: Eukaryota > Metazoa > Arthropoda > Insecta > Coleoptera > Chrysomelidae > Altica > Altica lythri. The sequence continues at coordinate 64,529,221 of OZ034801.1, forward strand.
TATCAAGCACCTTTTGGTGCATATAACATAGTTTTAAAATAATTTTTTACACAGACATTTTTAATTTTCTTTTTTACCTTATTTTGAGATTTTCTATGCAACAAATTAGGTTAGAAACTTTTATAAAACTCCATTTTATTATACTCACGACAGTTGGTTTAAAGTTTTTAACCAATGCATTTTTTTAAACTTCTCGTTTGATTTTTATTTTTGGTTAGAATTTTTTTTTTATTATTTCTATAGTTTGAATATCGTTTAAACAAACTTATTGTAATCATAATTGACAAAATTTCATTTACGGTTGCTAAGTTCACTCTTTGGTTTCTATTTAAGTAAAAAGAAGTTGACCATGAGCTTTTTAGTTATGGAATACCTTTTAATAGTTGGAGACTTTAACAAATTGGAAATCAAATAAAACAAATAAAATTTGTCAATAATTCTTAATTTTGGAACTTCCTATAGAGAAACAGCTTAAAAAAAGAATGTACTTAATGCTATTTTGTGCTCCTATTTATAGATTGGATTACGTATATAATAATACTAAGAAGTTGAATTAAAGTTAAGGTGTATCTTAATTGTGTACTTTAGCCCTTGTTATATGTTCCTTTTTTATGAATCATTTTCGTATTTCACTCTGAGGTGTACAATAGGTGAGTAAAATTTATTTGAACCAGCTTAGTTTTCCATCGATTTTACCAATGAAACATAAGTTTCAATTCTGAGTCATAGGTGTGAAAGATTGTCTGCATGCAACCATTTTCAATAAGAACTAGTAGGAAGTATTACACAAAATTTAGTAAATTATTGACATAGATTGAGTTTCAAGAGATTTTAATTAGAAACTAAATGTTTAAGTTTTTTTCAGCCTTGCCTTTAATTTTACTTTTATTAACTGTTAATAAAAACAAACAACTTTAACAATAAACACAACTGGAAAAATTCCGTTTCGAATCTGGCACATCTTTTGAACTTTGTTCAGCATTTGATCTGTAACTTTTAAAACGATTTTTACTTTTTGAACTTGGTTTGAGTACTGGACTTAATTTAAAATTGTTTAAAAAATTTGTCCTAAGTTTGAAATATAGTAGGCACTGTAATATAAACATATAGAAATACACTGATTAAATACATTTTTATATTTCACTTATTACTATAACAATATGCAAATGCGAACTTAGTATCTTATGTACTTTATATATAGTAAAACGCTGTACTCTCATAATGTATCAGTTGAAAGTTTAATAGAAAACTAAAATTCAGTTGTTCATGGAAAATCATTAAAATTTTGAAGTGATTAAGGAACATAATAATAATTATAATATAATATTAACAATTTATTTACCAATTAGCTGTACCCGACGCGCGTTGCTACGCCAACAACTAAAATAAATTTAAGAAAAATAAAAGAGAAGAAGAGATAGAGAACGAAAGAAAGTTTATAGTTTTGTTTTACTTATCGCACAAAAAATATATTTTTCGAACTTATATTTATAAGAATTCGTATAGATATCTATTAATCAGTATTGAATTTGATAGATGGAAGCGCCTTCTGGTGGTAACTTCCATTAATACGAATATCATATTCATCTTACCCAATAAAAATACATCATCATACTGATTTTCATGACAATCGGTTGAACGGGGCAGAAGTTGCTACTCTGCAGCGCCACCCGGTGGCGGGTGGCATCAATGAGCATATCATACAAACTTTCTCCGTCGAAAAATACATATACATACCAATTTTCATGACAATCGGTTAAACGGGGAAGAAGTTGCTACTCTGCAGCGCCAGATGGTGGCGAGTGGTATCAATGAGCATATTATACAAACCTTCTCCGTGGAAAAATACATACATATACCTACAAACTTTCATAATAATCGGTCCAGTAGTTTTTGAGTTCATCGATAACATACAGACAAACATTCATTTATATATATATAGATTAAGATAATCTATACAATTATATAAATATAATATATAAACACAGCCTTAACTACAAAGTAAATAATAAATTAGAAAGTAAATAAATTTAAGCGAAAGGATATCATCCATTACTCAAATGTGGTCAAATGGTAATACCAAAGAAAACACAAAGTCTCGTACCACACAAATATTTAATTGTAAGCTCAAAAGTGTTGACAACTAGTTTCGACCAACAAGGTCATCATCAGGTCTGTGGAAAAATATGGAAATGGTAGAAAAATAATGAAATTACAAGTAAGAGCTTAACAACTTACCAAATTCAAAGTAAAGTAATAAAATTACAATTATATCCAAACAAAATTTAAATGGAAAGAATCTAAGTGGTATCAGGTTGCTATATCTTCAACAATTAAAGTCCAGCAGCAGCAAACAAAGTGTGTAGTAAAAAATAAATTAAAAAAAAATCGCTAAAGGTAACACCTTGAAAGCGAATATTAATTTTTTGTATTATTTACAAAGTGGGTTGGATTAAATTGTGACAATATAATATACAAACTTATTTTTTAAAAATTTATAACAACATTTCTTTTTGGTCCTCCGTCCAGAAACAATACTATTAATTATTTCAAAATCGTCCGGAAAATTACATTTTCCGGCCTAGGCCGGCAAAGTAGCTTTTAGATTTTTTAAAGAGATGGCGCTATGAGTTTAAATTTTAAGTCATTAAAAATACATAATGAATAATACAAATTTTAATTAAATTTATTTAAAAATAGCGTATAATATAATAAACTTACCTATAACTTTTTCTAAAGGTAAGCTGGATTCTAATTTACATTTAATTTCTCTCACAACTTGGATTATAAAATTTGACATTTATGTCAATTTACAACTACTTATCATTCGATTATGAAAATAGTTCATTGTCTCTGCTATTTTTATATAAAATTATTAGATATTAATCTTAATATTTTCAATATAACAATTTTTACTGTGCTGCTTATTAGCACAGTATTTGTATGTATAAAAATTAAGGATCTTGAAATCGATTATCAGAAAATCATTCCTTATTACTAATTCTTTTAATCGTGCAATAGATGTCAATAAACATCTAATCTTGTATGTCACAAAGTAAAAAGTTTTTGAACTTGCTGTGTTTGCAACATATGTTAATTAAAACACTAATAACTGCTGAACACGTATATTAAGTATCAATATCAAACAAGTTATTATACAACTATAATATTAACATCCAATGTGGCGCTTATATCTACCCGAAAGATCACGTCATACCAGCTGACAGTCTGTCGGCTGTCTTCTAGTCACTGGTCTTAGTTTAGGTAGCACAAGCGGTCAACTCTTGAATATAACAGAACTTTTGAAAATATTAAAATTAGTCGGACCAAAAAATAGTGTGTGTTACACGTCCGGAAAATGTTTTGCAAGTGCTCGTATTGTTTCGCCTCGGTGCTACGCACCTCGGCTACACAACTATACTCGCTCTTGCAAAATGTCATTTTCCGTCCTTGTGTCACAAATAACTATTTTATTAACATATGGCTCGCAAAGTTTTTTCTCTCTAAATTTCTAACTTAAGATAGAATAGGTATATTATTTTAGGAATATAAAAATGGGTAATCTTTGAATGCTAAGTATCCATTGTTTAATTTTCTTTTTAAATAGTTTTATGGAGTATGTTTTTAATTGTTCCGGTATATAATTATAGAGCTTAGGACCTAAGTAATATGAGACTATATTCGATATAGTTATGTCCGTCCAGAAAGTATTCTGAATTCATATGAGATTTGGGGAGCAATATCTCAACGTGGTGTTCACCTCTCTGGATAGTTACTGGTACCGTTAATAGTGCCATTCAAAATGATTTTCTTCTTAAAAGGGAGCATGCTTTATATGCAGAGGGGTAGCGTTTTCAGCAGGATAATGCAAGATATCATACTTCGGCCTATACACACAGCAGTACTCTACTAGTAGAGTAGAGCTATGCCTATACTCAAGCATGGATACAAGAACACCAAAAATTCCATGGCCAGCCAGATCTCATTTCCATTAAAAACATATAAGGACTAATGAAAATTGAAGTTGAACGAGCAGCCCAACGAAATAAAAATAAATTGATTCAGTCAGTTTTACAGTCCTGGGCTACTATCACCGAAAATGATGGTGCTGATTTAGTTTTGGGTGTACGTTAACGTTTTCTTAAGTGTTTTTAGTTAAATGGATGTTGTATAAGTAAATAAGGGGAATCATTTGTTATAATTTTCCAATTCAAGTATTTAAAATATATGATAAATAATTACAGTCGAGCTTTGTTTTTCCGGATAGCTTCTAGAGTCTAGACGGTCTATATAAGTTGTAAAGTGAATTGTGTTAAGAACAAAATATTAAGATAGATTTTTTTTAAGTTGAATTATTATTCTGTTATTTATACTTACATATATATCTTATACAATTAGAAAATATTTAGTCGAAAATTGTAAAATGAAAAAAAAATACAACAGTGTCGGCACTCTCCAAATTCTATTAATTTAATTTTTTCCTGATGCATTTTGTTTCTTAATTAGTAGATTAGTACCTAACATATTCTAATTATTTGTTGCATATTATATATGTTTTTAACTCTTTATCCAAATATGAATGTAAAATATTTGCTTAGATTTTACAATTTTGATAAGTTTATCAATTATAATATTAAACTTCCTTTGTCTCGTAAAAATTCAGAACGTCAGCATATACATAGTTGCAAGTAATGAGTTCACGGTATAAGCTATCATTTTTAAAATTGATATTGAATAGCAGAACAAATGAATATTTCTTAATGCAAGCTCAGTTTGTTGTTTTAAAACAATGAAAATATTTATGTGTCTGCTCGTGACTTTGACATATAATTATACAAAGAAAATATCTTTTAGTATTGACTATTTAAACATACCTAATAAATAAGACTTAATAACTATTATAACTGAAAATTAGACTGATACCTTCTTAACAAAAGTATTTTTTAACTTCCCGCTAAAAAAATTAAAAAAAAATTGTTTTTACCCCGTTTTTCGAAAATCAAGTTTTCATCGGATCTTGACGTTTTTAGGTCTTTGGAACCTTCCCTGACTATTTTTACGAGGGTGTCTGTATGTATGTGTGGATGTATGTAAACCTCTTATAACTTTTGAACGGCTTGACCGATCGGAATGAACTAAAAAGCGTTCCAGAGAGTTCCATCTAACTTAGATTCCCTAAAAGTTTGAACCGATTCGGACCGGTAGATTATGAGAAATTTCAAAATAACCGAAAAAAACAATTGGTAAAAATGATGTTTTTTCGGCTTATCTTTTTGGCTATTACATTGATGAATTTTATAACCTAATCAGCTCTTAAACTTAAAAAACCACGTCGAATGCCGTTTTGCAAATTAAAATCGGTTGATTCGTTCGTGAGAAATCGTTGTCGAAAAATTTCAAAAAATTGTTTTTTTTTTTATTTTTTGAGATTTTTTACTAATTGATTTGGCACTTCATAAAACATTTTTATGTCTCGAAAAACTGCGTCGAATACTGTCTTGAACATCAAAATCGAATAACGCGTTAAAAAGTTATGGCTTTTTAAACATTCCAAAAAAAACTCAAAAACGTCAAAATAGCTTTGCGGTTAAAATTAGCGGGAAGTTGCAAGGATGGCCTTTAAGGTCAACCTCTTTTCGAATTTTTTTATTTAAGATTAGTCAATACGAAACGATTTGGTGGAAAGTTTACAGTTCTTAGCATCAGATCAATTTGTTACTTAAAATGGTTTAAATGTATTTTACTTTCATTCACTTTGGAATTGCATTTTAGTGTTAACTGGGTCTACCAAATTTATTGTTATTTTAACGTTAGAACGTTGGACGTCGTTCTATTCAGTTTTAGGTTTGAGATTATAAGCTGTCCGAACGACCGAACCAAAGATCAAGTTAAAAGTAAGGAAAAGTAGTTGTGAAATATAACTGTTTTGTGTTACTTATAGGCACTTATACACTCAGTTTCAAAAGTCGTGCACCAACCTGTAAAACCAAAAATGTTTAGCAGTGGTATTTATTTGGTATTTTTTTTAAATAATAAAAACAATAAGAAAGTAATATCCGCTTAGTAATGAAAATCGTGTGCAAATAATCTTCCTTCATCAACAAATTTTTGATAGATTATGACCATAGTACGGTCAGTGACACCATTCAAAAGCGCATTGAGACGGGTTCCGTGAAAAGTAGACCTGGAAATACATTTTCAGTCGCTCGAAGAAATAGGTTTTTAACGGACACCAGTGTTCAAAGACAATTCCAGCAAACATACCACCTAGTTATTTCTAATGCGACCATCAGAAGATACGTCATTAGCTCGAGTTTGCTTTCTAGTAGATCCTATAAATTACAAGATTATTACCTAGACATAAGCAGTCGTGGTTAGAATTGACTCGTGCTCATCAAAACTGGCTTCTGCCTCAAATGTCAAATGCTATGTTCCCGGATGAGACAAGGATTGGGTTGGTCAGTGACAATCGTCGATATCGAGTTTTTGCCAGAGAAGCGGTACCATTTGAAGGCGGGAGTGTTTTAGGGTGGAATCATGTATGGAAGGAAAACTCCATTGGTTCATGTTTCTGGCATCATGAGTGGCTAAGTTTATATCGACCTCTTCCTTCGGTCAATTGTGTAACGATTTTGACATAAGGATGGTTCGAATTTTATCTTTATGGACGATAACGCTCGCTCACATCAAACCTGCGCATTTATAGGGTTTCTTCAAGAGGCACATTGGAGTGGCAACCCTTTTCTCCTGACAGGAGCATGTCTGGGACTAACTGCCTAGATTCATTCGTCATCGTTTGAACCCACCTATGAAAAATGGTGAGCTCATTTTAGTCGCTTCTGAGGAATAAACTAAAATCCTGAAAAAAACCTCATTCGAGACATGCACTGTCGTTTTAATGCCCTCTATACAGTATGGGTGGCAATACAAGTTACTTACAATAGTGACCTGTGAAAAATCAGATTTTTTTGAGTTTTGAGTTTACTTGACATTATAATTTTTGGGTCTTTTTACATCTTGCCCTAACAATCATTAATTATTACATACTCTAAAATGCTGCAAAACACAATTAAATACTTAACTGTGCGGATGTATTTAATATTAAATAAATAATAAAGTATAATCAATATATTTAAGGTCAAAACTAACAGCATGGCAGCTATCATTGTTTGTTGCTCTAGTTGTTTTGTTTATTTTCAATTTTTTTTTTTTTGTAATTGTTAAATTTTTATAATATACTTATGTATTTTCTGTTTTAATAAAAAGTAAAACGTTGAAATATTGTTTAAATTCGATAAATAAAAAAACGATATTCAAGATCTTTTTTCATACTCCTCAGAATCCGAGATAAATAGGATATAGAGAAAGCTTATTTTGTTATTTACCCAACTGTTAAAAATTTCAATTTCTGGGCATATTCAAACTAACGAGAGGCTTGCAATTTGGAAAAAGGTAGACTAAATGATATTATTTTGTACTTTTAAATGTGCTGATATATCCAATCAAAACTAGTAACTACATATAACATTTATGACCTGAAGATTTAGTTACGGTTTGTGAACACTATATGGAGAATCAACACAATTTTTAAGTGCATACTTATCCTATAGACCGTAACTCAGCTGTATAGTTGTATGGTTGTATGAAGCAATCAACGAAGCAAACAAGTTTTCACATTTTCGTGTTATTTATTATAAAATATTTATATATAAAGGTTACATTCTGCGTATGTGTATACTAGTAATAATAAAATTAATAACATTTTAAAAAAGCTGTTTGGACGGGACATTAATTGTTAATAAATAAATATACTCAAAATAAATCGAAATGTGATATCATAAAATGGTTATACTGGGTAACTCCAGAATATGCAAGTATGAAATGGTTATCCTGGGTAACTCCAGAATACGAAATCAGAACATTGGTTTACTCTTCATTGGTCCTATATAACATATATGGATAGAAATTTATTAAATAAATTGATGTTGTTAAAAACATTCTGCTGCTGTTTTAAACTGATGCAATTAATTGCAAAGGATCAGTAAAAATTTGAGATGAAGCTTTTTGACCGAAACACTATCTCAATATGTATAAGTTTTTACATTTAGCCTCCACGCATCAGTAAAATTTTGACCAAAACACCATCTCAGTAATAGCTTTTCAGTTTTAGCGTCCATTGATCAAGAGACCGAGTTTTTATAAAATTTGTTCGTTAAACGATAAATTTGGTCGTACGCGTTGAAACTGGAAACGATATCCAAGAGCTGCCATTTGCGTAAACTATGAAAACAAACTTTCTATAAAGAAAATTGGTGAACGACTGTTTTTCTACTTCAAAAGTTTGCTAAACTAAAGGGTTCACTGTATAATTAGAAACTTTCTCTAAATAGTACTTTAAATTTAAAATCCTTTTGTCTGGATAATTTATTATTTAATGACCGCAACTGTTTTATGACATTTTCACAGTTATATCTACTTGTTTGCTTTAGGTAAAACTCCCATTTGTGTTTATTTTGTAAAATCGTTTGTTAATTAAATTACTTCCTGCCATTAGTCTTAGGAATTAGCACTTATATACCACATTTTCCTGCTTAAATCTTTTATTATAATCCAATAGTGTCTTGAATTAGCTGCTAAATTTTACTGATATGGTCAATCGTATCCTCATACTACTAGAACAACTTTGGTAATAAAGGAGCTGTATCAATTTTTTACCGCAGATTTCGTTTCTTTACCAAACTTTATACAACATTTGTGAATTATTTTTCAGTTTGAAGGTTTATAGATGTCGATATTAATGAAAAGAAAGATTACTATATCACGGATACTAAATAACTTGAGTTCGATATTTCAATTGTCGATTTGACAAAGTCTCTCTCTCATTAACGTTATGCTATATGTGCGTAGGGAGAAAGTGAGTAAGTATCACGTCACATGTGGCAGGAATAGAATTTAACGACCGATAAGTGATTTGATGGCTAGGCATTCATAGCTTAGTTGTAAAAGCGTCAGCGCGTAGAGCTGAAGTTCGAGTCTGGATGCGATATTTTTTCAATTCCTGCTTAATGTTATTTAATATATTATTGTTTGTATACTTTCTGAAAATTTTCAAAAAATGATGTATACTAATTCGAAAACAAGAGTTTCAAAATGGAATTGTTTCGTTTAGATTCTTATTTGAATATATAGGAATTATATAAATTTTTATTTTGTATTATTTTTTTTTAATTAAAACTACCGACTAATTGTTGTTCACCATCTTGAAGTAAAATTTACTGTGATTATAGAGTATTCATTAAAACTTCTCCAAGTCATTACTACGAGGTTAGCGACCCTTTCCAACGCGATTTTAATATCCAAAGACGATAGTAAACTATTTGCAACCAGCTCTGTTCATGAATGAATGAAAAGATCATCTTCACCTACCTATCAAAACAGGTTCTGGTGTTGATTTCTAGAATAGCACTTCACATAACCTGTTTGTATAATTAAAGTTATCTCTGCATTAAAATTGCAAGATATTGCAAGAAGATGTGAATGGAAGCGAAATGTAACGACTAAAGTGCCGTTGTAAAAAATTTAAATTGCTCAATGCCAATGTCGTATGCAGAAATGAGTTTTATTGCAATATATAATTTTATGATGTCATTAAACGTATACTCGTATATTTATGGTAATATGTAAAATTAAAAGATTATTTACTAAAATGTTATTAAGGAAAAGGTACATTTGATAATACAGTAAAGATACAAATTTATTTAGTATTGGATGAAAACATCAACCTATTTTTAAACATTTAGACACCATACTTGATCTGATATAAAAAACAGCCAAATTACTCAGTTATAATACAATGTGCGTTAAGTTTTTATTGATATTGGAGATACAGGGTGTCAAACAATTTTAATTACTGATTTGCTTTTTTTCGAAATTTTTACAAGTAGTACTAGAGCACTTGGAGATGTACATTCGAAATTTCATGCTAATATTCCAGTCAAAAAGCCTAAACTTCCTTTAAGCCTTGATCTATGGTCCACAACTTATTTTAGTTTTACTGCTTTAGGAATGTAAGGAACCCTATGTAGAAAAGCTTCAAAAGTTCTTTAAAGGTATATTTTGTTTCGATACGATTAAAAATGTTTTTTAAAATTTATATCCAAAAATGCTATTTTATTTTTTTATGATTTACAAACACTACTTTGAAAACGGTAGCTTGAAATTGCTTCAGCAACTTTTGATAAAAATGCTCATCTGATTTTTTTATGAGTATTTATTTGTAATATGTATTGTGTGTGTTGGTTTGACCAAATTCATTTATAGATATAAGTCGTTAATCACGAGTTACAGATTAAATTTTCTGTAATTGAATATGGACCAACATCGTGGGAGATCATCATTTATATTGACCATTTTACAATTTAGCGGTGAAGGCGTATCAAAATGAAATTTACCTTATAGGTGGATCCATGAATTAGAATTAAATTTAACCACTAGTAAGAAAGTTATTTAAACTTACTTAATAGCAACAAATTATAATTATAAAATCCGTATAATATAGGAGATGTACATATTGAAACCATTTTTGCAGTTTAAAAAATTAATGTTTATCTTTTCTACGAAGGTTTTACTGAGATACTTTAGTATTTTTTTCAGATTTTTATATGTAAATAGATGCTCAAAGTCGTAAATTAACAAGGTGGATATTACTTTAAGGTTTCTTATCATGCTTTTACAAGACAAACATAACTCCTCATTAGCTAACGATTATTTTAAGATATCTCTTATTGGAATTGTGAAATTTTAGGTAGTATACAAACAAGAAATGATATTAAGGATAAATTGAAAAAATATCGCATCCAGCAGGACTTGAACTCAAAACCTATGCCTCTAAGCGAGAAACCTCTAACCACTAATCTTAATTATCCGAGCTATTGGGAGACATTTTGTTAATATCTTTTAAGTATCATTAGCACTCCTTGTCGAAACAAATAAACCTATGAACGTCCCTTAAACTTGAAAAGTTAGCAAACGTAACAAAAGTACACCAATAAACAGGAAAAATACATCGACGAATTATCATTAGGCATTGTCGATTTTCAATAATTATATCATTTTGATATGTACAGAATGCAGAATGAATAAAAAATTACAAACCACACTGATGTCTTATAGGTAAAAATATTTTAAAGCCTCTACAGCTGCAGACAAGACCACTTGTGTATAGGTATATGATGATTAAAGGAATTTTGTAGTAATTTGTTTATGATTAAATTTCCTGTTTTTTTACTCACCATGTTTGTTTTGTTCATGCATGTGCAGCTTGATATTTTATTTAACACCAATAAACATTACTGATTTGTTCTTTATCAATTAATGTAACTATGACGCAGGTTTGATAATAAGTTGCTGGCTGTAAGCGAAATATTTTAAAGTGTGTAATCTAAATTCTATTGGTTAATTAAAAGAGATTCCAACATTTATTGCTAATTACACAGTCTGGTAGAAATGCAACTACATTTCTATTAGATACTTTTTCGAGTTTCTTTCAAAATATAAATTATTGGAACTACAATAAGAGCCAAATGTAAATTATCCGATAAAATGAAAATATTCCTTCTTTCTAAGTAGTTTTGTATTTGTTATAAAATTTAACTAGGTACCTTTAGTAATTCTGGTGTGGTAGGTATATAAAATTTTATTTCCTGAAATTTCAATAAAAAAAGTCAATGCAGTAAAACGATTTTTTTCAGTTAATACTACATTATTGAGTGTTTTCTGACGAGTTTATTTATTTTAGGTGACTTTTGTAGGTATTTTTTTTTTGCGAGGAAATTGTCAGTTATAGTTTATGAAATTTTTACAAAATGTTCCCTTATGTATGAAAGGGAAACAACTTTTGTTATTTTAAGCAGATTTTGGTATTACTGTTAATTTTGTTTTATATCTTAAGTAATTGCATCCTTTTTGTACAATTACCCGATTTAATGTTATATACGTTCTGTTTGTATTTATGTGTAATAAAATAATAGTAACTTTTTTAAAATATCAAAAAAATAATATAAATTGAAATGGTATCATAGAAACACAAAAAAAAATAAAGAAAACATAAAAATTTGCAAAAATTTTTAAACATTAAAAAAAAAACTTAAAAGACGGTGAAAAATTGAAAAATTTTGTAAAATATTTAAAATAAACTTTAACAAATATTAGTTAGTAGTAAAAAGCATAAAAATGTAAAAAAATGAGAAACATTGGAAAAACTGTAAAAATTATAAAAATTTAAAAATATCGTTACAATTGTGAAAAAAACCGTTTTTAAAAAAATAGGAAAGAAATCGTTAAAAGTTAAAAAATATCTTTAAATATAGAATAAATTAAGAAGTGTTAATAGAATGGAAAATTTAAAACTGACCGTTTTTTAAAATGAAAATAATTAGAACACGTAAAAACGTTAAACATTTTTACATATATTTTTTTAAATAGTAAAGAACTGGAAAACTAAAAATTAATAAAAAATAGAAAATAAATTAAAAATTAAAAAAAAAAAACGTAAAAAATTGTAAAAGTTAAAAAATAGCTGAAGAATAAAAAAAAAGGAATATATCTTCAAAAACTGTAATAGTTTAAAAGCACTATAAAGCATAAAAAAAAATGTAGAAACGGTAAAATATCGTTAAAAATTAAAAAAGCAAAAAAATAAAAATTTTCTATAAATTTTTGGATATCTCAAATAGTTTTTTATTTATTTCGAGTATAAATCTGGAAATATTCACTAAGGGAATAGTTATCCTAACAAGTGCGGAAAGTTATACTCTCCCGCACGCGAACTGCCGTTAAGTGCGGGAAAGTTAATTTCCGCAAGAGTTAGGATCAATATTTTTTCTACAATCATAAAAATAGTTCAAAATTATTCAGATATTTGAAAAGATGCGATTGTGACAATTAAATCTTTCATAGTGTCAATAAAACACGACTGAAGCTATAGCAACCCTACTTAAACAGGTAAGTTTGTTGTTGCTTTGAGTAAGGTTTACAGAGGTACAAACATTTTAAAAATCCCTATTTTTATGTAAAATAATCTTAATTTTTTTACTATTTGTATGTAGTACAACAAGATAAAGGTAATAATACAATAATTTGTCAAAAAGGTTATCGGAGGACATATTTATTTAATGAAAAAAATGCGTGCGGGAAAAAATCTTACCCGCACTCCGTGCGGGAAAGAGATATTTTCTGAATTAAAATGCGTGCGGGAAAGTGTTGTTTTACGCATGCTTGTAGAAAAATTATTTTTTTAAGGAAATACTTTTTATTTTATGTTGCTTTTTTATTATTAGTATCTTTTTTTTAAGAGACTACTTGATTAAATATTCTTGTATTTCTATTATAAAATATTTTCTAGAAATCGTACAATAATTGTAAGTTCGAAGCATAGTGATTAATTGATTTTTATTTCATCTCAAACAATTTTTATAAATTTCCGTTTCACTTTATACGTAAATATCTATTACTATGAACATTATCCATTGTAATGTACAACATTAATTTATATTAAATTAATTTCCAATTGGCTCGCTTTATAATGTTAAAATTGAATTCTGTATCTCTTCTCCTACCCAGGATGACATGAGAGTTCTTTACAAACATCAACTTCATTTAAATTTTTTTCTTCAGATTTCTTTTATTCTTTTTCTGTCTTTATTCTCTCTGTTGTTTATGTGAGAAAATCTTAAAATCTCGGTTGGATTTGAATCTAGATACAGCCGGAGTTCTTAGTGTGCTATTTATTTTACGTACCGTGGGATCAACGTTACGTGAGAGTTGAAATGAAAGACGTTTATTGGTCCAACACATCACGAATCTTCCATGATTACATGCGTGTAATTTTTTTGAGCTTATAGCTATTATAGCACGATTATAAGTTGATTTAAAGGATGAACTTCATGCAGAGATCGATAAGAAACTTTGTTGAACGTTACTGAATATTATTAAAATATAAAAAGAAACGATGTTGTAACTAACAAAGAAAATTAGGATATAATAAGATAAATTTAAATTTATTTCACTCTGTGCTTGGTAAATCAATGTTTAAAAATTATATGTATATTTTTTTTTATCATCTAGCTTTTTTACTTACATAAACTTGGTTAAAACGAAAAATTAGTACATTTTGTTGACCTAGAAACAAGGTGTTGAAAGATGAGATTTCATACACCAGTGTCCTTTCTTCGTTTTTTACCTAGGTAATGAACAGAAATATAATTTAGATGAATATATATCTTTATATATAAAAATCATGTGTCACGATGTTTGTTTAAATTTTAATTTTTTTGTTGTTCAAATTTCGTTGATGTGACAAATAAATGCAACGTAATCAACACACGTGTTCAGTTTTTTTGCGAAAGAATCCTTTATTTCGATTGTGCTGTGTACGATTTTGCACAAAAATCGTGAAATGTTAAAAATTGTAAAAAAAATTGACAATCTGGAAAAATTTGTGGAAATGGTGAAAAAATGTCTAAAATTATAAAGAAATCGTAAAAAACGTCAAAGATTATTGCAAATTGTAAAAAATTCTTAACATTTTTCAAAAATTGTTAAAAATTGTAAGAAATTAGGGACAATTATAAAAAAAAAATGTTGAAAATGCTTTAAAAAATGTCAAATATCATAAAAAACATAAAAAATTATTTACAATCCTGAAAAAATGTTGACAATCTTAAAAAATTGTTAAAAAGTATCGAACATCATTTAAAAATTGGTGAAAATTACAATAAATTTGTGACTATCTTAACGAATTGTTAAAAATGGTTATAAAAAAGGTGGAAATCTATACATATAATAAAACTGTAGAAATGTACATGTTTGTGCGCGCATCACATGGAAACTACTGATCCTATTCAAATGCGGTTTTCAAAGACGTATTTGTCTTCTTTCAACTTAACATCTGGTGTAAAAAACTTTCTCCCTCCACCCATTTAATGGGGCGAGGAAAGAAATTTTTATACAAAAATCAACACGCCACGCGAACGACGTTGCGGGTATAGTATAACTAGACCCAATTGGATAGGAATTATTTTTACGATTTTACCAGGGGAAACTCAAAAGAACGTCAATATATGAACGAACCTAGTAAAATATCTATTTAATGTTCCTTTTAACTTCCCGACTCACACCTGTACGCCCATGAAGAGAATTCTTGAAAATTTGAAAAGAGCGTTGACCACGCCTATTCAAGTGGTTTTGGATAAACTATACATCAAAACAGAACCCAAAAATGTGGTTAGACTTTTTTGTCTGTCTGTCTGTATATTTGTGCGCGCATCACATGAAAACTACTGATCCGATTCAAATGTGGTTTTCACAGATGTATTTGTCTTCTTTCAACGACGTTGCGAGTACAACTAGTCATAAATAAAGGTAATAAAAAATCGGCAAATCAAAAGAATGGAAACACCTAAAGAAATTAAAAATAACAAGAAAAATTAAAAAAAGACGAAATACTATCAAAATTGTAAAAAAAAAATCGAAGAACCAAAGAAAACACGAAAGAAATAGAATATACAAAGAAAATAGGAATACCAAAGAAAATAAAATGTGTTTGAATTTGCAATAGCTAAAATAAAATATATAGAATAATAGCAAAAAAAATTGCATAAATTAATAAAAAAAAGAAAATCAGTAGGGGGGAATTAAAAAATAAAAACAAAGTGAAAAAAATTGTTACAAACGAGAAATTAAAGTAAAATGAAAAATAACCGAAAGACCAAAAAAATATCATAACAGTTGTAAATAGAATAAAAATTTATAAAATCAAAAAAAAAACAACTTAAAAATGACAAAATCGAAAAAATTAGAAAGTACAAAGAAAAAAAAAAAGGAAAAACCTAGAAACTGACAAAAAAATATGATAAAATCGACAAAAGCGAAAAAAAAAAGAAAATTAATCCCGAAAAAAAATTTGAGAAAAAAGGAAAATGAGAAAAAAAATTGTTCGGTGGCATGAAGTTCGCCGGGTCAGCTAGTAGGTATATGTATATGTAATTTAGTACGTTTAGTTATTCTACACTGACTACGATAATAGTAACCATAAAGCTTTCGTTCCATATTTTATTTGACAAAGAAAAATTTATCTTTGATTTTCCGTTAATACCCTAATTAACAATATAATGTATGCTGACTGCTCTGAAATGCACATTTAAAAATGGTAGAAAATTCTATTCTATATAACTTACAATGATAAACGAACATGTTAAGGTAAATAAAATTCTGAACACAACCTTTTGACAACAAAAATATTTTGCTACTTTTACGTGATTATACTATTTATCAGCAGAATTAGCATACCTACTATTTATATTGACACATTTTATTGTGAACTGTTTTGAATTTATTTAAATTGCAAAGAATATGTTTTACAGTAGTACTTCATTACATTTAATCTATATGCAAGTAATGTTGATACTAAATTATGTTTGCAGCTAAGAACAACTTGTTTTACAACGATAAACACGTTAAAACGTTTATTTAACTTTTATGAATGTTTTTTAATATATTTTTTAAATTCTTAGGAAGAGTGGTAAAATACATGAATTGTAGTTTTCAATTTATCTTTGAGGGTTTGTAAAACTGAAGTCTTCGATGGGCTCGCCCATCAATCGTATTCTTTGAGTGGCACAGCTAATGAAGGTCAATAAGACCGCAACAAAAAAAGGCAAAGATTGACTGGTTGTGTGTAGAGCTTAGATTTGTGGAATTTAATATCTGAAAGAACGAGATGAATGGTACAAAACATATGCTTTTGACTTTCGAAGGTATTTTTAATGTGTAGGGTGGTAACTCTACGATCTATCAAATACAAATATATGAATGTATTGTACACAATTGATTATAAATGAGTAAATATAGTAACAAATAATTTAAAATATTTATTGCAAAATAGTAAATAAAGTTGTTAAAAATACTTTTGCAATAAGTTTTTAACGTTACGTAGGACACCTAACTAAACAATAGTATATTGTAATACAAGTGTTACAATGACAGGTTTCGTAGTACGAGTTCAGTTTGTGAAACGAACCGCGAAGCGGTGAGTTTCGCAAAGAACGAGTACTACAAACCGTCATTGTAATTCGAGTGTTACATACTATTTTTTATAATGAACTTTTAAAAGTATAAAAAAATAAATAAAATGAGAGTTTTTCGAAATATTTATTTATGTTGGCAATCTTGACAGTTTTGACACTTGTCAGTTTTAATGATTTTAAATTAGAATGTTTGTCAAATTTGTATAAAATATTCCGAATTTAGCAATAACGCTGATAATGTAGTTAATAATTTACTACAGCATACTTCTTGATTTACTACCTGAACTCTTTCGTTGAAAATCAGTGCTGTGCAACCGATTGTGTAAAACAAAAAGTTACCAAAAACAGTGTTACAATGAATCTATTTCGATACTGTTTTTAGTGTCGAAATAGAAACTTTGTGAACGTGAATTATAAAAAATTCTTTTATTAACACATAAGCCTGATGATTAAGATTCCAATTAACATTGAAAATTCTAGATCTTTCCAAATATTTACTATACAGGTTTGACCAAAAAAATACAGTATGTACGCTGATGTCGGGATGCTCCTAAAATTTTTTCTTGTAGAACATTTAAAAGATGCTTGGCAATGTAATGAAACACTATGTGATACCTTTAAATTAATTGTTTTTGATTCGATAAAAATCGTACCAATAAGAGTTTTGTCACTAAGGAGTTTAAATTATCCTTTAGTGACTAAAAAATTATTAATAGCACCCATTTTTAAAATTTTCGTCAATATCTTCTAGTAATTACCAACATTGATAATTTTTTCTTTCTGGCGATTTAATACAATTTACTGGGTTCACAGGCCTACTCGTCCAGTAAAAGACCACTTTCAGGACTTGTTACGTAAACTACTATTACTTTACACAATGTAATAACTACAAACTATTAAATATTATTTCACATTACACAATCACTTAAAAATTTTAATGATTTTACATACACAACTAAATCGATTTATATTAAACAGTCAACAACCATACATACAAATTCACATCGATGAGAGTACGGTTTTTTACTATTTAACACATAAGATACTAAGTTCGCATTTATTATCATAACATTTGCATAGTATTATACTTATTATAGTAACGTTTAAGGTATAAAAGAGGTATTTTATTCAGTATATTCCCTTATACGTTGGTATTATTAATATAATTATAAAAAACAAGTAAAATAAAGCCAGCTCTGGACTGTGTTAAATTATTTCTTACTTCTTCTTTCACAAGACATTTTTTTCGTGCAAAGCAAAACCTTCGCCTGTAATCTATATTGTAGTCTGTATTAGGCGTGCTAGAAGGAGTTTTAATATACAATAATTCTTCTATACTGATATTAGGAATTAACAATTTTTACCAAAATATGACTTTTAACCACACGGATTATATTCATGACAGTACATTAACATAGTTTGTTTATAAAGATTTAATCGTATTTTCTAAGCAGTTTTGTCGTATTATCTACATATTTATGTTTTTATAGGTATCATTTAAATTATCCAGTCATTGTAATAGTATATTATTTTACGAGTTAAGTAAATTGCATATTACAGCGAGTGTGTTTGGCCCATGAGCGAGCTTGCTAGCGAATGGGCTAAAGAAACGAGCTGAATAGTATCTCTGATCTCTAGTTCTGTGTAAATAAATAATTGTAATATTTGATATATACAATATCTTATCTTTACCGTGTTAATTTGGATTTTTTATTTATAAACGGTAAGCTTTTGTGATTCTAAGTAATGATATAATTCTTAACTTCAATCTGTGCAAATTTAAGTTTTTAATATATAAATTAACTTAATACTCCAACCCCGTTTAATATAAAATTTGATTTTACCTAAACTACCTAATTTTGTAAGTCTATTATTCAAATAATGTTATAATTGTACTTTACACTTTTCTTCTTCTATTATTTGTAGAACATTTTGCCACTAAAACAAAAAAAAATCTTTGAAAATAGACCTTGCTTATTTTATTATTCTTGATGAGTATATTAAATTTGTCAAGGGCCGTCTTTAAAATCTGAAAATGCATAACAAAAGTTAAATAAAAATAAAAAAAAAATGATTTAAGATTCCTTTAAGCTTTCAAGAGTAAATAGTAAATGGACAAAAACGTTCAATATAACTCATTCTTCTCTAATAATTTTTCTAAATCACGAAGTAAATATGTAGGGAAGAAAATTGAAAGAAACAGCACACATCTTATTAAATAAAAATAAATATATTTTCGATTGTACCTTGGCTTACTACTTAAAAAGAAAGAATGAGCTGGCAATCTGTAGGTATACCTATCTATTAAAACAAAAAGAAAGGTGTCAAAAATATAAAAAAACGCAATATTGGAAGAAGTGTTATATAATTCTGTTCAATTATTAATTTTTTATCTTTGAAAACGACAACTGTTCTGGTTGTCAAAAGCTTGGAAGAAACTAAAAACAGTATTTTTGGTCCTCCGTCCAAAAACAATACTATTAATTACTTCAAAATCGTCCGGAAAATGACATTTTCCGGCCTAGGTCGGCAAAGTACCTTTTAGATTATGTAAAGAGATGGCGCTATGAGTCATCACAAATATATAATGAATAATACAAATTTTAATTAAATTTATTTAAAAACGGCGTATAATATACTAAACTAATAACTTTTTCTAAATATAAGCACGATTGTAATTTACATTTAATTTCTCTCACAACTTTTATTTTAAATTTGACATTTGACATTATGTCAATTTACAACTACTTATCATTCGATTATGAAAATACATATCTCGATTTTATTTTTGCTCATTGAACCATAATAGTTTATTGTTTCTACTATTTTTATATAAAATTATTAAATATTAATGTTAATATTTTCAATACAACAATTTTTACTGTGCTAGCACAGTATTCGTATGTATAAAAATTAAGGATCTTGAAATCGATTATCAGAAAATCATTTCTAATTACTAATTCTTTTAATCGTGCAATAGATGTAAATAAACACCTAATCTTGTCTGTCAAAAAGTAAAAAGTTTTTGAACTTTTGAAAATATTAAAAAATAGTGTGTGTTACACGTCCGGAAAATGTTTTGCAAGTGCTCGTTTTGTTTCGCCTCGGTGCGACGCACCTCGGCTACACAATTTTACTCGCTCTTGCAAAGTGTAATTTCCGTCCTTGTGTCACAAATAACTATTTATATTTATTAAAATTTTGTTTAGCAAGAATATATAGAGTTGATGCCTCAAAGAACATTTAAATATATGTTATACACTGTTTAATATATTGTTAATTTGTTACAGGTATGTTTTATCAAACAACACTGTGTTTTCTGTGGTAAGTCATATCAAAATAATAATTACAATAATTTTTTTTATATTTTATAATTAGTTATATATTATTAAAGTGATGTTTTCAGATAAGTAAGTTTTTTTACGTTTTCAAAATAGAATTTGTTTTATTTATAAACACCGTATACATATGTTTATGTATTATGGAATATTAGGCAAGTAAAACGTCCCCTTAAAGTACTCTAAGTATCGTCAACATTTTAACCCACATTCTTCTAACATCTGCTCACCTGTCTTTTATTCACGACTTTTTCTCTTTTACTTCTCCACCAACACATTGAAAATGCAGGTAGAAATATACACAATACCATCGAAAAGAATGAACAAACCGAGATAAATTGCAGAGTAGGTATAATGTGGACTCAATACTTTGGCGATTTCATTATATTGATAACATGCATTTTTTGACAATACTAAATCCCTTTGAATGGTGTACTGAGTTTTAGATAATTTAGACTCGTGGGATGAAACATTATACCGATTTTTGTTTAATAAAAAACACCAGCCCAAATCACTTGTAGCTATAAGAAGAAAAGATATAATTACAAAAAACATTACTTAAACCATACCCTTTAGTTCCATTCATTTCATAATATAAGTTATAATTGAAATTTAGACTTTTAATAGATTGCTGAAATAATATAGAATTAAATTTAAGCTGTTAAATCTGGTACCTACCTAATGAATAACATTAAATTCAACATTGTCTAACCAAGTAGGTATATCTTCATATAGCTACTGCGTCATTAAAATGTCTTTATCTACCAGATACCCCATCTAAAAGCACTTGACTTTTTTTAAGGTTCTGGTTTGTGTTACTTGATTTAACGAATGTCTTCGTGAATATATGAATGTTCACATGACAAGACTTTGTATAAAAACACGCTCCCAAGCAGGCGTGTCTATGTCATGAGAAGATTTTATTTTTTGTCATATGTTTTATATTACTTTCAGTTTTGACAACAATTGTAATGTAGGTCAACAAATATTAATTGATAATAAGATATCTTATAGGTAGTTAATATTGCATATTTTAATCTTAAATATTTTAATATTGTTACTCAAATAGGAAAATGATAATCAGTTACCACGTAAAAAATAATCTGAAACCAATGAAACTATTGTAGCTCACTATAATCATCGGACTAATTTGATATATGAGTATAGGCAAGACAATAAAACACTAAAAAGCTCTAAACTTATTAATTTGGGGGAGCAAGATGAATCAACATGCAAAAATTTGCATTCGATTCGGGAGAGCGCCAAGAAAGTTTGTAAACTGAAAATTGCATTTTGTGCGTAAGAAAAATGCATTTTTAAAGGGCATCTCGAACAGATAGCAAATGAAAATTTTAGAACACGCGAAATATCGACGAAAATGAGTTTATTTATTCTAATTAGAGGTTTTGTTTTGATTATAGCAATCGTCTTCGAGGTGCTTGGTACCTAGGGTGAACCTCGTCGCCTTTTATGTTACATTTATTTAAAATCAATAGAGAATCATTAGTTGGGGGTATTTGGGATCGATGAACACGAATTTCACGACAGCGATAGTGTCCGAGGTGCTTGGTGCCCAGAGTTGATCTTGTTGCCTGGAGTTTTATGTTTATCCAAATCAGTCAATAATCGTTACTTGGTTAGTCCATATTTCATATTCATTATTCGAGGGGTTTTTGAGCTTACTTCTTCTCTTTTTCTTTCATGTATTCAAATGATTGATGGTGATCTGTTTAATTTTTAACATTTGTGTAATTACAAGAATATTGTGTTCAGCGACCTCAAAAACCACATAAATAAAAATTAAATTCATTTTAATTTTTTATACTTTCGTCATTCATTTTAAAAATGTATTTTACTCATGCACAAACTGCAATTTTTTCACCTATCGAAGGTCAATTTAGTTCACAATCTTCCTGGACACTCTACCGAATCGATTCAAATAGTTGCATGTCGATTCGTTTTTCTTACCCAAATAAGACATATCTTTACAAATTACAAGCTTAAAAACTGTATTTGAAAAATCATTGTTTTTCCATTAGTGTTCCCCGGGATAATACTTAAGTAACACACTGTTGAGCTGAAGTCGCAGTAATTCCAACAAAACATTGGTATTTTAACCAAAGTTACAAAATTTTTGACATTTGACTTGTTATTAATCATTCTGTTTAGAATAAGTTTTCCTAACTTGTGGCATTTAGCGGTACTAAAAAAGTTATATTTTCCACACAGAAAAAAATTAAAATTGACTTTAGACTACTTGAAAATAAATAATTTTTCTATAGATCAGATCTACTACATACTTATGAACCCATTTATTGACAAAATTTGCAGAATAATAAAAGTGGTTCTGTTATAATACAGAAAATTTTTCGATATTGGTATTAAAAGTCCACATCGAGATATTAAAATAATAAAATTCATTAAAGATCGGTATGTCCATTTTTTTCAGATGTTATTTTATGTGTGTCCATTTATGGTCTAATATGTACTACTTGTCAAGGTAAATAATTACATTAGTCTATTGTGCCGCCTGGTATGGCATTTATAATTATTATACAATAAAGATATGTATTTCGTAAATTGTGATTACATCTACAGTTTTTAAGTTGTTGCTTGTTTAAGTTACAGACCTACATCAAAAGGTTAAAAATCACTTTTGTATTTTTAAACTGTTAACGATGTAAATGGTGGCTGAAAAAAGTGGAATTCTGAACTTCATAAAATAACTAGCTGTACCCGGCGCGCGTTGCTACTAAAACAATTAAAATAAATTTAAGAAAAATAAAAGAGAAGAAGAGATAGAGAAGGAAAGAAAGTTTATAGTTTTGTTTTATATCGCACCAAAAATATATTTTTCGAACTTATATTTATACGAATTCGTGTAGATATCTATTAATCAGTATTGAATTTGATACATGGAAGCGCCATCTGGTAGTAACTTTCATTAATACGAATATCATATTCATCTAACCCGTTAAAAATACATCATCATACTGATTTTCCTGACAATTGGTTGAACGGGACAGAAGTTGCTAGTCTGCAGCGCCACCTGGTGGCGACTGGCATCAATGAGCAGATCATACAAACCTTCTCCGTGGAAAAATACATATACATACCAATTTTCATGACAATCGGTTGAACACGACAGAAGTTGCTACTCTGCAGCGCCACCTGGTGGTTAGTGACATCAATGAGCATATCATATAAACCTTTTTCGTGGAAAAATACATATACATACCAATTTTTATGACAATCGGTTGAACGGGACAGAAGTTGCTACTCTGCAGCGCCACCTGGTGGCAAGTGGCATCAGTGAGCATATCATACAAACCTTTTCCGTGAAAAAATACATATACATACCAATTTTCATGACAATCGGTTAAACGGGACAGAAGTTGCTGGTCTGCAGCGCCACCTGGTGGCGAGTGGCATCAATGAGCATATCAACAAACCTTCTCCGTGGAAAAATACATATACATACCATTTTTCATAATAATCGGTCCAGTAGTTTTTGAGTTCATTGAGTACATACAGACATACAGACAAACATTCATTTTTATATAAATAGATATTGGTGTCATTTACTTATAAACTACAAAAACAGATATAGATTACTTATTCCAAAGAAAAAATATGCAGTTATTTTTGTCTTTTGAAAATATGTAAAAGACAACCATAATAAAAATGTGAGTTTGACATCATTTAGTATCAACTCTATTAGTCTATAGTACCTACTGTTTCCAAATATTTTAAAGTGATTAGGAATATAAAATTGCTCCATGAGCTGTATTTTAACCAAATCCATTTTTGGGATTTATTTTGTCTAGTTAAACGTTTTAATTAAATTATAAATCTCTGCCATCTTTTATATTACATTTTGGTTGCATCTATTTTACATTTTATATTTCATTTGATTAACTTAAATTAAAATTCTTTTTTTTTTGAAATTATCTAACACCGTCTTACTTAAGCCTAGTTAGGTTAATTGTACTTCTTTCATTAGTTCATGACGCACTTATTTCAGTTATATTCTTACCCTGTACGGAGTCACTTAGAAGTCTCCAAAAATGACTCCTGCATTCATAATTTATAGTATGTATTTGACTGTTTCAAATTCATTGCTGTATAATCTACAGCTAAGGTCTCCCCATGGTTTGCAGCTGTTTTTTCACCAATGCAATGCCTATAAAGAATTCTGTGATGTTTCTTAGTTGATTCCCGCTTGTTTTACGCAGGTGTTCAACTCTTCTAGTACTCTTTTATGTTGCACCAAGGATATGTTCCAAGAGAAAATTTTATTGTTTACAAATACAGACTTCTATCTGGATCCAGATCGAACTTTATAATACTCCTAAAAGTTGGTCTGTACGTTGCCTTCTATTCCTTTTTGTCTTGGTACCCAAATTAGTTTGAAACTGTTATGTTACGCCTAATAAACACTTATATATAACTCTGGAGTCTTCTTGCGGATTACAAGGTTACATAAAACTGAGCAGTTTCGGGCTCTTGTTTTTTTTTATAACAATTACTAATTAACAAACAATATTTAATTTAAATTAAATAAGCACAATTTATAAAAAAAACTTTTTATAATAGAAAGTTTTTTACTGATTTATAGATCATATTTTAAGTGTCATCTCAACAATGCACAGCATCCCTGATATTGCAAATATATTAAGTCATACCACGGTGTGATCATAGAGAGTCGGGGAGGGGGGTAGAAAGTTTTATACAACAACTAGTTACTTAATGTAAAAATATGAAACGAAATTATTAATATAATTGTATGAATTGTAAAAATACCAATTAGAATCATTTAAAAAAAATATTTTAAAGAATATTTATATGATATCGGTGTTTTTAATATCAATTATTATCAGTCTTCGATTTAAAGTTTTATAATGTTTATTTGTATAGTTTATACATATATTTTTTATATATTTTTTTAAATAATTAATTAGGTTTTTTTAAGACCAACATCTTTAGCATCTGTCATAAACTATGAAATTAAAATAAAACATAGGTATTATTTTCTGGAGAAGCGCCAGGTATATAAAATCAGTTTAGTCCTTCCTAGAAGATATATATTAACAAAAAATATCCCATTTTTATCTCTTATCGGAAATCCACCCCACTGTAAAACGGATGTAGTATCGACTTCCTCAATTCGTTGCAGACGTCCTGTTTATGAAAATACATTTTTAGAAAGCACTCCAGATAAGGGGTTGTAAAAATAAAGGGTTTCTTATATGAATGATAAAATAATAAAAGGAACAGGACGAACCTCAACAGTTTCACGAATGAACCTTTTAATTAGGGGATGATGGTATTATTAACTTTTAAGTAAACTTTAAGATACAAACAAATATCTTATACTAAATATATGATCTTATTCATCTTTTACTAATGACCAATTATCACTTATCTGAGTCATTCATATAGTTATATTGGTATAAGACGACAAAATAGAATTCGTTTATAAAATGATGTCATAGAGTTACGGTCACGCAAGATTTTTAGTATCGAAACAACAGCAAATCATTGTGCCACGCGAACCAGATATTTAAATACCTCTCCATAAATTTTTCGTCAGTGTTACTCATGCATATGCGCAAGTAAAAATTACCATGACAGACTTGTTAACGGCTTTTGCAAAGCGTCGGACATCACTGATTTGCTGCTGAGGTTAATTTTTAATTGACTTTTTAATGTTTACTATAGATGTTTTATTTATACAGGGGATCATATTCTGGGTACTTTTTAAAATGTGTTTCCGATTACTATTTTTGTAACAACCACCTGATGGTGGTTGTGTTACATTTGGTTTATTTGTGAACTTTTTATTCGTATTAATTACCAAATACGAAGTTGGAAAATATTTTTGGAACGAAGTTCCCTTTCGGGCGTTACGAACAGTTACGACTGACGCTAGGAGCTAGCCAAAAAAAATTCATACCAAAAGTTGTCACGACACTATGACACGACACAAGCATGTTTCTCTCTCACACAGACCAAAAAATAAATAACTCTCTCTATAGATATATTACAATTAAAAAGACACTATTATAAATTAAAAGAAAATACTGTAGAAAAAAAATAATTACCTATAATAGTATTATATTTTATTTCATCCTGTTTTTATAAATTAATAAATTCATAAACATTTTAAAAATAGTTCGTAACTTGACTATTTAGGTACCTACGTCAAATTACCTTAACTGTCAGTTACTGTCAAATATTTTAATTTTAAAATTTTGTATTGAATTGTTAATTCCTGTTTTAAATTATAAAAAGTAATTCTAAAAAGATGTGTTATCTAAAGCTCTGGTATTGTATAAATGGACACTTTTGTTAAAAGAAACGAGCTGTTGAAGATATTCAGGTGAAAATGGTGATAATCTATTTTGCTTTGAACAGTGTAGTGTCGCGACTTTGTTAAGTTTATACACGTTTTTTTGTAGATAATAAATATTAAAATAATAGAAAATAATAACAATAATGTATCCTGACAGTGTTTCTGCACAAGTTCCGTTAGGTAAGTAGAGATTTTATACAGACAATAATAAATGCTTATGTATGTATAAACACTCTGTTGTGTTTACAAATTACTAATTCCTTCACTAATTAGTCGAAAGGAACTTCGTTCCATCCGGGTGTCCCTTGACACCTCACAATTTTTTTTTATTAAAGAATGCTTAAAGGTAACAACGGGTCTTTCGATGGCTATAAACAAAGAATAGTTAGTAAGAATTTTTAACACTTTTAAATGACAGATAGGTATTTAAAACTCATGTAAGATCAAATATTTCTTAATGCTCTGATTTCTAAAATTTCTGTATAAAATCAAAGTTAAATTGGAGACCAAAAAGAATATTTTTCAAATGTTTAAACTAAAGATCATATCATATTTTTAAAAAATAAATTTTTGTTAAATTATATGCAGAGAATGCTTTAAACTTATTGTCATTTGTTGATATATCTTTTTTGCCGCATAGCAAGTAAAAGAAAACTGGAAATGAAAATAAAAGGGCATGTGGGTCTACAACATAATTTAATACTTTATATCGCCGTTAGAAATTACATGATTAGTCGTGAATTCTTGATTATGTAACCTTTAAATTATGAACTACTAAAATCGATTATTTTAAATTCTAACTCTATTTACTAATGCTGTCGTAATATGAGTGATTATTTCCTTCGATTCAAATTAACCAATAGAATGTCATAATTTTTTGAAATCGGACCAATCAGAATCAAATATCAGCGACTATTGCACTAGAACAATATCAGCGACTATTGCACTAGAGAAATAGTCACGTCAAATATAAATGTCAAATATTTGTCAGTTTAACAGGCTCAGGAAATAATCTTCCTAAATATAACACGACCTTGATTAATAGTCTGCTATTTTTGTTGTTGCTAAATTTCTCGAAAATTTTACAATTTGTTTCGACATAATTTGACATTAATAATCAAAGATTTGTAACCCTAATTTACCCTATGCTAGCTCCTAGGGTCTTGGCTTACCTCTGAGTTTTATAAGTTTTCCCCAAACAATTAATTCTGGGCGCCAAGTACAGACAAACAAATAAAATCGCAAAAATGAAATCACAATCAAAACTGGAACCTTTAATAATTTTCAATCAAGTAGATTCGCTATCTGGTTCTTCATATTATCAAGAAAAAATTAATTATATTTACATGTTTACAAATTTTATGATCACAAAAAACTGACCTTAACGATAGCAATCTACTTGAAATTAATGTGTTAGTAATAAATTAAAATAACAAATTTACCACAATTTGGACCATTTAGTAAAATAAAAATTAAAACTGAAGCTAAAGAATAACTTACTTTTTGAAGGGCTCCGTTCAGATGAAAAATCAACGAGTCAATGAACGAACCGATATCATAAACGAATAAAGAAACCGACAGAAAACCGATCGATTGGTTTTCACTTAATTATAGTAATCGGGGCAAAATTATAAAATAAATATTTATTCATAGTCAGGTGGATTTCGGCACAAAACTGACCCTGACCGTTACAGATTAAAGCCCTCGAGCTATTTAAGCAGATTATTAATGTCAAATTATGTCTCAACAAACCGATACTAAAATATTCTCGAAATCTAGATAGCACAAAAATAGCCAACTTTAATCAAAGTCTTGTTATATTACCCTTGATTATATTTTCTATGCCTTAAGTTGATCCCCTGGGTAGGAAATGAAATGTTTTTGGACTTCTCTAGATAAATAGCTGCACAAAAATAGTTCAAGAAAAAGAATAAATTGTTTTATTTTTTCTTCTTACTTGGGTCTTCTGGTTTTTAAGCAGATCATGGTGTTTCGAATTTTAATATTTACAAGAAATATTTTTTAAGATATACCGCCTTTTCCTGATTTCCATTTCAAAAGCTAAAGTAACATAAGTCTATTCCCGTTAGAAGACATTGTTTTCTTATAAATCATTTTTTGCATTCATTAAGGCGCTATAAGGTATATCTTGGATGTCATGACATACTGCTTCAATTTAATTTTGAATTGAAAATATCGGCCAATTTAAATAATACAATGTGTTTTTCAATTTGCTACTAATCTATCATATAATCATGGGCCAAAAAAAAACAATTTCATGTAATAGTCTTAAAATCGTATACCTAATACATCAAGCAACTATAAGAGATACAAATGTCAAGACTCACATCACGTATAAAATTGTGATTTACTTCTTTACCCACATTGAGGTTTGAACTTAATTCAAAAATTCTTACATGGTACGTGATGAAACAAAGCAATTTATCGTTATAAAGCACTTCGTGAAGAACTCATATCGGGAGAGATAGTCTCATCGTACCAGCATCTTTTTGAGTATGCTTAAATTACGATTGTTATCAAAGCGTGGTTTCATATAGCAATTGTCAAGCACCCTTATGTGAATTTCTCAAGAGGAAAAACACCCTTAAATTTAATTGGTATATTTTATTTTCTCATGCAATTTCTCACATTATACGTTATAACACAGATTGGATCATAATTGCACAAATTAAAGATAGTGATAATATTGATTATAAAATTAACAAATCAAAGATTTAAATTATTTTATAATTAAGGCGTCATTATTAAAAAAAATATGTTTTATGATTTTTGATGTTTATATTTTTTATCAAGCTATAATGAAAAATTAAAAGTCTTAAGTTCTCAAAACTCCCATCTGCAATGAATAATACAGCGTTTTCTGGAAATGACATAAAATGTATGTATTCTGTAACGATTTAAACATCAGTATTGTTAAAGTTGATTTGTCACACGCAATAATATATATTATTATGGATACAATTTATTATGGATATACTTCTTAGCTCCGGCTTGGGTTCCTTCTTATTGTTGATTATTTAACTTCAAACCATTTTTTGAAGTTATACTTCTATTCGTGCACTCGGCGGACGAAATTTGTGTGGAGTTAAATGAGAAAAATCATTACATATGTAATGGTGTGAGTAAGAGAGAGGCAGTAACACATATAAGGTATATTGGTCGGTGAAAACAAAGACGAAATATTTACCACATGTTATTAGTCATAACTATAAGTCCTTTGAATACCGTTTAAACATTCAGTACATTAAAAAGAGATAGATATACAAAAAAAAATCTGAGCGAATATTTTTGTATTAGGTATACGAGTAGTGACGTATCGCATTGTGTTTGACAAATTGTTTTATTAGTCTGTACGTAAGGTAAGTTAAATTTAGTATTTCAGATTAATAATATTCAGTAATGAGTATTGTATTGGACGCATCCGAATTCTACCACAAATGAAAATTTTACCTGATTTTTATAAGGGATTAGTAAAGAATCCAAACTCTGCCAGGAACAATTACGTTTACTCGTACTAAGTTTTAGGGATTTAAATATTTGATACCTAATGAGTTTCCAAAAGTGATAATAGGGTAATATTAAACAGGAAAAAGAAGATAATTGGGTTAAAGAGACTGTCGCGACCGAAGTATGCGAATTGGGTGCCGGGCCGCGCAGCTAACAAATTTAGTAGTACGAGTTGGGTGCCAGACATATGCGAGTTGGGTGCGGCTAAGTATCCGGAGTTTTCTTAGAATTTACGGTGAAAGTTGGGGTTTAAATCAAAAGCTTAAAAGTATATAAACAGGGTTTACTTTTAAAAATATATTTACATACATACCTACTTCTAAGAGGAGTCTAAAAGAATACATATTTATACCTAAGAAAGGGTATTACAAACAGTTTCATTTTACATTTCTAAATTTAAACGATACTTTCTTTACAAAATCAAACAGATGATCAATTTATTCTTCTAAAAATTTTTGACGGTGCCCTGTTTTTGCCGGGTACGTTTTTTTACATTTTGCGGAACTTCTTATTTTAATGTAGGTTTCTACTTGCTCATTTGTCAGTTCATTTACAAATAAAAAAATATTGGAATGTTAACTATAAAAAAATGAATTAAATTTCTGGTGAAACGATTTGCAAGCATTGGTTGTCCTTTCTAGCGGTGATGAGTACGCTGCCCAAATATGCGGTGGAAACGTCGCGTCTTCCGAAATATAGGTATGTGCTTACCAGATAGTCTACGAATTTGGTTACTTTTTCGCATGGTGGCTGAATAGCTGCCAAATCTATTGCAAAACAATATCCTACATCGCTAGGATCAAGCAGTGAAAGCCCAATTATATATGTTAAATACTTTTTTACTTCAGAGTCCGAATCGCTCTTTTATACCGAAGATAGGCCAAGCTCCTGAATCTTACGATACCCGAAAGCAATTAAGAACATAAAGATTAAATTTACGATTTTTTTACTCTATCTATTTACCAAGATTGGCCTAAGTGGAAGCGACAGCCTTGTATTCTGCAATTGGGGTAAACTTCCAGCATGGACTTGTGAATCGCTACCTCGAAATCTATAGTAGCAATTTCTGGACTGAAACTTCGTTTAATTTTTTCGCATTCTTGCTTTAAATACGTCAAAGTGTTTGTATATGATGATGCAGATTTGTTGGGCAGTAAAAAATGCAATAGCGGAATGAGTGTTCAGTGTTCATTGTGCAAGCCGTGAATTGTAAACAACTGCGTAAAAAATTTACAACAATACCTACTCAAAGGTTCCATCCAAATATATATGCTTTACGTTATCAGTCACAAACTCTAAATTTGTTTTACAATAAAACATTATTATATTGGTACTTTTTCATTAACCAAAAGAAAGTCTTCATTCTTGTTTGTCTTAAGCGGAAAGTTTTCAAAATAATCATGAACTTCTAATTTACTCTTTGGAGGCCCCGGCATCTTGGATATTCTAGCCCAATACATGGTGTTTTTAATTCTTTTTACATCTGCGGTTGTTAAGTGTTCTTCTTCGTTAACCTTTAGTTCCTCGCGTAAGATCTTCGTCGGGCGTTCAGTTATATCATCTACAGCTTTTCTTTTCAATTTATTACTTAAAAATTGTCGTTCTAGAGTACTATAATTGCAGGGTTCGTGATTATGCGTGAGAGATAATTTAATCGGTGTATTATATTCTCCTAAAAACAAAAAATAATAACTACTGTGAAAGTCGACAAATAATAATGATAATAAATCTTTAATGATATATTGGATTTTGCTCTTCTAGGAAATTGCTGGCACCCAACTCGCATATGACCCTTTCTACCTAGCAGGTAAAATGTCATAAGCGGCACCCAATTCGCATCTTTCCGTCGCGACACCCCTTGCCTGAGCCCAGTAGGGTGCTAATAAAAGAGCAATAAAAGAGACCTTTTCGCCTACCCTCACCGCATGTGGTTGTATGAATTCACGATTTTACAATCTATTGTTTATATTTAACAAATATATGTGTTTAATTTTTTATAAATTAAAATAAATAAATATCAGCTAATACTATAAGCAAGTGTGGAAAAATTCTATGGATATGTTGGAACGCTAAATGTACCTACAGCTAGAGTAGTAGTAGAAGTCAAAGGAGAACACAATCATGGTTTTGAAAAGAAACTTGCAAGAAATGCAGTAAGTAATAGTGCAAAAAGGAAAGCAATTTGTGATCAAGCTAAGAAACCATAAAAATTAATAATTTGAGAATTGCAATCAAGTAATTTTGCGGAGAACATAAACTCAGATGTTATTTAAATAAAACAAGATATTCATACGGCAAGAAGAAAAATCTTGCCAATATTACCTAAATTCAAGAAGATGTGTTCAATACTGTTCGTGAGTAAGTAGAAATCGCAGGATAGAGTTTCTTATGGTGGCAGATCAAGCAAAAATATAATTGTATTTTCCTCTTTTTCCAATCTTACATTATTGTTTAAGTCAGGTATTTGGTGAACGGAGCATTCAAATTTTGTACCAAATTTTTCCAACAGATTCACAGTTTTAAAAATAGCCATTATGTACGGGTGTTTTTTTGTTTACTGTTCGGTACAACAACCTATTCCTCCTTTTAAGTAATAAGTGTCAAACGTTGGGTTTATATTTTAAGCCAAAATAGATTGTTGTAGACTTTAAATTAAGTATTCACAATGCAGTATATAAATTTATTGGGGGAGAGCTTATTCTTTTGAATTGCAAATTTCTCTGAGTGTAGTGTTTTATTTCGTATATTGATGAAATACCTATCAAGAATATAAAATAAATTCAAATCATTTCTTATCTTTTTTTATATTATTTCTTTCTTTCTTTCTCAGAAATGATTTTTTGTAACAATTTTTTTATAATTCGTCTAGTTTCCCGCCCTAATAATTAAGAATTATATTAATAACTTTTTTGAGTCTAGAAGTGTACATATGGAAAAGGTGATAAAAATGTGAGCGGATGCAATATGTCTTAAATCTGAGAAACACACGTCTGTGTTCAGATGCTCCTTGTGTACCTGCATCCTGCCGATGACCTGCCGTGATGGTCACCCAACACCGTTTAATTTCTGTATACCTAGTTGTAAAGGTAAAGCTTAATATAAAAGATAAATTTTTTGTGGATATTTAATTAAAATACAATAATCATAGTAAACTTATTACTTTTGTAAACCAAAAAAATGGCATTGATTAAAAACCGTAATGTTTGTAATGTTTGTTGTTCAAATACCAATATAAATTGATAAATTTAAGTAAAACGGTTAATGAACAATGATGGTTTCAAAATGCTTTACTAAGAAATACAGTGAAACAAAGCAATTTATAATCATGGGCAGTTAGAAATTACCAACAATTTTGTATTAAATTATTGTCTTATCGAAGTAAAGGAAGTAAAACTAGAACTTTGAAATTTTAAGATTATATATCTTATGGTTACTTTTTGTTTATTGATAATAATTTACTGCATGCAAACAAAGCAGTTTGTTCAGAATCTAAAGTTTCTGATAATTGAATTTAAATTACAGCAATATGTTATATACCTATGGGAAGTGCAATCGTATTTCAACCATACTTCCTTAAAAATTAATATTACAAAATCGTTTGTATATTGCGTCATTTATAGTTCACTAGAAAATTTTATTGATTTATATTAATCTAATGGTTTTGATAAATTATTCAGACTTCAAAATTTATTCTTATAAATAATTATCCATAAAATTTATAATTTCAAACAGTATATAAATATTTTTTGAGTAACAATTTTTTTTACGATTTTTAGAGTACTATATAAACTTAAAAACACAAATAAAAACAAAATAAACTCATGGACAAAGCACCACCTCTTTTTTGCTTCAAATTTCAAAATAATGATCATGATTAGATTGGTAATTTTTTACGAACATGTATGGGTCTTTGATAATCTAGACACATGCTGTGAAATAGTCGTTTGTGATAAAATTATATATGCCATAATCTTAAATTGTGTTGAAAGTTAAGCACATTGTCGTTACAAAAATTGTTGATTAGCAAAAGATTTCATTTGCTAGAAGGTGTTGTTTTCTTAGTAGTGGTTGTTTCAATCGTTTTAGTCTTAGAAAATGAATCGTGGCAGAGATTTATCAATAGGCATCAACTGTACTGACAGACGGATACTCTATGCGTTATGGTGCTAATTTGTTAGGAAGAAATCATTCCACTATGAGTTGTATGGTTAAACGCTTCGAGCCGACAGGATCTTACAATCGTTGGACAATAGCGCAAAAAGTCTACAAATTCAAAAGATAAGCGCTTTCTGCGGATGTTTGTTCTTCGTAAAAGGACAATCACTGGTAGGTACAATGTTACAAAATAAGTTCGTTATTGCTCGCAATATACTGATATCGCCTTGAACTGTGAGAAGACGTTTAAATATAGCTGAATTGAACAGTAAAAGACCGACGAAAAAACCTTTATTAACCAGGGAACAGAAAGTAGCCAGACTACGTTTCGCTCATAACCATTAAAACTGGACGGTTGACGATTGAAAGAGGGTTTTGTTCTGCGAGGAGACTAGGATCAACTTAAACTCTTCGGATGGACGTGTGCTTGTTTGGCAAAGGCCTGGAACGAGATTTGCAAGCTGTAATATTGTTCCCAAAATTCCATTTGGTGGAGGCACTGTGATGTTATGTGGAGAAATCTGTTTTAATGGACGCACAGAGTTGGTTGCTATTCGCATGATATCTATGAATGTCGATTATTGTCTCGAAAATATCGTTCTTGAAAATGTTATGCCGTATGCTTCCTTCGTGGGGCCGAATTGTGTATGCATGCAAGGTAATGCTTGTTCCTACATGGCTAGGTAAGTGGTTAACTACCTAAATGCAATGTTGAGTTAATGGAATGGCCATTCAAAAGTCCGGACATTAACCATAATCAAAATCAACTGTTGCAGTATGAGCAGAGTGGGGGATCAAAAATCTGATCTTCAGTATGCCAAGGCGAATGAATGCAGTAATAACAAGTAGAGTTGGCCATACATGGTACTAGGCTCAGTTGAAACAATTTAATTCAATTTGTGTGTACTTAATGTTTAGCGGATAGTTTGTAATAAAATATTATTTGAAATACGGTCTTCTTGTGCCGATTTCGGTATAAAACAATTGCTTTGCTTCAGTTACAAGTTCTGTAAAGCTACCAAAAATATTAGTCGAATACAGGAAAACTTGAGCTTATTTAGTTAAGTGGTGCTTTAATTTTGTACAATGGCTTATCAGATTTTTTTAACTGCAACGATAAGCTGTTTAAGGCTGTCTGTGTAAAATTAAATCCCAACATTTTTCCCAAAAAACATAAAATAACACATTTAATAAATATATGATATTAAAGAATGAAGTTGAATTACTACATATTTTAAAAATGTTAAGTATTTAGGTTCAATTTTTCTTAAGCAAAATAATAATTTTAATTTTCTGCTCTAGGATCTACTGTTCTTTTTAGGGTATTTCTACAAATTAATATTACTACTTTCTTCATTATTGTTTTGTTGATGGAATTTGTCCGTGCAGCTTTATCATGCATAAAAAAGATCATCTGACAAATTCCACCTGAAATAATTTGATTCCAGATTGAGACAGGTCAAACTTGGGTCGACGTAAACCAGAGACAACGTTGGCCTTCTTTCAATACCAGTTTTTCCTCATTTATTTAATACAGATATAACTAAGTAAACTATTTTATTATCTTAGACACTTTGGTGCATCTTATAGGTATTCCTAGAGTTCTTCGGGAAGATGCTGTCTTATTGCTTGGGGCAACCAGCTCAGTTAAGTTTCCTCAGAGACTTCCTTTGCATGGCTACATGTTCTTTGTTTTAGGGGATTCGTAGGGTTTCTTGTGCCCCAGGTGTTGAGGCTCTGTCGTATACTGGTGGTATTACTAGTTGTACTCGCAACGTCGTTCGCGTGGCGTGTGATTGTTGTATAAAAATTTTTTACCCCACCCGATTTAAGGAGTGGGAGAGAAATTTTTATACACCAGATGTTAAGTTGAAAGAAGACAAATGCATCTGTGAAAACCGCATTCGAATCGGATCAGTCGTTTTCATGTGATGCGCGCAGAAACATACAGACAGACAGACAAAAAATCTAACCACATTTTTGGGTTCTATTACAATGTACCCGCGACGTCGTTCGCTTGGCGTGTTGATTTTGTACTCGCAACGTCGTTCGTAGTGATGAGCAAATGCAAGACCAAGACCAAGACCGGGTTAGTCTTGGTCTTGGTCTTGGTCTTGCATACAAGGTCTTGGTCTTGGTCTTGCAGTCAAATAAGCGGCCTTGGTCTTGGTCTTGTTCTTGCACGATCCAGTCTTGGTCTTGGTCTTGGTCTTGCACCAAGACTCTTGCAAGTCTTGAACTTTTTTAAAGATTTACTGGGGTCCATTTTTACAAAAAAAAAAATAGGAAAAAATAGTTTTTAAAATCATTACAAGTAAAGAAAGATTAAATGAAAGGGATAGTATTTTGCATTATAAAAGTTTTTTTTTATATTAAATTGTAGCGATAAATCAAGTATGAAAATACAAATCCCATGCGCAGTTCCTTTCTCATTACTCGGAAAAATATTAAAAAATTCACTAAATTTGCTCTTCATATTCGGCGTAGGCGTTGGTATTTGTGTATCCCGTGTATCCGATATTTTTGTTTTTTTTTGGATCTTTTATAAGGCAAATATCTTTTTAATTTTTGAGAGGTCGACGGTGTAACATCTTCATCACTTTCTGAATCACTTGAAGTGTCACTAACACACGACGATTCCAGGTCACTGATTGTTTTCTTCTTTTTTTTTTTAATTTACCGATCCTATTCCTATGAAGGACAGATTATTGTAGGCGCCTTAATACTAAACTGATTCCAAAATAATAATTTAACAAAAAAATGTTGGTATGTTTATTTACAACCCCAACATTCAACACTCTTTGCAAAGTCTAATAAAATACCAATAATATAAATTATTCCTTTTGCCTAACCGGCCGCCGGCCGCTTTTCTATTGTTTGGTGATTTATGGCTCTACTTAAGGGTATCGTAATTATTGATATTATTATTTGTTCTAAAAACATTGTGCCATTTGAAAGGTTTGTAGAAATTTAAAGTGCCCAAAATCGTCGCAGATAAACTCTTTTAAAATTAATTCTAAATTAAAATAAAGCGATATGATTTTATTAGTATTGGACGAAAGAAAAAGATTTTTGAATATTATTATGGCCATAGGTATGCCCTTTAGATATTGTAATAAGATGCATATTCTGAAAATATAAAGCGTCATCCTAGGTTCTTTATAATATACACAGTGATTTATAAGTATTGCACAAAAACTTGAGGTCGGATTCCTTAGGTTAAAATATACATATATGAACAAAAAAATACTTCGTTAAAACAGGTTGTGGTTAGTAAATGAGTTGGGGTTAAAAATATCCGCGGCAGTTTTATTTTCTTTTTAGATCGTTAGCACAAGTTGTGCTTAGTAAAAAGGTTAGAGTTTATTTTTCGGTTTATATGTTTAAAAAACGCAAGACCGCAAGAGTCTTGCAGGCTTGGTCTTGGTCTTGCGTAAGTCTTGCAATGCTAAGTCTTGGTCTTGCATAAGTCTTGCACTGCTCGGTCTTGGTCTTGATCTTGCAGATTGAAGTTGGTCTTGGTCTTGGTCTTGGTCTTGCATTTTCTGCAAGACCAAGACCAAGACTGCAAGACCAAGACCAGTCTCGCTCATCACTAGTCGTTCGCGTGTGATTGTTGTATAAAAATTTCTTACCCCACCCCACCCCATTTAAGGAATGGGAGAGAAATTTTTATACACCAGATGTTAAGTTGAAAGAAGACAAATACGTCTTTGAAAACCGCATTCGAATAGAATCAGTAGTTTTTATGTGATGCGCGCACAAACATATACATTTCGACAGTTTTATTATATGTATAGAATAGATAGATTTCAGATATTTGATTTGTCTGATTGTTTAAAAAAATTCAGCAAAAGATAGTCTTATAATTCAAAATAGATCTAATATGGGGTTTTGTAGATATAGACTATAAAGTGGTTAGACGGCATCTGCTGATACATCCAGCTTTTCCTAATTTTAGGAGGATACTTTTACATTGCGATTGCCAATTGAGTCCTGGCGAAAAACGTTCTCCCAAATAATAAATCTCATCTATTGCTACTAACTTTTCTTTCCAGAGCGTTAGCTCAATTTCATCAAAAGATTAATTTGATCTACAACTGTAGAAGGGGTGGCAAAAAATATTATTTGGGCAGATGTAATTTGGGTGTGTCCTCAGCGTGTGGCAAAACATTTTGAATAAGGGGACTAAAATGAATTATTGGTATACTCTTGCTTGTCGGGTGATAAGTTTGGACAGTGATTAGGGGTCATTCATTAATTATGTAAGGACGATTTTAGCAATTTTTGCCCCTTTTTACCACCATGTAAGGGTACTAAGTTTTTTTAAACCCCTCTTCCTTATTCTTTCGTAAGATTTCACTTTTGTTTTTTTAATAAAATGTTGTTATAATTGGATCACTAACACTAGAACTCCTAGTATCAAAGAATTTTCATTTTTAACATATAAGTTATATTATTTATTTTGCTGTCAAATACAAATTGCCATTTATTATTAGAGAAATATCTATTTTTTGGAATACCATTTACACTATTTATTCTGTTTAAAAGAGCAAGCAGGTATTTTTCCTGTTGCCACGGGACACTTACGTAATTAATAAATGGCCCTGTGGCTAACTTTGACGCGAATTTTTGAGTCGAAGAGGCAGAAATTGGAACTTATGATTGTACTAGAAGGATTTCAGGATCTTGGAAAATATGAGATCTAGAAACAATCAGCAGATTATTGGGGCTGTTAGGATTTATGGCTCTTGCTTTTAGAATCTTTCAGCTCCCTATTATTTTGGTGATTGGTAACGTTTCTGAATGTCTGAATTAGTTTGATCTCGCATTTTTAAACTAGAAATCAACGTCTACATTTTGTTTTAAAGCTACCATGATATTGCACTATAAATGGATCGAATACTTAAATAATATCCATAAATTTTGTAGAATTTCTAAAGTTTATTCAAAACCTATAGATAATATATTTTCCTGTGTTAAGTATTTTTAGCTCTACAACATCAAATACTAAATGTATTTATCGTATGGCTATAACAGAACTATTGTTTACTTTGCTAGGTAAGAACATAAAACATAACTGAACCTCCTTCCTGTTTAACAACAAATATTTATTTCCTTTTTGGGCAAATTCTAATTAATGCTTAAATTCAGTTCCAATCCAATCAATTAATCTAGTATTTTCTTTTAAACAGGTACCTAATGACTTATTTATGTTGTTACAACTTCTCTAATAGGATCTCATTTGAAATTATAAATAAAATAAACTGAATCTTCAATCCATCAAGCGGGAGTATATAACTCAATGTTTAAAAAAGTAATTGAACAGTAATTTAATGTTTAAAACTGGTTAGATATTAGTTTTCATTAAATAAGAACTCATCCAATTTATTCTGCTATCATATAAATTGATTTTTATTTACAGTTACTATGGTAGATAATGCATTTGGTTAAGTGTTTTTTCAGTAATAACATTCTTAAAAGAAGTACATTATGAGATTATGACTAATATAAATGAGTGAATTGAAATTTAGTATTATTTAATTTTTTATTTATCTATACTTATAATAAATCTATAGAGAGGTCAATTCTGTACATGAAATATATTTCCAAAATAACTATCAGGGGGTGATTAGGAATCGATACTGATGCCAAAAATGAAATTAGTAAAATTTTTGTCTGTCTGTCTGTCTGTCTGTATAACCGTTATAGAAACAAAAACTACTAGACGGATTTTAACGAAACTTGGTACAATTATTTTTCATATTCCTGAGCTGGTTATAGGATACTTTACATCACGCTACAATCAATAGGAACAGAGCAGTGAAGGGAAATGTTGGGAAAACCACTTTTACGGTGTGGGGAGAGAAATTTTTATACAACAATCTATACGTCATGCGAAGGACGTCGCGGGTATATCGATATAGAACCCAAAAATGCGGTTAGATTTTTTGTTGTACGTCTGTCTGTCTGTCTATCTTTATGTTTGTGCGCGCATCACATGAAAACTACTGATCCGATTTGAATGCGGTTTTCACAAATGTATTTGTCTTCTTTTAACTTAACATCTGGAGTATAAAAATTTCTTCCCTACCTCTTTTACGGTGTGGGGGGGGAGAACTTTTAATACAACAATCTATACATAACGCGAACGACGTCACGGGTACATCGATATAGAACCCAAAAATGTGGTTAGATTTTTTTGTACGTCTGTCTGTCTATCTATATGTTTGTGCGCGTATCACATGAAAACTACTGATCCGATTCGAATGCGGTTTTCACAGATGTATTTGTCTTCTTTCTCAAAATAACATCTGGTGTATAAAAATTCTCCTCCCACTCCTTTAACGGGGTGAGTGAAGAAATTTTTAAACAACAATCAACACGCCACGCGAACGACGTCGCAGGTAAACCTAGTAAATAATACAAACTTTTTTAATTCTATGTTTTATATATATTCGTATAATCTTAAGTAACAAATTTTGACCTTTTACTATTATTAAATAGTATTTTGATATTATTTTTTCTATGTATTAATAAACTCTACAGAGTGAATTTTAAAGAAAGTGCCAAATTGTAAATCAAGATAAAACTTATATTTCTAATATAACATTTTAATTAACGTTTTATAAAAGTAAGTCTAGGTCAGATATAAAAATACGTGACAAAAAAAGGAGGGGGGAAATGACTTTGTAAGCGTATTCAGTGTATTAAAACAGAATAATTTAATCAATAAAAACCTCCAAAATTCGATGAAAATTTAGTTTTTTGCATTTGGCTCAAAATATATTATTAAAGGCAATATAATTAACAAGCTAACAACATACAAAATGCGCTTTATTAAATTTATTTAGGTGTTTTAGTTTTAAGATAATTTATAAACAAATATATATTTTTGTACATTTTTAATTTGTATAAATTTATTTAAAAAATATTTAAATTTACTAAAAAAAATCTTTTTATTTGTAAGCTATGATCTATATAGTTATTGCAAAATGAGAATTTAACCACAGGTGTTAGTTTTTTGTGAAGGATGTAAAAAATGAAATTTTTATATGAAAAACCTCTCATCTCAGTTTTTTTTAGGATTTTAGTTGTCAGAACAAAAAAAAAAATAGGTGCGTGTAACCTTTACGCGCGATTGAAGTAAAACTTATTTGACGTACGTATCATCGCAAAATAAATTCAAATTCAAAATATGTTTATTAACAAGTAGCTACAGGTTTTTAATTTTTTTGTTTATTATTATCATTTATTGATGAAAGAGTAAAATATTCTTGAGAATCCGCCATTTTATTCAAGTGACAACTATTTTATTTTGTAATTTATCTAAAATTCATTAATTTCACTTTTACGTTTTAAAAAATTTTGCCAGAAATTAACGGTTAGGTTAGTTAATCAAAAGTTTTGACGTACGTATCGCAAAATGTATCGCAAGGAAGTCAGTAGAAACATAAAGAACTGTGTGTGTGAAAATCATGAGAAATCTGATAATTTCTTCCGTATTTTAAATGTTAACTGTCAATCAATTTCTAACAAAACGAATAGCATAGACCTAATCTTAAAGCAATATGGACCAGACATATTATGTTTATCCGAAACATGGTCCAATAATGACAAAATCGGCTACATACGATTTAATAATTACTCTGTAACTATTACTTCAATAGAACTAATAAATCACATGGCGCTGTACTAATTTTGACAAAATCTTCCATAGAAATTAAGAAACACGATTTTTTGACTAATTTATCAGTTGAAGTAGATATTGAATTTTCCAGTATCTCTTTTAAAATACTTCAAACCACCTCTGTTGTATATTAAATATTTATAGATCCCCATCTGGAAATTTCAATACATTTATAGATAGACTTTATAGTGCATTAATTTTCTGTACAAATAACTTTATATCTTTTATTTTTTGTGGACATTTCAACATTGATTTTTTAAACGATTCACAGGAAAATAAAATGTATGCATATAGAGTACTCACTCCTTTTCATTCAATATTTTTTCATCACTTTCTTCATTAATAAATCCATTTTGTTTATTTATATTTAAAACAAACTATTCACCAACAATGTATTTTGGTTGACAAGCTGTCAATTTGACAGTTCAGCAAAATATGTATATTATGTTGCCTACCACGATTGCCTACCATAATATACAATCACAGATTTAACTTTTATTTAATATAGTAGGCGGAATCGTGTTAGGTTTTTTGTATCAGGTTTTTTGCGTTACATTAGAATATGACGTCACGTCCGTTAGAATTACTGAGTTACCCCTAGTCGCGCCTAAAGAAGTTTTACTTCAAAAAAATCAAATCAAAAATAAGGTTTTTAAAATCTCATAAATTACTTATTTGTTTTTACACTTTTTCTAAAACAAATTATAACAATATGATATTAAGATAATTGACATTTTTAGATACATTTTAAATTTTAATACACTTATTTTAGTTAATTTGGACCAAATTTCACATCTTTTTTTAGGTTACCATTATGTTTGTTTGTGTATTAAGGAATCTTTTGAAGTATGAAAACTTAATTTTTTATATTCAAAAATTGTTTATTTGACAGTGGTATAAAAGTTACTCTTTCGACTTAACTAAGCATTGCTTGGTGTTTGAGGATGGTTGAGTGAGGCAAACCCGGGCGGTCAGAAATGACTCTCGCGTCTTAAAATTTGATGAGCGCTGATTAATTATTGTAGCAAGTATTGGAGCAATTTAGACATTTTTTCTGTTAAATCCGGGTAACTTGTTTAAGTAAAACTAACTGTTGCATTGATTTTTTGTAACTGAATATGCCTTTCTCAATTTTTACGTGTTGCATTCGGATCTGTTTTTTTACCTTGTATTTGTAATGTAGTTAATATAAATGTTATTCTAACTGTTTTTTTTATATTTCTTTCAAAATAAGTTTTAAGAGTATTATTGGTTTTATTTTAACTAGTTAGGTCACTCCAAAAAATAATTTTAATTGTGTGTTATTTTTAATAATAATATAACTATTTACAAAAATAGTATAAAGACACAATCATATTAGTTCATTTTTCGAAAAAAAAAGTACGATAAGAGGTGTTTGGTAGTATGTCTTTCTCTTTTAAACGCAATGATATATTCAATGATAGGATTTTTACGTATTTTAAAGTCTTAAAACGTCATAAAAGGCAATATTTTCCGAGCTAGTTCACTAAGCGTCTATACACACGGACCACCAGTGTCCGACACAGGTGGCGAACACCGATAGCAATGCATTGTTTAAAAGAGCCACTTTGCGGACCACACCACTTTTAGCTGCTCAACTGCCGCGACGCTAGTGTCCTACCCTCGCCACCAGCCGGGCCACTTTCCTATATTTTATTTTTAGCAGTACGTTGTTTTTAATAGAGGTGTACACACCAACCACTTTTTGTGTCTGAATTTTAAAATTGTTTGATCGTTTATTATGGAGAAACATTTTGAATGCAATACTGAGGATTTTGTAACTGCTATTGAAGGAGAACCTTGTATACCCGGCTGATGCGCCCTCAGTGGCAACCACCGGTGTCGGACACAGGTGGCTTCATGTGTAAAGACTCGTACGACCGGTGGTCGCCACCGGTGTCGGACACTGGTGGTTCGTGTGTATAGACTATAGACGCTAAGTCGTGGGTTACGTTTTACCAGTCTTCTCCAAAATTACAAACTTAATAAATTTTACTTTAAATGATTTATTAAAA
Source organism: Altica lythri (assembly GCA_964028335.1). NCBI lineage: Eukaryota > Metazoa > Arthropoda > Insecta > Coleoptera > Chrysomelidae > Altica > Altica lythri. Next base: position 64,573,407 of record OZ034801.1, read on the forward strand.
TATTAAAGAGTGAATATTATATCAATAGAATATTAATAATGTTAATTAATAAATAAATTATGCTCTTGTCTCGTTAATGGTAGTCTTCGGAAACCCTTGTATTGACTCATATGTATAAGTGTCTAATGTTTAAGGATGATTTTTATTTTTATTTTGAAAAGTTGGGACGAAAATTGGGCCAAGAATTACTAGTTATAACCAGAAAGAGAAGATAATTTTACTGTAGTACCGCTCACGGCATCTTTTGCACTACAACTATTACACAAAGTAATTCTTACCAATATAGGCACGGTAACAATAGTCCGGTGAAAGTATTCTTTATACAAAACGACCAGATAGTTCATTACAGTTTATAATTATCTTACACTAATTGACAAAAATAGATTTGACAAAGCGCATTTTGTAGATTGTTAACTTGTTATATTGTCCAGTGTAGGTAAGTACTCTTTTACTAATAAAATTTGAGAAAATAGCAAAAAACTAAATTTTCATTAAATTTTGAATGTTTCTATTGATTCAAAACAAAACGCATGAAAGTTTGTAGTGGATTTTTGTGCTAACTGTTTTGTTTTTAATCACTGAACACATTAACAAAGTCATTTTTGCCTTAGTTTGTTGTCACAAAAACGCTTGTTTTTTTATAAATGACCTGGAATCTAAAAAATATACATTTATAAAATTACAGTTTTTCTTTTGTGAAAAGTGTACATTGGTTCACTAGGATTGCTTATTAATTAGGTGCTTTTTACATTTATCTATTAATAAATAATATAATTTACGGCTACCTTCGTTTAATAATCTTATTAACATTTTTTGTTTAAGAACCTTGTCTGTTAATTATGATTACGTTATGAAGGACGTTGCAATAAAAACAAAATTGTAATTGTAATATTTCTGCTGCAATTGGAGCAGGTGTTCATGCAGTTAAATCAGTTTTTATTTTAAATAAATTGTTTTTAGTAAAATTCCATATTTTATATATAAAACGAGCTGAACGAGATCGTAAGATAAAATTGGAGATTATTAGTGTACGTAATTAAGAAACATATTTTACCATTTTTGTTTAAATTGGTTATTACACGAATTTTATCTAAAAAAAACTAATATTTACATTTATTTTTAAAATATTCTTAATTTCACATGTCTCGATTCTTACTGGGAATAGGTTCTTACAAAACCTATACGGTTATATTGCCGTATATATATTTTTTTAACCCTTATGAACCTTTGGCTGTAATTTTGAAGAAGCTTTAAAACTACAAACATTACATATTCCTAAAACTTCATTGCAAAAAAATATTGTGTTGAGTATCACTTGCTTAAATTTTAAATTTTTTAACAAAAAAATCTGTAGATATGTAACTTTGATATACATGTTTAAAAAAAAGCCCCCTAAGCCGATTATACATAAAGTTAAAAGATCAATAGAATTATTTTCATGGATTCAATTCAATTTTCATTATGATGAAGATAAAGCTATTGGTTTCATTCCAATTATTTTTATTTTTGTCGTAACTTAGTTTTTAATGTTACAGATTTTTCACAAAGCATTTATTTAATATATTTTTAAATGAATACAAAATTTACATTTCTGGCGCACACTTCAACGAGGCATAACTGGGACGATTGGATAAAAAAAACTCGTTATAATATTTTTTTTTTTTAGTAAAATGTAAAACGATGTCATTTTGTTATATAATAATTTTACGGAAAACGTGATTTCCGTCACAAGTGAGAGAAATTTTCATACCGTTAACTTTCATCACTAGTGATGAAAGTTATATTAAAAACAATTTATATCTGGTTGCCTGGTTTTATTAGTTTGACGTTTATTGTTAATTGTTATCATGATTTCTGAATCAGACCGTGATTCAGATTATGCAAATAGGTACACCACCAGAAATAGCAAATCAAGGCAAAGAAACCTCTTTAGATTTATTACCAGTAGAATCTAAAAAGAGATATGAATAAACACATATACCTACGCAAAATTCATGGATTGGAAAGCTGAAAATCACGTAAATTCATTTTCATAATATGTACTGCAACTGCATACATATTTTGGATGGTCCACACTTTTTGAAGCTCGTAAACATTACTGGTTCGTCTGGTAAATTGTTCTCTCTCTTCAAAAAAATGTGACTTTCGTCACTCGTAAAACAATAAGCTATTTTAGATAAAAAATCACGCATAACTCATGCGATATTTAATTAAATAAATTAAATCTTGTTCTGGTTAGTAATAAGATTCCAAGAGTTGTTTACGAAAATATATGTTTTAACAAATTTTAGTTTCGCGTTATTAGTAAAGGTCTTTTAACGATAACTTTTGTGCATATTTTTAAAAACTGTTTTGAGCAATTTCTGTATTTTTTTCTTTTTATGTGATAACATTTTTCAAAAGAAAAATAACTATTTAAAGTTCCATACATAGATAAATAATTGGAATTTTAGTATTATTTAAAAGTTTAACCTAGTTCTATCATTACCACATTCGACTGTACTGAAGTCGAAACTATCAATATTTTAGTAATAATTCTCAAGTGTACCCATAAAACATTCTTCACAGAACTTTAGAATAAACAGTTATGTATACCTTGTTGATAATATTTTCATAAAGAGCACCCACCAAATCACTAGAACTTGGTATTTTATAAGCAAAAGGTCAAACAAGTAAATGGTACAGGATACAATATTTTAAAAACATCAAAAGGTGTCACGATTCTTAAAAATAAATTCATGATTAATATTACCAAAGTTTCCTTTTTGAAACTATAACTGCTTAGGCAGGGCTGGAATTAAATTAAACGGGGAAGAATTTCTGATTTGCTGGCACAATTTGTAGACAATACCGGATTTTACTATATGACGTTCTAAGCGAAACTGTTCCAAACATACTGAATGAATAAGAATTATATTTAACTACTACTAAAAACAGAATACTGTCATTTTTAACTAATTCTCAAGTATAGAATCGATGTAATTGCCGCCTAGCGTTCAAAAATAGTTAATTGTTTTACGAGTAACGATAGTAACATTTTTTAAAGCTATACCTTATTTAAAAACTAGGAGGAGCGATTTGAATTTAAGTTGGCAAAACTCGCGTTTGTTTATTGGTTAATTTGGAGGCAAGTTTACACTATAAAAATTTGCAAATTACATTTTTCAAGTAATTTATGATATTTATAGGTTATGTTTTCAAAGTGTGAAATATTTATAATGGTGACTTGTTAATTGATTTCTTTTTTTAATATAATTATTGTAAGTTTACTTTGTGACCATCTTAGACCATATATAAAGTGTCCATAAACATTTATTTTCAATTTTATTTAAATGAAAGAAATGTATTTAAATTTGCCGCCTTGTAAATTTTCTAGTAACTTATTTGGCTGTAAGTCTGGCTTTTCAAATCACTCCTCCTAGTTTTTAAATGAAGTATAGACATTATTTATGATTTAAATTTTGGTTAATTGTGAAATTCGATCAATTATGCAAAACCCTAGGGTTATTAGAATCCAGATATTTATTTATTGACGTAGCTGATGTTACATCTGTTACATTGTTAACTGATAGCACTCCAGTTGAAGATGCGCCGTAATCCGTATTCTGTATGAATTGTAAATTTTTTATTTGTATTTAATTTTTGCTGTTAACTGATTGATCAATATATTCCTCCGCAACGTTACCAGATTTCCAGCCACTGTGCTTTTTTAATTGAAGTAAATCACCTCCTACATGTACTAATCGCGTTGCGGTAGCTCTACGCAAACAATGCCTAGTATTTTTTTGAAAATTTGGCAATTTTTAGTATTGAGCGATTTATTGAGAAAATTTAATGAATTTCCACAACCTGTCTAGTACGCGATCTGGTAGATTATAAAGAATGTTGAATTTATTTTGTCCATATCTAGGGGACGAAGGTTCAAATATATTTTAGAAATCTGAGAGAACAAAACAGAAAAGTGGTAGGAACGCGACACTTTTTTGTTTTACGGTATTACGTAATGTAACTGAGAGTACACTGCTGGTATCTTTACATCAATTACTGTCAAATCTTTTAATTTATGACAACGACAAGCTTCTGAACTTCCAAACACTACCTACAAACGTTATTGTTAACATCATTAGGAATTTCTCGCAATTAATGAAGTAATTTAACTTACCTTAGTTATTAAGTATTTGGAGTTGGGTACATTCTTTAAGAAATTATGTATCTCATCGAATATTTTTTTTAATTTTATTTTTTTTTTAATTTTAAAACAATTAGATTTTCACTGTGAAAGGCTTTCGCGGCCATTGTCTAATGTATCAATGGTTTTTGGGCTGTTAGGCCGGCGTCGATTGTCAACAAATCGTAGACCCAAAGAAAATGAGCAAATCCAACCAGTGGCAAAAACATTCCTGCCTTTTATTCCGGGAGTGACAGACAGAATTGGTCGATTGCTAAGAAAGAAAAATGTGAAAACTATTTTCAAACCAACGAGAAAAATCAAAGAATGTCTTCGATCGGCAAAAGACAGAAGAGATCCACTGTCGGCTTCGGGAATTTACCGCATTCCGTGCACGTGTGGAAGCGTGTACATAAGAACTACCAAACGCTCGATCAACACCGGGATTAAAGAGCACAAGGCCAACTGTCGTCTGGGGCAGACGGACAAATCCGCCGTAGCGGAACATACCCTCACTATGGACCATCGGATTAAGTTTGAGGAGACCCAAGTCCTCGCTACGAAATCAGCATACCATCCCAGACTCTATAGAGAAGCCATAGAGATAGAGAAGCACCCGAACAACTTTAATAAAAAAGAGGAAGCAGTCAAGATCAACAAAACATGGGTCCCCATAATTAAGGGTGCGAAAACTCTATATACCCTTAACGAACAACACCGACCAGAACTGATTGGAATCGAAAGCAACTGAGGCCCCGCCCACTTCCTTCCCGGCGTATAAATACGGGCTCCGTTCACGCAGAGCTCAGTAGTTCGCAGGCTGTCAACCAGAAGGCAACTTCTGAAGATGCCAACTGCTCGTGTTGGCGAAACGTCAAGTCAAAATGACAATTGACGCCGGCCTAGCAGCCCAAAAACCATTGATACATATAAATTAGATTTTCAATTTAAAAAAAGAACGTAACTTGGGATATTTACTGATATTGATATTATTTTTAATCCATAATGTGGTTCTCATCATCGGAAACATGCACCATAGGGTCGATCACTTACATTTTTTTGACATCCATCCAAAATATGTAAACAACACAGATTCCGAAAGTGAATTTACGTGATTTTTAGATTTTACTGGTAATAAATCTAAGATGAATTTGCTATTTTTGGTGGTGTATTTGCATAATGTGAATCAGTGTCATAAATCATAATAACTTAAACAACTAACAATGCTTTCAGTACAAACTTAACAGTCTAAACAATTAACGAGAAATGTTAAACTAATGAAAACAGGCAACCAGAGATAAATAGTTTTTAAATATAACTTTCATCACTAGTGATTAAAGTTAACGTTATGACAATTTCTCTCACTCGTTACGGAAATGACGTTTTCGCTGAAAGTATTTTATTATAAAATGACATCTTTTTGTTACGGTTATAGAAAAAAATATTTTCGCACACTGTGCAGTTGATATTAATATGTAATCAAACAGAACACTATTTTAAAACATAACGGTATCCTTTTCGAGGTATTATTGGAGCTCCTCTGGAAGATGCTGGCCTGCTGTTCCAATTAACCTCAGCTGAGTATGAATTTCCTTCGAGGCTTTTTCTGGATTGATCTGCATACCCTATTCCAGAGGGTTTGTAGGGTCTTCTGGAGCCCAGTTAAACATCTGTCAATAAAATTTTAAAACTATTATACTTAAATTTAATAATACACCTTTAGATACATCACTTTGCTAAAGCGACTATTCGTAATTTATTACCTGATAAATAAACAGGTTTTGAAAAAAATAAATAATTTAAATAAAAAAATTGCATTACCGACAGTTTATGGTAATACATGTCAAACTGAACTACAAAATAAGTATGGAAGTGCAATATTATTTAACGTAAATTGATTCCATAATTTGTGATAGAAAAAGTAAAGTCTATGATTCGTATCGAATAGCTATTCCACGCTTGTGTAACAATCATACTCACCTTCGGCTCATATGACAAACTTTATCACACCCTTAGAATATAGTGCATTCCAGATTCGTTATAGATTATATTGTTTTATGTCCCATATATTTATTTTATAGAGAAAATATGAAACTCAAAGTAAATAAAAAATTATTTTTGTGCATACGAGAAAAGCACATATGTTGACACACTCTGGGTCTGGTCTGGAAATTTGGGGAGGAGGCCACATATAGTCATGGTCCATTGTGCATCCTCCCGTGTGTATTAAAACAAACCAGAAAGTTTTTCACAAATAATTTTTTTTTTAATAATATAAGTAGTCTCTCGGTCATTTTTTAAAGCTTACATTTTTTAAGAGTATATCGTTATTAAGAATTCTAAATACTTGATAATTTATTTACTCCTTGTTTATGTGAGATAACTGAGTTGACGTGTATTGGCTTGTGTTAATTATAAACAAAAATATGTTAAGTGACCTAGAGTGTTAAATAAATTATATAAAAATAAAGTTGTTTTAGAAAAGTAATAAACGTTTATACTGAAATTATCTTTATAATTACAAACAATTAAAAATAAATTGCTCAATTTCCTTAAGATTTAAAATTATATTATACATAACTTCCTCCTGTTTTTTCGATCTCTGACGTAGTTCGACTGCTGGACAAGCCTTCGAGGTAACTTGGTAACTTCTACGAAGTACTTCAAGCGTGAATTAAGGTATACTTTCTCACAGCGTTGCCAAGCCATTGTATACAAAACAATGCCACTCTCATGCGAAATTTACACACGCCTTTTTATGATTTTATGTTTTTAAAATGCCAAACGTACAATCGTTACCGTAAAGAATTAGTTTGATGGTCAATTACTTAAACAAATTGTACGGAGAATAACAGAACCAAATACATAAAAAAACTCTTCTACATGGTGAAACTTGTATATTTTGAATTAAATTGGAACATATATCTACGTATTTACCGTGCTAATTAATCAAAGATATTCTGATACTTGTTAAATTTAATTATCTATCAGAGTGTAACAATTCACCAACACGATTTTTTATTGCTATAATATATTCTTGACTAATAATAGTTTTTATAAAACTTCGTTGCTTTTTAACCTACAGTCAAAACAAAATTGATGAAATCAAAGATGAAAATTTCGATAGATAATCCAATCATTCCATTAGAAGAACAGTATATTGTGTATCTAGTAGGAAACATTGGAGTCCAGGAATGTGCTTTTACTACGAGATACACATTAAAAGCGATACATTCCCGAACGACAATGTAAATTGGACAAACATTGGAGTCCGGGAATATGCTTTTACTACGAGATACACATACTATTTTTTCTGAAATCGCATTAAATATAATCGTAAACCAAGAAAGTTTTATATATGCATAACTGTTTTTGATTATCATCGTATTTTCTATGAAACCGTTTCGTTGACATTGTTTGTTTATCATTGTTTATTAGTGTCACAAAAGTGTCAGTTCGGTTAGTTACCTATTGCTTAAAATATTTTAAATTATATTTAAAATGGAAGTTCGTTATAGCAACGGAATTAAATACAAGAATAGTGTATTTTGCGGCTCAAATTTGATCCGAGAAACTAGACATTTCCAAGCGATTTCAGAAAAAATATATTTTTAGCTTATATTAGGATATTATTGATACCTTTATAATTAAATATATATTTCTTCTGTGCGTGTGTATAAACGGCTGGACCGATTTTGATAAAGAAATGTGATCGAATGAATTCGAGAATGGTTTAGATTTAGGTTCACTATCTCAAATGTTTTTTTATTAGTTTTTTACTCTCTTGTGTATTTCGCATTTTAATTGATAAAACTCTCTATAAACGTTTGACTTCTTTGTTAGGTAGACAACCAGTGAATGGCACTGCGTTTTGATTTATAGATTATTTAACATCTAAGTTGCAGGAAAAGATGGTGTTTTAGTTATAAATAAATAAAATAACTAGTAAAAGTCAAAAAAATAAGACAAAATTGCAGGGGAGAAAACTAAGAAAATAATTACTATATTAAGTACTATGACGACACCGTAAGGTGGCGGAGATGATATCTTTGATTTTTAAATAAGCAATTGTTACTTAATATAGTACTTACACCACTGCAACGTGGCGCAGTTAATATCTAATATATTTAACCGATAAATTACAAAATACAACGGAAATAGTAGTTTACGTTACAAGTCCTGAAAGTGGTCTTTTACTGGACAAGTAGGCAAATTGCATGGCGAGCCATAGGCGAGGATTAAAGTAAAAACACGAATTTTTAGAAGCTCAACGTAACACGCCAAAAAGATAAAGAAGAAATATAAAGCAACTAAGTTTAGATAATTATAGATTAGTTTATGAGAAAAAAAAATAAAACAGATATTTTTACGGGAAGACAAGAATTTAATGGCATATTATGTAATATTACATATTAGAATAATAATTCAAGCATGCAAAATTTATGTATATTTTCAAAAATTAAATCTTATCTGCTTTACATCTACATAATAGATTTGTAGCTATTGTTATAAAAAGTATAATTATTTAACAAACATTACGCAATTTATACAACACATTAAAGAAATTAATTTTGATTAATACTTTAATGTGGTATTAATATTATAATATTTATATGCCAATCTTTTCAATTAGACAAACAAGAATTAATATTAAACAAAATGAAAAAATGTAGCCGTGGGGTTAAAGGCATTATTGGCTACAAATAGAGATTCTAGGTTCGATTCCTTTCGCATGTAATATTTTTTTAAGTTCTCTGTAAGGTTTATTATTGTTTGTATAATAAGAGTTCATGTTTTCTTTTAATATTTTATTTTTTATTTTTATTAGGTAGGTACTACATTTTTTTTTAATTTCTCATAATATATGATTTCAATTCAAAAAGTGTGATTATTTTCTAATGTTTTTAATTTTTTAATCATTAGTTTTATGACATTAAAGTTTTTTTAATTCATTCATTTCTTTCTTTTTTTCCTATTCATTTTTTTAGCTATTTTCTTTTTTCATTTTTTCCTGATTTCCTTTTTTTTTTGATTTTACACTTTTTTTTTCTGTTTTTTGATTTTGCCTTACCTTCTCGATTTTTGATTTTTCTTTTTTTTTAATTTATGATATTTTTTTAATTTGTGTTTGCCGTTTTTTTTATAGTTTTTTCTATTTTTTTTTTGTTTAGTTTTTATCCAATTTTTGGCTTTTTTTCTAAATTTTTATTCTTTACTCTTTTATTCGTTTTTATATTCGTGTTTGTATCTAGTTTTTTCAATTTTTTACTTTTTTCTATTTTTCGGGTATCCAATTTTTTTTTATATTTTTATAGGTTTTTATCAATTCTCGCGATTTCGTCTATTTTTCATATTTTTCTGCATTTTATGAATGAGTTAACTATTATGTACAAGGAATCCTTTAAACTTAACAATAAATTTACTGTAATAAAAATGAATAATTAATAAAATATATCTTTTATAGAAAATATTGAATCTAAACCATTCTTGAATCCAATTTAGGAGTTCAGTCATATACGCCAGCACAGAAGATTTTTACATATCTATATATTAATTTTAAACTTCCAAAGTACAAATTCACAAAAAAATCTACAAATTTCATCATATTTTTTTATTCTTTAATGAATGTTTTAAAGTAATTAGTATTCAAGTTTTAACTAAAATAATCATAAATAACAAAATTTTGCGTATTATAAAAGTTTAATAAAAGTTGCGTTAAGGTAAAAATGATATAATTAGAATTATATCGGGAACGTATTTCTTAAAATAAAACACTTCGTAATTTAAAACACATTGTAATAATTGTAACCGATGATTCAGTAGATATTAATTAAAATTTTTATGTGATAAATTGGACTGAGTAATTTATCATATCTAGTTTTTGTCAGTTCAAAGTGAAAAAGAAAATACTAGGAAAATATTGATACCAAATATTTTAATCAAAGTTATTTGACTAATAATGTTCTATAAAAACTGATTACAATAATTTTTATGTAATATTTCTTACATAATATTTTTGAACTATCAAAATCTTCTCTACTATCTTAAACATTACAATAGTTTTTTATAATTTTTCTGTTGCAAGTGCGCTTTTTTAAAAAGCTGTATGTCTATTTTTAATGTATTTACCCATAACATTTTTAGGAATTTTCGATCTTACAGAGTTTAGTTTCTATCTAGCATTAAACTCTTTGTACGGTGTGCCATCTATCGAGTAGACGGTGAACTACACGTTCGTTCATGGCATGCATAGCAGTGCATCTGCCAGTTGGCTTACTAGTTGTGTCCGAGTACACTTTAGTTACATTAGATGGCGGAACAGATCAGTGTAGTGTTCTCCGTATAGATGGCGTATGTATGTGTGTCTGCAAGTGTGGTTGCCTAAACGAATGGCTAAAATAACTGATTTATTATCGTATAGATTTTGTACAAACAAGCAAACATTACATACCCTAGTAGGTTATTTAAATAAAAGCAAACATTTTTGTGACAAAAATCTAAGAGCAGATGAATTTTTTTACCGTATATAGGTGATAGAAAAGAGTTGAACAGCATAAAATCCATCATTATATTTACATGCATTTTATTTCACACATTAAGATCCACTAAAACTCGATGAAAATTTATTTTTTGCGTTTTGCTCAAAATTTATTTCCAAAACAATACTGGTCATTTTGTACATTATTATAGAGAATTGTAAAAACTACACAATGAACGTTGCTAAATTTATTATTGTCAATTTGTTAAATATAAGCAAAAATAAAAAAATATTTATATTTTGTTTTTTTTTTTTGAGACCCTTTCTTAGTTTTTAAAAAGGTATATCTTTTTATACGTAAAAATTGTTTTAAAGATTTTGTTTGTACTCTGTACTTATTGGCAATTTGCTTGTCAAATATCAAAATGTTTTATTATAGATTTATTTAGAATTTAGATATATTATTATTTTCTTCGTGAAACCAACTTAAGATAGGTTGAACTTAGGTCGAAGGTAACCACAGAAAATCTTGGCCTGCAAAATTACAATCAAACGATTAAAGACGTTTTTTCATAAGGCTATATTATTATTAAGTGTAAAAATAGTTCTATCAGCGTTTAGAAAAACACAATTGACGCAAACAACCACACAAACTGTTAAAAATTATATTTTTGAAAATCCTATTAAAATTTTAAAAATATCGAAAATCATAAAAAAATACTTAAAAATCGTAAAAAAATCCTAAAAATATTAAAAAATCATGGCAATACTAAAAAATTGTTAAAGGTGGTTAAAAAATATTAATATCTTAAAAAAATGGTGGAAAACTCTGAAAAATTGTTTGAAATCCTAAACAAGTGTTAAAAATTGTGAAATTTTAAATAACGTGAAAAATTGTTGGAAACAGTAAAAAAGAATTCTTGACAATATTAAAACAAATGTTGACAATCGTGAAAAATTGTTGAAAAAGAGTAAAAATATATTGACCATCGTAAAAAAATAAAAAAGTAGAAAAATCAAAGAAACGAATAAGTATAATAAAATAGAAAAAAATCCAAAAAACTTGAAAAAACAAGCTAAAACCAGAAAAAGATGAAAAAATGTCAGAATTAAAAAAAAATCAAAACATAAAAAAGAAACATGAAAAAATAGGAAAATAGAAAAATCACAAAAGATATTAAATATATGAAAAAAAAAAAGAAAAATAGCAAAAATTAAAAAAAAAATGTAGAAAATAAAAAAAACAAAAAAACGAAAAAGCATACAAATTTAAAATCAAAGAAAAAAGTAAAAAAATTTAAAAAAAGAATGACAAAAAAAATAAAGTAAAAATCTAGGAACAGACAAAAATATGTGGTAAAATCGACCAAAACAAGAAAAATGGAAATTAAGTATGCTACGTTAATAGAAAGTAATTATTATTTTGTAATAATAAAGATACATATCAATAAACAGGCTATTATGTCATATTAAAATTAAACTAATACGTTCAAGGCTTTTTATTTTACGAATCGTGTAATTAAGATCAAAAGTCGCGTAGTGCTATTAAATATGAGGGTCTAATTTAGAGATAGGGCTGAAAATGCATCCTTTATTTTCCCAAATTATCTCGAAAAAGTTAACAAATTTTGACACGTCTACTTTTGTAGAATATTTATTAAAAATAATGAATCTGAATAATTAATGAATGTATTTTAATTCCTCAATTCTTAAAAGAATAAATCCTCAAAATTTCAATTTTAATCTTTTTTTATTTTTTTATAACTTTATTTTACTTATCGTTTTTATGTTGATATTCTGTTTTACTTTTTAATTTTTTTACAAATTTATTTTACGATTAAAAAACTAAATTAAAAATATTTTTATTAATATATAAGCTTTTAATAAAATTGGTTAAGTATGGTATTTTTGAAACAAAATAGTGATAAATTATATTTTCAATTTATCAAACTGATTAAAGAGATGCCAAATTTACAGTTGAATTAAATTTTGATTTAATTTGTTTATTATAAATAAATAAGTTGTTCAAAAGTAACTACTAAGTTTTCTTTGGAATAATTACCACCAGCATATGACTTGATGCCATCAAACCTATTTACAAATCCAGCAATATCATGAAAAAAATTTAAACCCTTTGAACTGAAGTTCATGAAGGATATAAAACAAATAGTTTTTATAAGTAAATTTTATTTATGTAAAATTAAAAAACATGCTAGAATTCTTGGATGATTTTTTAAAATTGTTTTTCAATAACATCGATGTTTCTATGGACATCGTCTTTAGTAATCTCTACTTCTTGCGCATTATCGCAATTGACTCTATTGCACACAGAGCAATTTATCTGTAGTGATTAACAGGTCATTTTTTTATCAATATTTCAGCGTAGTTGTTGCTGTTATACCAATTGCAGTAAATTCTTATTTTAAACTTTTTTAAACCCAGTTCATAAGGTTTAAATTATTTTCATGCCTTTGCTGGATTTGTTTTAAACTTTATTACAAGTATAGTTTTGGAAATATCCTTATTTATTAATTTTTATTTAAAAATGTACCAAAATAAGAGTAATTCTTATTAAACTATTATTATCGAGTCCTGCTGGATGAGACATTTTTTTAATTGTATTTACTTATATTCTTGTTTGTATACTTTCTAAAAGTAATTTTGTTACATATTTTTAAATTATTAAAGAAGTTATTAAACCAAAATTGTTTAACAAATCACTATTTGAAAGAAAATTTTAGTTTCTCTTATAAAATTAACAATCATTGTTTTTATCTTAAACCCAAAAATCAAAAAAGGCAAAAATATCGAAATTTTGCGGTTTTATTTGTTTTTTGTTTTAACAATATTAGGGAATAAAATATATATTTTTAATTATCTAAATACATCATTTTAAGTGAAATATCTATTTTCTACAAAAAATTTTCCTATTACCTGTAGCAAATTTTCGTATTTGCTATATATTGAAAATACTTAAAGAGGTAAATTTTCACGTGTATCTCTAAATATTCCACTTTCGCAGTTTTTTACATGACTGTACAATTTGAACGATTCGTAAAATAAAAAAAATCTTAGTTCCTAACAGCCGTTTTTTAAGACATACTTAATCAATAACCTAAACGTATAACAATATTCTAACGTAATTACATCCAAGTTGAAACTTTAGTAATTAATACTTATAATTTTTGTAAACTAACAGGTGTATTGAAAAGTTTTGGAAGTAAGAATGAAAGAGTGTGTATTAGTTTTTTATTCAATATAATCTAGCTCAGCTTGAACACACTATTCTAATGATACAACAGTAATCATCTCTGTAATGCTTTTTCGGAAGCTCTGAAAAATATTGTTCCACGGCTGCAATAGCTTCTTCATTCGACGAAAAACGCTTTCTACAAAGGAACAGTCTCAAGTTTCTGAAGAGATTTTAGTCAAAGGGATCCAAATCTCAGGGAATGCGGTGGGTTTTCAAGCCATTCGTATTTTAATTCGTTTAATTTAGCCATCATCAACAAACTTGTGTGAACACGTACATTGTCTTGATAAAAATGATTGTTTTCTTCTGTAAACTGGGTATTTTTTCACGAAATTTTTTATCCAATTGGTCCAAAAGGTTGCAATAATATTTAGGGTTAATTGTTTTAATTAATCAACAAAACCCCTTTTGCATTACAAAAAACTGGTGCCTTAACCTTATTTGCTGATCGTTCTGACTTCACATGTTTTGGTGCTAAAGAACCAGATTTAGTCCACTGTAAACGTTTTTGTTCCATTTTAGGATCATAATGGTAGATTCAAGAATCATCCATAGTTGTAAAACGATGCACAAAATTGGTTTTATTCTGCTTAATTACACTGACAAATATGTTTCCGATTCAGTTTTTGTTGAATTGTTAACGAATGCGGCATTAACTTTCCGAACAGCTTTTTCATGTGTAAAATATGAAGTACTTGTTCACCTCAGAAGCCTATGGTATCAGCTTAGTCAAACCTTGGATCTTCACAAACAATCTCATAGACTAGTTCAATGATTTCTGGTGATGTTTCACTTTTTGGACGTCCACTACGTGGTTTATCTTCAACGCTTGTACTACGACGTTTAAACACTAAAACCCGTCGATGCACATTTGGAAATAAAGGAGCAGATTCCTTTAACACTTTCACCATTTTTGTATGAAATTCTGTTGCTGTTAAACTTTCCAAAACAATTTTTTTTATCAATGCACGATATTTGTTTTTTAAACAAAAAATAATTTGACAAATCAAAATAGACTTTTTTCTGTATTCGAATGAAAGATAAAATTTTAAAATGGCGTATAAATTTTGATTCCTCTGCTGTTTAGTAGGTGTCGCTTACAACCAACCTCTAGTTTATTTATAAATATGTATTTCTATTTCTCTTTTTGAAATGCTTACCTATTAGTCCATAAAAATCTTACATTTACAAATACTCAGTAATCAAATTAATCTAAATGACATCTGAACATGCAGTGTTTTTAGGTGCCTAGAAGTAATAAAAACTAAGACTCCGTTATTTTTGCTGATAATTTAATTTTTTTTTAGCTTTTATCAAATATACATAATTATTTAACTTTATCAAAATTACATCCATTAAAGCCATAAAAGATACATTTAGACAATTTTTGTAACGGTAAATTTAATATCAAAACGTTTGTAATAAAATTGGTGCTCAAGCATGTACACATTAATAAAACGTGAATAGTCATTTGGAATGAATACCATTAACTCTATCTAAAACCAATTTATGAAATTGCAAAGAAGAAAGCATCCGTCATAATTAGATAAAATTCTATTGATAGACTTTTTTCCATTTTTAATTAATATTTTGCTTACTTTACTAAACATAAAAATAGTTCTTAATGTCATAAAATATAACTACTTAGGAATACAAAGTTCTAAATGTATAAAACATGCGTCAAACTAGTCTTATCGTATGATAGAGAAAGTTTAGATGACCACTTCATAACAAATAGAATGCTCCTTATATCAGAAATAGAAATACTCAGACACATCAGAGGTGTTCCAGTAGGGGACAGGATGCGTAGTGATTTTATCAGAAAGGAACTCACCTCATTATAAGATGGATAAGAATAAGGCGACGCTAATGGAGATTCCAAGCAGACTGAATGGGTTCAGAACTTTTAGCAAAATAGGCAAAAACAATATTTTGTTCTGTTTGTGATTGTGTAGTGTTATGGACATCGTTACGTTTGTAACTTAATCATTGTATAATGGCGAAGTCCTTAATAACTTGCGGCATCATGGTTACCTATCTGGAAATATTTCTGTTATCAAACCTTTGGTTTCAGTCTAATAACCAACAGACCTTCTTGCTGTTTTGGTATCTTTTTTCACGCTACTACAAAACACTTTCTTATTTCAGAGATTCCAATACCCTTTCTCTTACTGGAACTTATCCTCCACCGATTTTTATATTTATCTGTCACCACAAATCGTTAAGTCACTTTTTTAACGTACACTTTCTGCACTTCGTTTTGTCGGTGATCCTCTGGTTTTTGCTATCCTTCCTTAGTGTTTTCTCATTGGACTTAAAGTGTTTTATAACATGTTTTGACCTTCTCCCTCTTTTGTGTGGTATTTTATCGCCCAAGTGATTTTTGACGCCGTTACTTATATTCAATGTTTCAACTTTTGTGTTTTTTAATTAATAGAACATATTTTCTTTAATTTTACCTTTCTGTACTGCTACAATTTTCTTTACTGACCAAGCATCGGCTTATTACCTTATTACCGGTAGTTTGCTCAATTACACACCATTTTTTCGAATACTGCATTTATGTGGAAGAGACTGGAACCTTTTCACTACCTAAGCTGTTTTCCATGGATTTTATAATTGTATGAATTTTTGATTTTTACTTTTTGTATTGGTTAGTTGTTAAGCTTTTCAACCATTTGTATTACTTACTATCATTTTCATATTGTTTTTAGACCTGATGATGACCCATAGAGGTCGAAACTCTTTGTCATTTACACTAGGTACCTACTTAATAAAATAATTTTGTGTGGTACTAGACTTCGTGTTTTCTTTGGTATTAAAAACAAAAATGCCATACATAAGAATTTTATTAGATCGATCCTTTCCAATGATGCAGCTATAGAGCATTATTGGCTAGAATAAACAAAGGAAACAATAGGAATAAAAAGAAGAAGAAGAAGGCCATTTTTCTTGCTCTTAAATGTTTGCACGTGTATAAATATATTTACAAATTATAAAGATTAAGACAAATCCTAATATAAGTTTTTGGATTTTTTTTGGAATTGTATTTTTAAATATTTAGACAAAATAAATTCTAGTATGTATTTCAAATAATTGTATTCTTATATATTTACGTCTTGCAACCGATACCAAAAACTATTAGTTAAAATAAATCATAGTTCACGTTTTTTATAATGTTTTTTTTGTAATTTTAATCATAAAAGAACGAAATTTTAAAAAGATTCTAGTATTTGTTCAATTATCTTTTCGCAGCCAATTGTAATGCAATACATATGTAGATTTTGGATTTTCCTAAGATACACACTGGTTCGTAAAAATTTCTTTTATCTCCATAAAAAAGAACCCTATATGTATATTATGATAATGGTATTTACATCAAGTCAACATACCAATCAACATATTTTATTGTCCATAAATTTGATTACCCACTCGCCACACGCAGCTGAGGAGTCAAAAATATTTTGAAATATTATTTATGTTTCAAACAAACATAATTCAATAATTAATACCAGGCTATAAAATCGTACAAAAACGTCAAATGTTTGTCCGGGTATGCTTTTAATGTGCTTTTTTGAAGTTTGGTATGCTCCATTCTAAGTACCATCAAACAGATTGGGAACCATGGTTCTGATGGATGTAATGCTTGCAATTCTTTCATTTAATTGGGGACTTTAACTATGTTGTGCATGCAGTTGAAGATATTTTTATGATAATTCTTGTTCGATGTTTATCCAGTCAGGGTCATAATGCATTTTTAACCGCATGGTTAATTGTCGTTTGTTTCTTGGAGAAGATTAATGTTGTCTGATGAAGAAAACACATTGTTATGACAATGAGACTCGATTGTGCCGCAATTTGCGTCTATAAAGTTGGTAATAAATTTTAAACTTTTTTTCTGGTTTACTGCAATAATTGTTATTACTTCTGATAATCGATAAGTCAATAATAATAAAAAAATAATCTACAACCTCTGTTATGGTAAAGAATTGATTTCCACAGTAACATGTGTAATATTTAAAAAAATATTATTATTATTATTTAAAATAGTTTAATTATGATCACAATTTAATACCTATTAATAAACTAATTATTTTAATAGATCCCATGGGATTTTTTAAATTTAGAAATTATACAAACAATAATTTAGGAAAAATCAAACAAATTTCACATCCGGAGGACTCGAACCTACAATCTTTATCTATAGTCGGTATTGCCATTATACACTTTAGTCACAGATGCATTACGCATTTCGCATTAGTAGTTGTTGGAGATTTGATCGTCTTTAATCAACTCATGTCACATATGACACTTATTTAATCCCTTTTTCTGTATGCATGACCTAAATGAGAGAGTGATTATTTGTCAAATCAACAATTGAAACATCAAACTCTAAGTAACTTCTTTTTGTGTCCAGTCTTATACTTTAATTTGGTTAGGAAACCGAAAGTTTAGATTAATTGTTTTGAGATATCTCGTATGCGATTTTTAAAATGTAGAAACGATACAAACAAGAAAATGACATTAGAGAGCAATTAAAAAACTGTTATATTTGGCAGGAATCGAACGTGCGATCTTTACCCAAACAGATCTAACCATTTCAACCACAGATATGGTCATGACCTCCTAAAAATATAAGACAGGATACAAAAAAGTGACTTAGAGTTTAATGTTTTAATTAACGATTTGACAAATAATCTCTCTCTCTCTCTCTCTCTCTCTCTCTCTCTCTCTTATTAACGCCATGCGTAAATGAGCTTAAGGAGGTATTGAATAAGTCTTATGTGACATGAGTTGAATCAATACGATCAAATCACCGACTAACTACGAATGCATCTATGACTATAGTGTTTAGAGGTATTACCGGCTATAGGTAAATATTGCAGGTTCAAATCCTGCCAGATGTGACATATTTTTCGATTTCTACTTAATTGCCATTGTCTTTTTTGTATAATTTTTAACATTCAGTAACACATATTTATTATAGATCTATAAATAATTACGAGTTTTATCTTTATAGATTCGAACTATTATTATATGTAATTAGAGTTCTAGTTTAATAATACATATAACATTACAAAGGAATGTTTAAAATCATATATGAGATAAAGAACTTGAGCTTCACCCAGCACCTACGGTTTAGAAAATTCGGTATCTCTTAGGTATCGTGGGTGACTAAATTTCAAAATAACTTTCTCAATTATTTTAAATGGACGAAAATGAAGATATTTAGATATTAAGTTGGGTGTTTTTAAATTGTTAAAAAAGTTGTAGGTTGTTATTTGACTATATTACATGCATATCAACAACCCACAATTTGGTGATGATAGTTTATGTTGATTATTTGAAGAATACATTAAAAAAAATTTGGTTGAATGGTATATAATATTTTTTGTTTGTTATACAATATATGTTTTTCAGTTTAGCACAATTTAAATTTTCTTTTATATATTAAAAAAAAATGGAAACTGGGTTTGACTCCATCATTGTTTTCTTTATAACAATATTTTTTCTCGTTCTACAATTTCTTCATTATTATGTCCATGATTTATTTCTTAAAACACAAATTGCATTTTATCTCTTTTGAATTAAACCATTGCTAAATCATAATTTTTTTTTTTTGTTAAAATAACATATTTTGTTATTTTTTTGTTACTTCTATGTTACTAATTTCTATTAAAAATAGCACAAATAAGTTAAAATTAATATTGTTAACATTGTGCGTTACATAATTTTGTAGTAAATTATGTTGCCTCATTGTTATTCTTGATGAAAATAAATAATAAAAATAATCACTTCCATTGCTACGAAGAGTAGGTATTAAAATTATCTTCTTAAAGTGCTTAGCGAAGTGTAGATCTAAGAAGAAATGTTCATTAGCACTTTCCCGTTAACAATTTTTTGTTTTGTTTGGTTTTATTAGCACACAGCGTACGCTGCATTCCTTAGAAAGACAGAGAGACTTCTATAGTGCGTTAAAAGAGGAACTCAGAAATTACATTTCATATTTTCCTTTAGGTTATAAATTTTGAACTAATTTTTAATTATAATTTATAACAATCGATTTAGTACGAAAATTATGTAGAATGTTTTTCTTTTTCAAACAACCATTTGGAAGTCATGGGGTCATGGATAATTTTTTATGTTTTGACATTTGTATGGTCTGATTACTAAGTACACTTCAACACTAGAAGGTTTGTGATTCCAGTTAATTAAAGAGGTTTTAATTTAAGCTTCTACTAAACTTGTCTACTTGCTTTACTCTTCAATAAAATCTGCCAGTGCATTTAGTTTTACCTTTCGGAGCCACTAAAGTGTGTTTTTACGTAAATCTTCTTCCTTAATTTATTGGCTTGCAACTAGTACATTTGTTTTATTAATGTTAAAGGGTAACCAGCGAGGATCTAAATTGTAGCTCCAGCTCATAGCAAAATTTAGATTACTTTGGTTATAAGCATAAAAGTGGGAATATCTTAAGTGTAATCGAGTTGTATACCATTCCTTTTCTTCTGTGTTTTATGACTTAAAGACACTATGTATATTTTATAAGAATCAATAATTTGCCAGGACTAGTTCTGGTAATATTTTACACTTAGAGCTGGTTTCTTACGGAATCGTTATAGAAATAATTTATCAATAAGAGATATGGATTTAACACGTGTTGGTGTCATTCTTTTGAGTACAAGGATACTAAGTTAAGATTTTTTATTATTTAAAATTATCTTGGAAAATCGTAGCTCCAAAAATAGATTCGTTTTATTTCCCCATTTTAGTTTTTAAATTCACTGTAAGTATTACAATAAACTAAGACTTTTCACAGTAGGGCTATAGTACGTAGTTTAGAAAGAATTGTTCGTTAAAATATATGAGATCAACTGCGTCCCCTTACAGTGGCGTCATAGTACTTGATTAAGTAAGAATTTTTTGTTTAAATGTATGAGATATTAAGTGCTTCACCTTACGGTGTCGCCATAGTACTTAATTTAGTAAGTATTTACTTAGTTGCCTTTTTTTGCAATTTTTTTTATTTTACCTTAGCTTCTTGTTTTTCTATTTATTTAGAATTTGTCATACAATGCCATCTACCGGTAGTGATGAGCAAATGCAAGACCAAGACCAAGACCGGGTTAGTCTTGGTCTTGGTCTTGGTCTTGCATACAAGGTCTTGGTCTTGGTCTTGCAGTCAAATAAGCGGTCTTGGTCTTGGTCTTGTTCTTGCAGGGTCCAGTCTTGGTCTTGGTCTTGGTCTTGCACCAAGACTCTTGCAAGTCTTGAACTTTTTTTAAAGATTTACTGGGGTCCATTTTTTCAAAAAAAAAATAGGAAAAAATAGTTTTTAAAATCATTACAAGTAAAGAAAGATTAAATGAAAGGGATAGTATTTCGCATTATAAAAATTTTGTTTTTTTTTATATTAAATTGTAGCGATAAATCAAGTATGAAAGTAGGTACAAATCCCATGCGCAGTTCCTTTATCATTACTCGGAGTAATATTAAAAAATTCACTAAATTTGCTCTTCTTATTCGGCGTAGGTATTTGTGTATCCCGTGTATCTGATATTTTTGTTTTTTTTTTGGATCTTTTATGAGGCAAATATCTTTTTAATTTTTGAGAGGTCGAGGTGTAACATCTTCATCACTTTCTGAATCACTTGAAGTGTCACTAACACGCGACGATTCCAGGTCACTGATTGTTTTCTTCTTTTTTTTTAATTTACCGATCCTATTCCTATGAAGGACAGATTATTTTAGGCGCCTTAATACTAAACTGATTCCAAAATAATAATTTAACAAAAAAATGTTGGTATGTTTATTTATAACCCCAATATTCAACACTCTTTGCAAAGTCTAATGAAATACCTACCAATAATATAAATTATTCCTTTTGCCTAACCGGCCGCCGGCCGCTTTTCTATTGTTTGGTGATTTATGACTCTGCTTAAGGGTATCGTAATTATTGATATTAATATTTGTTCTAAGAACATTGTGCCATTTGAAAGGTTTGTAGAAGTGCCCAAAATCGTCGCAGATAAACTCTTTTAAAATACATATACAAGGTTGTTAGTATTGGACGAAAGAAAAAGATTTTTGAATGTTATTATGGCCATATGTATGCCCTTTAGATATTGTAATAAGATGCATATTCTGATAATATAAAGCGTCATCCTAGGTTCTTTATAAGTATTGCACAAAAACTTGAGGTCGGATTTTAAAATATACATATATGAACAAAAACAAATACTTCGTTAAAACAGGTTGTGGTTAGTAAATGAGTTGGGGTTAAAAATATCCGCGGCAGTTTTATTTTGTTTTTAGATCGTTAGCACAAGTTGTGCTTAGTAAAAAAATAGGTTAGAGTTTAAAACAATCCGTGGCTGCTTTATTTTTCGGTTTATATGTTTAAAAAACGCAAGACCGCAAGACTCTTGCAGGCTTGGTCTTGGTCTTGATCTTGTAGCTTGAAGTTGATCTTGGTCTTGGTCTTGTTCTTGCATTTTCTGCAAGACCGAGACCAAGACCGCAAGACCAAGACCAGTCTCGCTCATCACTACTACCGGATATCTGTAACCTAGATATCCAAACAAATTAATTTACATTACCATCTATTAGGAATTCATTGAAGTACATAATAAAGACATAATTTGTATTGGAAAATTAAAAAAGGCAGTCGAACGGTATCAAAAGTATCCTATGTCCGGCTCCTGGTTCTAAGCTACGTCTCTACCAATTTTCAGCGAAATCCGTTTATCGGTTCTTCAGTTATAAATAGTTTAACTAACTACTATATATATATATATATATATGTGTGTATATATATATATATATTATAACATATATGAGTGTATGAATAATACTTTCTTTTGATTATATAAATTACTATGTTATAAAATATTCCTTACCATGAATTAAATTTGAATTTAAATATAAATATTAAATAGGTAAGAATTAACTTAATTTAATTATTTTCCAATATTATTATTTAAATATGCTACCGGCTATTCTCTTATATCAGGGTCAGAGTTCAAACTATTCAAAAAAAAAAAATAGATTTAAAATCAGTTAATATAAAAATTTTCAACAAAATGACTGTAAAACCTCAGTATCCTAGACCAATGATGTTTTCTAGGCATCGATTGTATATAAATTTCTAACCTTACTAATTCAAAATGTGACAAACCTCAAGAAACCGTTGTTAAAACCAAATATGCATTAAATATATGAAATGAAATATTCTGACTTTTGTTAATAAACAATTCAAATTAAACTTATCAAATAGTGAATAATAATTTAGTTAAACACATAAAACAGTGAAATACAAAATTATAAAAATCAAACACAGGAAAACTCTTTATTGTAACGAGTGAAAAGTGGTTACCATTTGAATGAAACTTCGCTCCTCTTCTGGAGAAACAGGATTCGGAATTCACTTCTCAGGACAATCTACTTTCTTCCCCGGTACAGCAAAGATTTCAGGACACTTTGTAGAGATCGAACAATAAATTCTTCTTCAATCAAAAGATAAACTGCTACTACATCCGTTGGTAAGTGTAATTATGACTTTCTTTTTTATTAAATATTAGTTTAATCTTCATTAACTTAATTAAAATGCAGTTATACCCATATACTGCTCAGCCCACAATTTAAAGATCTATTTCTTCATAAAATATTGTAATTTTCTCTTACCAATTGCTTTCTCTGGTTACCTTGTGATAATATTAATACTTTAAACTGATTTAAAACTTTCTTTTATCGATATTTCCAAAAAAAACTCAAAATTTCAACGGAGCAATTTTTAATACATCTTACATTTCAAGAACCGGAAAACAAGAGAGATTTCATCAAATCAACAAAAAAAACAACTGAAAAATTCAACAAACTTAAATCTATACATCCTTACCACCTAATCGCCTACTAATTCCTTATTTAAATAAAATTACAAACAAAATCTAATTCTTGATTCATTATTATAATTTAAAACAATGATTATTCTTTTTATTTTTATAAAATTTACTAGCACTATAAACTAATATTTTTCTTTTTTCAGACTATTTCATTTGGAATTTGAACTATTAACAAATTAGAATATGGTTGATAAATTTATATATTTTAAAAGTAAGTAAAATTTTTAATATTTATTTTATTTATTTGTGATATTTTCATCATTTAATTTTCTTATTTAATTATACCCTTAACTCATTTAAAAATTACTGTTTAATTACTAACGTATTGGCAACTTTATAAGCTTTTAAATATTTACTTTTCCCATTTATCAATTTCATAATTATTGAAACTTTATATCATGTAGATTAAACCATTTTAAATCTTTAAAAAAAAATCTTTGAAATGAATTTGTATTTTTTTCTTTCTTATTCTATTTTCTTTTTCCTTTTTTAGGAATTATGAAGAAGATGATGATAATTAATCCTACTGTTACTGCATTTGCGCTCTGACCAGAAATAAGAAAATTTTCCTTTCTCTATTTGCCATAAGATTTTCATTCTACATTCTTATTTAATATAGCATAGTAACTCATATCATCTCAATATATATATATATATATATATATATATATATATATATATATATAAACAAAGTGCCAAGAAAACGCGTATTAATATAAACAAAAGGGAAAAATTATTGGGCATGTACGCAAAAAGAATCAATAAGGCCACGAGTAGGAATGGTAACCGCAGACATGCATGTTTCTGTCTCATTAGCCGTCATCAGTGCGGCATAACCAAGTAGGGTATTGCACTTGGCTAGCAAAAGTTTTGGGTACTTGGGAGCAAAGGATGTTGGGGAAACATGTGTAAAGAAACATAAAAACACAAAAACAACGAAAGCTCACACAGGAGTCCTATCGCCATTTTGTGCTTTCAGCCAGCTGTGCCAATGGGTTTTCGGCTAGCAACCAGCGTCGCAACGTTGGCGAAACGGACTCATTGTGTTTGAGTCGTTCTAAGCCCAGGATATGAAATAAACAAAGTGCCAAGAAAACGCGTATTAATATAAACAAAAGGGAAAAATTATTGGACATGTACGCAAAAAGAATCAATAAGGCCACGAGTAGGAATGGTAAC
>OZ034801.1:64598486-64767520 GCA_964028335.1 Altica lythri
AACCATTATAAAGTAAATATAATAATAATAGAAATTGAAAATGAAGATAAATACTGAATGTTAATGAATATAAATATAAAAATTATAAAAGAAGATTAATGTATGAATAGAATGTTATAATAACTATATGGTAGAGGTAAATATGGAATAAAATGGATATATATAGAGAAGATTAATTGGATATTTGCATAGATTGGATTTTCAAAATAAAATAAGCATAGTTTATAAAGATAAGTATTTCTGGTATAATTTGTTATCAGCTGGTAATAGAGGTATATTAGAAATAGTTATTCGGGGATTTTAGGAAAAGAGGGCAAAATTTCATTTAAAATTAATTAGTGTTAAGTTTATGACAGGATAAATGATGAATGTTATATTGTTTTTTAAAGTGTTGTAAAGAATTAATATATTTATATATTAAATGATGTTAAAATTAAGATGGACTTTTTAGTTTAATATTATCGAAGAACCCAACCTTGAAGAGTCACAAGAATACAATTATATGAGTATAGAGATCATAACATATATATATATATATATATATATATATATATATATATATATATATACAAAAGGGAAAAATTATTGGGCATGTACGCAAAAAGGATCAATAAGGCCACGAGTAGGAATGGTAACCGCAGACATGCATGTTTCTGGCTCATTAGCCGTCATCAGTGCGGCATAACCAAGTAGGGTATTGCACTTGGCTAGCAAAAGTGTTGGGTACTTGGGAGCTAAGGATGTTGGGGAAACATGTGTAAAGAAACATAAAAACACAAAAACAACGAAAGCTCACACAGGAGTCCTATCGCCATTTTGTGCTTTCAGCCAGCTGTGCCAATGGGTTTTCGGCTAGCAACCAGCGTCGCAACGTTGGCGAAACGGACTCATTGTGTTTGAGTCGTTCTAAGCCCAGGATATGAAATAAACAAAGTGCCAAGAAAACGCGTATTAATATAAACAAAAGGGAAAAATTATTGGGCATGTACGCAAAAAGGATCAATAAGGCCACGAGTAGGAATGGTAACCGCAGACATGCATGTTTCTGGCTCATTAGCCGTCATCAGTGCGGCATAACCAAGTAGGGTATTGCACTTGGCTAGCAAAAGTGTTGGGTACTTGGGAGCTAAGGATGTTGGGGAAACATGTGTAAAGAAACATAAAAACACAAAAACAACGAAAGCTCACACAGGAGTCCTATCGCCATTTTGTGCTTTCAGCCAGCTGTGCCAATGGGTTTTCGGCTAGCAACCAGCGTCGCAACGTTGGCGAAACGGACTCATTGTGTTTGAGTCGTTCTAAGCCCAGGATATGAAATAAACAAAGTGCCAAGAAAACGCGTATTAATATAAACAAAAGGGAAAAATTATTGGGCATGTACGCAAAAAGGATCAATAAGGCCACGAGTAGGAATGGTAACCGCAGACATGCATGTTTCTGGCTCATTAGCCGTCATCAGTGCGGCATAACCAAGTAGGGTATTGCACTTGGCTAGCAAAAGTGTTGGGTACTTGGGAGCTAAGGATGTTGGGGAAACATGTGTAAAGAAACATAAAAACACAAAAACAACGAAAGCTCACACAGGAGTCCTATCGCCATTTTGTGCTTTCAGCCAGCTGTGCCAATGGGTTTTCGGCTAGCAACCAGCGTCGCAACGTTGGCGAAACGGACTCATTGTGTTTGAGTCGTTCTAAGCCCAGGATATGAAATAAACAAAGTGCCAAGAAAACGCGTATTAATATAAACAAAAGGGAAAAATTATTGGGCATGTACGCAAAAAGGATCAATAAGGCCACGAGTAGGAATGGTAACCGCAGACATGCATGTTTCTGGCTCATTAGCCGTCATCAGTGCGGCATAACCAAGTAGGGTATTGCACTTGGCTAGCAAAAGTGTTGGGTACTTGGGAGCTAAGGATGTTGGGGAAACATGTGTAAAGAAACATAAAAACACAAAAACAACGAAAGCTCACACAGGAGTCCTATCGCCATTTTGTGCTTTCAGCCAGCTGTGCCAATGGGTTTTCGGCTAGCAACCAGCGTCGCAACGTTGGCGAAACGGACTCATTGTGTTTGAGTCGTTCTAAGCCCAGGATATGAAATAAACAAAGTGCCAAGAAAACGCGTATTAATATAAACAAAAGGGAAAAATTATTGGGCATGTACGCAAAAAGGATCAATAAGGCCACGAGTAGGAATGGTAACCGCAGACATGCATGTTTCTGGCTCATTAGCCGTCATCAGTGCGGCATAACCAAGTAGGGTATTGCACTTGGCTAGCAAAAGTGTTGGGTACTTGGGAGCTAAGGATGTTGGGGAAACATGTGTAAAGAAACATAAAAACACAAAAACAACGAAAGCTCACACAGGAGTCCTATCGCCATTTTGTGCTTTCAGCCAGCTGTGCCAATGGGTTTTCGGCTAGCAACCAGCGTCGCAACGTTGGCGAAACGGACTCATTGTGTTTGAGTCGTTCTAAGCCCAGGATATGAAATAAACAAAGTGCCAAGAAAACGCGTATTAATATAAACAAAAGGGAAAAATTATTGGGCATGTACGCAAAAAGGATCAATAAGGCCACGAGTAGGAATGGTAACCGCAGACATGCATGTTTCTGGCTCATTAGCCGTCATCAGTGCGGCATAACCAAGTAGGGTATTGCACTTGGCTAGCAAAAGTGTTGGGTACTTGGGAGCTAAGGATGTTGGGGAAACATGTGTAAAGAAACATAAAAACACAAAAACAACGAAAGCTCACACAGGAGTCCTATCGCCATTTTGTGCTTTCAGCCAGCTGTGCCAATGGGTTTTCGGCTAGCAACCAGCGTCGCAACGTTGGCGAAACGGACTCATTGTGTTTGAGTCGTTCTAAGCCCAGGATATGAAATAAACAAAGTGCCAAGAAAACGCGTATTAATATAAACAAAAGGGAAAAATTATTGGGCATGTACGCAAAAAGGATCAATAAGGCCACGAGTAGGAATGGTAACCGCAGACATGCATGTTTCTGGCTCATTAGCCGTCATCAGTGCGGCATAACCAAGTAGGGTATTGCACTTGGCTAGCAAAAGTGTTGGGTACTTGGGAGCTAAGGATGTTGGGGAAACATGTGTAAAGAAACATAAAAACACAAAAACAACGAAAGCTCACACAGGAGTCCTATCGCCATTTTGTGCTTTCAGCCAGCTGTGCCAATGGGTTTTCGGCTAGCAACCAGCGTCGCAACGTTGGCGAAACGGACTCATTGTGTTTGAGTCGTTCTAAGCCCAGGATATGAAATAAACAAAGTGCCAAGAAAACGCGTATTAATATAAACAAAAGGGAAAAATTATTGGGCATGTACGCAAAAAGGATTAATAAGGCCACGAGTAGGAATGGTAACCGCAGACATGCATGTTTCTGGCTCATTAGCCGTCATCAGTGCGGCATAACCAAGTAGGGTATTGCACTTGGCTAGCAAAAGTGTTGGGTACTTGGGAGCTAAGGATGTTGGGGAAACATGTGTAAAGAAACATA
Source organism: Altica lythri (assembly GCA_964028335.1). Lineage (NCBI taxonomy): Eukaryota > Metazoa > Arthropoda > Insecta > Coleoptera > Chrysomelidae > Altica > Altica lythri. The sequence goes on from OZ034801.1 coordinate 64,602,001, forward strand.
AAAACACAAAAACAACGAAAGCTCACACAGGAGTCCTATCGCCATTTTGTGCTTTCAGCCAGCTGTGCCAATGGGTTTTCGGCTAGCAACCAGCGTCGCAACGTTGGCGAAACGGACTCATTGTGTTTGAGTCGTTCTAAGCCCAGGATATGAAATAAACAAAGTGCCAAGAAAACGCGTATTAATATAAACAAAAGGGAAAAATTATTGGGCATGTACGCAAAAAGGATCAATAAGGCCACGAGTAGGAATGGTAACCGCAGACATGCATGTTTCTGGCTCATTAGCCGTCATCAGTGCGGCATAACCAAGTAGGGTATTGCACTTGGCTAGCAAAAGTGTTGGGTACTTGGGAGCTAAGGATGTTGGGGAAACATGTGTAAAGAAACATAAAAACACAAAAACAACGAAAGCTCACACAGGAGTCCTATCGCCATTTTGTGCTTTCAGCCAGCTGTGCCAATGGGTTTTCGGCTAGCAACCAGCGTCGCAACGTTGGCGAAACGGACTCATTGTGTTTGAGTCGTTCTAAGCCCAGGATATGAAATAAACAAAGTGCCAAGAAAACGCGTATTAATATAAACAAAAGGGAAAAATTATTGGGCATGTACGCAAAAAGGATCAATAAGGCCACGAGTAGGAATGGTAACCGCAGACATGCATGTTTCTGGCTCATTAGCCGTCATCAGTGCGGCATAACCAAGTAGGGTATTGCACTTGGCTAGCAAAAGTGTTGGGTACTTGGGAGCTAAGGATGTTGGGGAAACATGTGTAAAGAAACATAAAAACACAAAAACAACGAAAGCTCACACAGGAGTCCTATCGCCATTTTGTGCTTTCAGCCAGCTGTGCCAATGGGTTTTCGGCTAGCAACCAGCGTCGCAACGTTGGCGAAACGGACTCATTGTGTTTGAGTCGTTCTAAGCCCAGGATATGAAATAAACAAAGTGCCAAGAAAACGCGTATTAATATAAACAAAAGGGAAAAATTATTGGGCATGTACGCAAAAAGGATCAATAAGGCCACGAGTAGGAATGGTAACCGCAGACATGCATGTTTCTGGCTCATTAGCCGTCATCAGTGCGGCATAACCAAGTAGGGTATTGCACTTGGCTAGCAAAAGTGTTGGGTACTTGGGAGCTAAGGATGTTGGGGAAACATGTGTAAAGAAACATAAAAACACAAAAACAACGAAAGCTCACACAGGAGTCCTATCGCCATTTTGTGCTTTCAGCCAGCTGTGCCAATGGGTTTTCGGCTAGCAACCAGCGTCGCAACGTTGGCGAAACGGACTCATTGTGTTTGAGTCGTTCTAAGCCCAGGATATGAAATAAACAAAGTGCCAAGAAAACGCGTATTAATATAAACAAAAGGGAAAAATTATTGGGCATGTACGCAAAAAGGATCAATAAGGCCACGAGTAGGAATGGTAACCGCAGACATGCATGTTTCTGGCTCATTAGCCGTCATCAGTGCGGCATAACCAAGTAGGGTATTGCACTTGGCTAGCAAAAGTGTTGGGTACTTGGGAGCTAAGGATGTTGGGGAAACATGTGTAAAGAAACATAAAAACACAAAAACAACGAAAGCTCACACAGGAGTCCTATCGCCATTTTGTGCTTTCAGCCAGCTGTGCCAATGGGTTTTCGGCTAGCAACCAGCGTCGCAACGTTGGCGAAACGGACTCATTGTGTTTGAGTCGTTCTAAGCCCAGGATATGAAATAAACAAAGTGCCAAGAAAACGCGTATTAATATAAACAAAAGGGAAAAATTATTGGGCATGTACGCAAAAAGGATTAATAAGGCCACGAGTAGGAATGGTAACCGCAGACATGCATGTTTCTGGCTCATTAGCCGTCATCAGTGTTTTTATGTTTCTTTACACATGTTTCCCCAACATCCTTAGCTCCCAAGTACCCAACACTTTTGCTAGCCAAGTGCAATACCCTACTTGGTTATGCCGCACTGATGACGGCTAATGAGCCAGAAACATGCATGTCTGCGGTTACCATTCCTACTCGTGGCCTTATTGATCCTTTTTGCGTACATGCCCAATAATTTTTCCCTTTTGTTTATATTAATACGCGTTTTCTTGGCACTTTGTTTATTTCATATCCTGGGCTTAGAACGACTCAAACACAATGAGTCCGTTTCGCCAACGTTGCGACGCTGGTTGCTAGCCGAAAACCCATTGGCACAGCTGGCTGAAAGCACAAAATGGCGATAGGACTCCTGTGTGAGCTTTCGTTGTTTTTGTGTTTTTATGTTTCTTTACACATGTTTCCCCAACATCCTTAGCTCCCAAGTACCCAACACTTTTGCTAGCCAAGTGCAATACCCTACTTGGTTATGCCGCACTGATGACGGCTAATGAGCCAGAAACATGCATGTCTGCGGTTACCATTCCTACTCGTGGCCTTATTGATCCTTTTTGCGTACATGCCCAATAATTTTTCCCTTTTGTTTATATTAATACGCGTTTTCTTGGCACTTTGTTTATATATATATATATATATATATATATATATATATATATATTTTTAATATTTTAAATTTAAAAAAAATATATTTTTTTAAATTTGAATACATGTATTTTATATATATTCTAAGATATATTTTGAATATATAAAATATATACGAAAATCGGCCAAAAGTTAGCTAGTTAAACATCTGTTAAATTTGTCATGTAATAAATAAATAAGATACAATATAAAATTTCAAACCATCTACAATAATTATTTCCATTACATCTCACAACAAGCTGCGAGTAGATAATTTCAAGTCGACAACAAAAAAATTAATAATTCTATTTTGTTTTCAGTAGCAATCTACAACTGGGTCTTAATGTTTAATAATAACTTTTACGGTAGCATAAACACTAGGAGTTAGTTTCCGATCACGCGGTTGGGCCAATTTTCAGTTCTAATTTTGTTGCTGGCTTTTTGAGCGCTGCTGATGACATCTGCGACCAGCAACAAAATCCATGACAGAATTCTGTCAATAATAACTGCGTGTCACAATAGCATGGACACTAGGAGTTAATTACCGGTTACCCGGTTGGGCCGATTTTTGATTTCTATTTTGTTACTGGCTCTCTGGGCTCTGCTGATGACATCTGCAACCAGCAACAAAATCTATAACAGAGATTTGTCAATAAGAACTGCGTGTCACGATAGCATGGACACTAGGAGTCAGTTAATGGTCAACCGGGCGGGCCGATTTTTAATTTTTATTTTGTTGCTGGCTCTCTGGGCTCTGCTGATGCTTTTTACAACCAGCAACAGAATCCATGACAGAGTTCTGTCAATAATAACTGCGTGTCATGACAGCATGGACACTAGGAGTTAGTTACCGGTCACCCGATTGGGCCGATTTTTAATTTTATTTTGTTGCTGGCTCTCTGGGCTCTGCTGATGACATCTGCGACCAGCAACAAAATCCATAACATCAATGTGTCAATACAAACTGTATATCACGATAGCAGGGACACTGGTTGGTAGTTATTGTTAAAAATTTCTAGCTGACTCTAGGGTTTTTCGAATTTTTTCCTGCACTGGTTTTGAGCAACAAATTAGCAACAAATTCACACGCATTAGTCCATTTTTTCTGGGCCAGTCCTGTCATTTTACTGCTAGCTTGTTGTAAAGATAGCAGTAATTTGTTTTTTGTGGAACTGAATAGAGCTACAAAATCGTGATTTTAGCAACTAATTAGCAACTATTTTGCTACAAATTCCCACTCATATATCGATCGTTTCTGCCGACTTTTTACTGCCAGATTGATAGGGCTTTATTTACTTCTTTTTTAAGAAATTAAATCATTAAAAGAATATTTTATTTTGTGTTTAGAATTAGAGTCTTAGCTTAAAAGCCAAGAAGTAACATTCAATTTACATTCTTCTTTTTTTTAAGTTGTATTTACAAAACGAAAGTTTTTTTAGAAATCCTTTTAGAATTCTATGTTTATTAAATAGTGTTAAGTAATAAAAGGTATTACGCAACAAAATCGCTATTATAATTATTTGACCTATATTCTGTCCTCAGTTCTTGACCTAAAATAATAGGTATAAAACGGTCAAAATAAATACGTTGACGATCTCTTACGCAATGTAATTGTAATGTAATAAAATCAGAGTAAAATTTATAGAACTGTAGGTGTTTATACCATTATATTATTAACGAAGAATTTACTTGGACATCAAAATTGCAACTTTGAAAAAAATTACTTATTTTTCCGAATAATGGCAGCTTTAGATTTAGTTTTTTGAATTAATTTAGCCAATACTTGGTGTAGATCCATAAGACCTATAAATAATATTGTCAACAGGTTAAAGTACCATTTGCCTGAAGAAGTCGCTGTGCATCGAAACATGTCGTGTTAGTGTAATAAATTAGTGTATATTTTTAAGTGATTGTTTCATTTATATTAATATTTTAGATTTAGTTAGTTTTCCTAATCGCAAATCTAAGTATTTGGTTTTTTCCTTTAAAAAATCCTTATATATTTTTAGCAAAACCAAAAAATGTCATCTGTAAGCAAAAACAATGTATATAGTTTATAGTTTAAAATGATTAAATTCTACTGACGAATCAAACTCATGTATTAATTTTTATTTAACCTTATCAATTTAATTCTCGATATCGAATTATAGCCGATCTATAGAATTTCAAGGTAAGCGTTGCAGTTTTCAAGAAATTCTTCATCCACCATTCGAAAAAATTACATATATCTACCTTAACAATTAAACATTACTTTTTATTATATATTATCCTTTATTATTGCGAAACAATCATCGGTAAAGTTATTGATGGTATAATATTACTAAGGTTGTATTGGTTGTTTTCTCATACCAATGACAAATCTATACGGCGATTTGTAATTACAGACTTTAATTGAAATCTGATTCTGCTTAATAGGAAGTATGATAAATATGACAACATTTTTTTATAAATTGCTTACTTAATTATTTTGTTATGCATAATTCCGATGTGCATATTATGTATTAATAAAAAATTTGTAAATGTTGTTTTTGGTCCCCCGTCCAGAAACAATACTATTAATTACTTCAAAATCGTCCGGAAAATGGCATTTTCCGGCCTAGGCCGGCAAAGTAGCTTTTAGATTATCTAAAGAGATGGCGCTATGAGTTTAAATTTTAAGTCATCAAAAATACATAATGAATATTACAAATTTTAATTAAATTTATTTAAAAACTGCGTATAATATACTAAACTTACCTATAACTTTTTCTAAAGATAAGCAGGATTCTAATTTACATTTAATTACTCTTACAACTTGTATTTCAAAATTTGACATTTATGTCAATTTATATATAAACATCTAATCTTGTATGTCACAAAGTAAAAAGTTTTTGAACTTGTTGTGTTTGCAACATATGTTAATTAAAACACTAATAACTGCTGAATCTAAACACGTATATTAAGTATTAAACAAGTTATTACACAATACACAACAACACAACTATAATATAAACATCCAATGTGGCGCTTATATCTGTCGGCTCTCTTCTAGTCAGTGGCCTAAGTTCAGGTAACACAAGCAGTCAAGTCTTGAACATAACAGAACTTTTGAAAATATTAAAAATTAGTCGGACCAAAAAATAGTGTGTGTTACACGTCCGGAAAATGTTTTGCAAGTGCTCGTATTGTTTCGCCTCGGTGCTACGCACCTCGGCTACACAACTTTACTCGCTCTTGCAAAATGTCATTTTCCATCCTTGTGTCACAAATAACTATTGTTTTCATAATCGTCGCTTCTGTTTGATTTTTAGTAATCCTAAACTGTTATTTTGATTTAACGAAATTCATATGACAGTTGATAAGTCAATGTTAGCACCCTCCTTCGGTTAAGATTTTGTAACGGCCGGCATTTGTTAAGAAAAGTCTTGTTCAAATACTTCAATACTTTATTCTGCTAATAATAACAAATATAAAACTATTTATAAATTTGAATCAATCTCTGATTTTCCTTTTACATAGGCTAGTTCAGAGTACATCTTCATTAACCACCTTTAGGTACATTCTTACTTTTACGTTACTCATATTCTCATTCTTTCTGATATCGATCTTGCGTTATATTAAAAGTAAATCGACGTTCGCTTTATGGGAATCTAATACTACTTCTTATGGAAGTTGCTCAAATTCATCCATAATTACATACAACTATGGAGGGTAGAGGTAAGGAGAACTGTCTCCGTGTATTGAATGTGTCCGTCAAAATGTGGTAAAGAAGGGTGGCGCTACGATCGTAGTAGGGTAAAATTTAAAAAAAGCGCCATAATTTGTTAGAGTAGGATAGATAAATAAACAAGGAAAGACACATTTCCGCTTTATTATGACACCATTTTTAAAATAATCATAATATCAGATACATAAGATAATAATAAAGTATATAAAATAAAATTTTATTAATGATTATTTTCCAGCAATAAGTGAATAAGTATTTAACTATTCATTACCACGTTTGTTTTATAGCACTTATATTACGAAATCATACGACATTTCAATCAATTTGTCAAAAACTGCTACATTCATTCTGTACCCTACATCTACTTTAGCGCCATTGTAGTGGCAAGTTTGAGAAGTGTTATGTACCTCTAAAAAGTGGACACATTTTTAATCATTTCCCATTTAAGATCGTTCTCCCTACCTCTACCCTCCATACATACAACGAACATGCAAACACAAACAAATTGACGTTTTTTATAAAATTGTCACTGTTCCATTACAACACTTTCAGTCTCCACAGCCGAAAGTTACTGAAAAAGTTTTTGCTTCAGTTTTTTATGATTGCCAAGAAGTAATCAGGATTGATTTTCTGAAGAAGAGTAGAAAAAAACTTAAAAATTACTTTTGCAAACGAAACCAAAGAAATTATGACAAATGTATTTAATTTTCCAGGAAAATGCCAGTCCGCCTAAGTCGCATGATGTCTTCATAATTTGGCTTCGAATTACTTGAACATCCACCTTATCTACCATTTTTAGCTCTGTCCATTTATCATTTTTTTCCTTGACTAAAAAATATTCTTAAAGGTCGTACATTTTTTTCCAACGATAAAAGCTGTGAAAGCCTGGTTTGCAAAGAGAAAAAAATTGTTGAAACCACGGTAAAAGTGAAACTTTTTTTCACACTATAGACATTTAACTAAAAATTTTTCGAATAATATTCCATTAAGGGTATAAAAATCGCTTTATCAATCTTAATTTTATACTTGGAAAATTGGAATGGACCAAATATAAATAAAATTAAATAATAAATTCAAGTACTCAAAATTGAAATAAATCCATAAACAACAACATGCACCAGCAAAAAGTTCTAACAATTAAACACTGACAAAAATTAAACACAAATAATATAGCGTGGAGCACTGGCACAAATGAGTAATACTATACACTACACGGTCAGCTGCTGCAAACTATAGGCACCGCCTACTTTATACTTTATACCTGCATGTCGACCGACATGCGACATGCGCTACACAGAGCAAAAAGTTTGGGACGATGTAATAAAAGTTTCACTTTAATAAATACCTATTTCTAAAGGCTAAGAATTTTTTAATATGTCGTATGATTTTTCTAATAAAAATTGTTAATTGTGGAAATTTTTATGTTAATTATAATATGTAATTTGAACATTTATTTATAATCATGGTTTTTAATTTAAACTTTTTCTAAAGAAATTGAAAATATATCGAGTTACTGCTATAATTAGAGACAAAAAAATATAAAATTAAAAAATATAAGGTAAGTTAAACAATGAAAAACCTATTTTTATAATCTTTATGTTATTGTTCCATAATTAAATTAAACTAAATGAGAGTTAAGATAAACTGGTAGTAATCTTTTCATAAAATGTTTTTTTGTAATGTAGGTTATCTAACAAAGTCGTAGGTATGTTAAAAAATAAGGTACTTTGTAGATACATTTAAAAAAAACGCAGGTCTTTACAACATATTTCCGCAATTCTGTTGACAATGTTGACATTATTTCACTCCAATAAGACCGTTAGAACACGTACGAAGTGTTAATGCAAGACGTGTAAATTTAATCTTCGCATATTCATTTAACTAAAACAGTCCCGGATTAAAGGATTATTTGTTAATAATCCATGTGTTTTTACTTTAAAAAAATTACAAGTTTGTAAAAATTGGGATTTTTTTTCCTTTGACTTTAATTACAAGTAGTCCCAAACCAGTAAACTAAAAACGTCTATATCTCTCCGCATAAATTTAGATACTTCTGCACCAACAAGTATGTATCGGCTAAAAAAGTAATTTCTTGAGTGTCCTGTAGCAATAAGTATAGTTTTTTACCTAAATCATTCTTATTTTATCTCAGTCATAAAATGCATTTCATTAACTTTTCACTGTTTCTACCCTAATTGGTCCATCCTAAAATTTCAAATAACAAAATAGATTTATATTGTTATCTGTTGCATATGTGTATCTAATTACCAAAAAACATTATTGTAAAATCATGTTCGTACGTATATAATAATAACATTTTACTTAATCCTTTCCTGATCCCTTTAATCAAGACAATAGAAATTGTGTTATCAGCCATAAACTGAATGTTAATGACTTAAAACACATTAGAACAGATTTCTATGTAAATTGCTGTTCTAAATTTTCATGGAAAATTTTTTTCCTAAAAAATACGTTATATGCCTAATTAATCTGATTTTACTAAATTTTTATTTAAAAAAGTAACAAACAATATTAATTTTATGTGCACATATGCATTTGGCTTTAGCAGGCAATCAGGGTCTTAGCTAAATTGTCCGATTTTTAAATGGTGCTTTATTTTACAGTTTATTCTTTTTTACGTTTTCAATGTATCGAAATCATTAATTATCCATAATTTTGAAAGTCCCCACACTCCAAAGAGCCAATAATGAATTTTGGAAAATAAATGTGTTGAAGGTCAAAGATAAATAAATCAATTTGTGATTTTTTTAAACTTATATAATAATATATTCTAATATTTATTTTTGTTTTTAATAGTCTTTGCCTATTTAATTTAACATTTGTTATAATTTGTTTATATGTACGTTTGTTTGTTTATAGAAATGATAAATTTATAATTACTTAACTTTTTAAACCCCAAACAAAAAGAGGGGTGTTATAGTTATAAGTTTGACCTGTGTGATTGTGTCTTTGGCACTGTAGTTCCTGAATTAATGCACAGATTTGAGTGTTTTTTTTTTAACCAAAGCCCTGTTCATTGCGGTAATTCTTAGCTATGTTTATGAAAATCGGATAAGCTTCAAGATAAGGTAGATATTTTTTAAAATTATTTATATTTTTTTAAAACCGGCCAGAAATTAATACTTTCCGGTTTATTTTTAGGTCAGAAAATCTCATTTTGTCGGGCAAGGCCAGAAAATAAAAATGAGTCCGGTAATAGTTATTTGTGACACAAGGACGGAAAATGACATTTTGCAAGAGCGAGTAAAGTTGTGTAGCCGAGGTGCGTAGCACCGAGGCGAAACAATACGAGCACTTGCAAAACATTTTCCGAACGTGTAACACACACTATTTTTTGGTCCGACTAATTTTTAATATTCTCAAAAGTTCAAAAACTTTTTACTTTGTGACATACAAGATTAGATGTTTATTGACATCTATTGCACGATTAAAAGAATTAGTAATAAGGAATGATTTTCTGATAATCGATTTCAAGATCCTTAATTTTTATACATACGAATACTGTGCTAATAAGCAGCACAGTAAAAATTGTTATATTGAAAATATTAACATTAATATCTAATAATTTTATATAAAAATAGCAAAGACAATGAACTATTTTAGTTCAATGAGCAAAAATAAAATCGAGATATGTATTTTCATAATCGAATGATAAGTAGTTGTAAATTGACATAAATGTTAAATTTAAAATAAAAGTTGTGAGAGAAATTAAATGTAAATTAGAATCCTTCTTACCTTTAGAAAAAGTTATTAGTAAAGTATATTATACGCTGTTTTTAAACAAAAATAATTAAAATTTGTATTATACATTATGTATTTTTGATGACTCATAGCGCCATCTCTTTAGATAATCTAAAAGCTACTTTGCTGGCCTAGGCCGGAAAATGTCATTTTCCGGACGATTTTGAAGTAATTAATAGTATTGTTTCTGGACGGAGTTAGTCCAAGATAGCGGTCAATTCTATGTTAACCGAGTTTTGTATATATTTAAAACTATAAAATAACTTGACATATTTTGACGTTTAGTTGAAAACGTGAAATTTATTATAAAATGGATATTTAAAATGATGCATTTGATTGTGAATTAATGGAAGATGAAATTATATCAGATGAAATTGTTGAGGCGGCCACCCAAGCAAGGTTTGTTAAAAAAAATGTTAAAATTAGTTATTGACATATTTTGACGTTTAGTTGAAAACGTGAAATTTATTATAAAATAGATATTTAAAATGATGCATTTGATTGTGAATTAATGGAAGATGAAATTATACCAGATAAAATTGTTAAGGAGGCCACCCAAGCAAGGATTGTTAAAAAAAATGTTAAAATTAGTTAATAAAGAGTTCTTGTTATAAAAATGTAAACTGAATAATATGAAGTTTATGGTACAACAAGGTCCGTTTAAAAAAAAATAATGTACGTAATACGTCCCAAAAGTGCTTTTACTGGACTCACAGGCTTGCAGGGCTCGCCCTGCAATTTGCCTACTCGTCCAGTTAAAGACCACTTTCAGGAGTTGTTACGTAAACTACTATTACAGCATCATAGCTTGTAAACGAATGGGCCGATTTGATTTTAAAATGACAGCCTCTTTTGTCAAGATCATTTTAAGATGTTTTTATTATTTATATAAAAATCAGTAAGGTAGGTCATTTAAGAGTAATAATTAGTTTTTCTGGTCGAAATCGCTGGTTATTTGTGTACCACCACTTTTTTAACTGTTTAGAATGATTTGTTAGTGTAAACACTTGTATAGAAAATAACTGATAAATTTAAATGAAGTTATAATTTTTTAAATAGTTTTTAACATTAAAATGTATGTGTAACTCCAGCGTGTCATATTATACCTACTTTAGTTTATTTAAATTAAATTTTAAATAATAGTAATAATCAACACTTAAAAATTAGCAGTATTTGTTACTAAAAGTTAAAGAAATAACACAATAAGTAAAAACTTTATTTTAAGAAAAAAAAAGTGTTTCAGAATATTTATTAATGCCTTATTCAAAAAGTTCTCATATATAAATCTTTCTTCCAGCACCTTAGTTTTCCAATGGGACGTTAATAGACAGTAAGCAGCGTATTTTAAAAAATCTCAGGTTTTGGTTATTTCCATAAAAGAGAAATTCAACAGTTTATCTTATCTCACTGAATATCTAGAAGATCTGATCGGCTGCTCATATGATTGTTTTGCTGTTGTTAAAAAAGGACAGGTGTTTCAAATCGGACTACATAAGATTTAAATGTTTTCATGTTTAGTGGTTGTTACTGTATAATGCAACGATTTGGAGGATTGATGTAAACCTGATAGTATTGTTTTTGATGGCGGATCTTTATTATATGACAGGAAAAAAATTTCAACGATGTCGCTGAACGTGTTTTATATTGTTTAAGCAAATAATACGACATGGACGGAACTCTCTGACCGTCAACAAAAAAGGTAAATATCTCTGTGCTAAGAAGAGTGTACACTTGTATCATTTAATGGATTCTCGAAAATTTTAGAGACTTGGTGTTGACAAGTACTAAGTAAATTTATTTTTATCAAGGCTTGTTTGAGTACCATTTCGTACATTGTTAAATGGCTTTTAATTATTAATACACTTTTCTGTACGAGGTACACATTAGCTTTTTACTTAATGATTATAGCAGTGTACTTACTTCGGTAATTTTCTTATGTTGGCATCTTCTTCACTTTTCTTCATTTAAAAATAGGAATTAATATTTTTTTAGATAAAGAAACTTTGATAGCTCAACAATTGCATATTAATGTATACATTGTTTCGTTCCTGGAGTTATTAAAGCATATTTAAATTACTTAATTTTTTTACGGCGTTCTCTTCACACATAGCTAATAATGAGATATAAAAATATTAACATAAATTCATTTTATTTCTCTTCAAAATCTCCCGGCAAACTTATACAATTATGCCATCGGTGCTTTAATGCTCTGATATTTTTTTGTAGTCGTTTTTATCCAAGTTTGCAAAAAAGACGTTGGTACCCGTGTTGAATTTTTCAAGTTCATAAGGAGTTTAAAATCCGAAAGGGATAGGTACAATTAATAAAGTGCCTCCGGCACAATTTTAAATTGTAAAATTATACTGAGAGACTGGGGTTAATGAAACAGAATATTTTTCTTTGCAGAAACTGGATTTTTACTTTAAATTTGTACCTGAATTAATCAGCGTTAATTTTTTTGTAGTTTTCTAGATAATTAATCAGTATACATCTTGTTTGCATCCCAAAAAACCGTTATCATAATCTTTCCTGTATATGCGCAGCTTTAAGTTTTCTTCAGTGTAAGTTCTCCTTTACTTATTCAGTGTTTTTCCGTGCGGGAAAGAGATATTTTCTAAATTAAAATGCGTGCGGGAAAGTGTTGTTTTACACATGCTTGTAGAAAAATACATTTAAAGTATTCTTGCCTTTAGAATTATATCCAATACTGCTATTAAAGTCCTATATATCCGTGTGGTCTAGTAAACAAAAAGTATAAAATATACAATCATATCAAGAAATAACTAACTTTTTCGAGATGTCAGATTTACTTGAAATATGTTCCATTCAACTTCAATATTTCTTACAATATATCATTTATTTTTGCAATGGAATCGATCTTATATGTTTATTATTTAGATGCTTCGGGTCTTGAGGTATTATCTGAGACAAAGAACCAGTTATTCTTGTATATAATTGATCTAATTTAGTGTGCATTGTTATACGCCCGCCGTATACAATTTTACCTTTATAGATTATTGAGTTTCGATATTAAATCAGCTATTTTCCTGTTGCAAATTACATGTGTTATTTATGATTAAATTTAACTATTGGAAAGTGGAAAGAGGTTTTTGATGTACGAAAATATAACCCCTTGTGTTATTATAGAATTACAAATATTTTACAATGAGCAGCACCAAATTTAATTTTAAGAATTAAAAATAGCTCAGAAACTTTCTTATTTAAACGTAAACTATAATTACGATAAATATAATAAACTAATTCTTATTGAAACAGCTCTCATAAGATTTTTGAAATTTAGAAATAAAACAAAAAAATGTCATAGTCAGTAGCGCCTTTAATCTGTAGACTCAAAATATGATCAAAAACGCTGACTTACCTTTAAGGCATTTGTAGGTGAATAATTAAAGGTGCTTGTTAGTGTAATTTCTAAATGTTTAAATTCTGATGACAGAAGTGATAAAATATCTATGGTTTTGATTCTTTACCTGAATAATAGTAGTTTACGCAGGCTTGCAGGGATCGCCTATGGCTCGCCCTGCAATTTGCCCACAGACATATAAAAAACCACTTTCGGGACTTATTACGTACAATATTTTTTTTAACACGGGCTTTGTTGTACCATAAACTTCATATTATTCAGTTTACATTTTTATAACAAGAACTCTTTATTAACTAATTTTAACATTTTTTTTACAAACCTTGCTTGGGTGGTCGCCTTAACAATTTCATCTGGTATAATTTCATCTTCCATTAACTCACAATCAAATGCATCATTTTAAATATCCATTTTATAATCAATTTCACGTTTTCAACTAAACGTCAAAATATGTCAAGTTATTTCATAGTTTTAAATATATACAAAACTCTGTTCAATTGATCGCTATCTTAGGCTAACTATTTTATTGTTTTTTTCATTAAATATAGGCCGGAAAGTAAATAAAAATGAGTCCGGTAAAAGCTTTTACCGGACTCATTTTTATTTTCTGGCCTTGCCCGACAAAATGAGATTTTCTGACCTAAGAATGAACCGGAAAATATTAATTTCCGGCCGGTTTAAAAAAAAATATAAACAGCACACAAAAAGGTGACTTGAGTGAAATGTTTAAATTGTCGATTTGACAAGTATAATCTCTGTCATTAACATCATACCTAAATGATTTTTAGAAGGAATGGAATAATTGTCGTATGCGACATAAGTGAAACCAAGATATGATCAAATATGCCGCATAACCGTTAAGACTTATGTGGCTAAATGGTTAAAGATTCTACCGACTATAGGTAGATGTGACATTTTTTCGATTTCCCCTCAATTTTATTTCCGAACAGTATTTTTTTAGTAAAGTTTAAAATACATTTTACAGTTTAACTAGTTTTGGCATTTACTGATATAAAGTAGGTACATTGCAATCAAATCCCATACAAATTTTTAGTATGGTCAGTATTTAACAAAATCCATCACAGTTTTGCTACAGCTTTGTTTTCGGTTGACCTTTCTTAAAGAGTTGTGGCTAAACTAATTTATATTAATAACGACTGTTTAAAAGAGGTGAATAAATCTTTTAAAGTAAACCACATGACGTAAACATAATAAAATCACTCAACGGTTAAAATTGAAAAATACTTTTGACTAAGTCGTCTCATAAAATGCGGTTAATCCAACTCTGTAAAATCATAACTCATATTCTCGTGCATAAATACAACGTATGAACCTTGTTGAAATAATTCACTGATAGGTTTTGCTTCATAACTGCCTGTCACATACCGCATGGACATATTTTTCCACCAGATTTTCAAGAGCAATTATTTATTTAGCGCAATTACGAAGCAATGCTACTGTTCCACAATGGCAGTTTTCTAAATTCTTTGTTTTTACCCGATTGTTAGAATAAAAGACCGAAGAGCCGAGGGTTTATATGTTGCGCTATTATAAATAAATTCTTGGGAGTGTTTCTTTTGGAATTCACCCAAAGAAATACAATTCAGACCTTTAGCGGCGACGTAGATATATAGCGTACTCGGACCTGAATTTACTAAATTGGAATCGTGTAAAATTGAGACAATAGTTGGTACCGACAGCCGAATTTGTTGGTAAGTTGGATTTTTTTATCAAGATTATAGGTATAAGAATGAAAAAAAAATCATTAATAATAGTGAGTACAGTACAAGTTTTGTAAATATGCCGCAAATACCGAAACCGTAAATACGGAATGTTAATTTATATGGGATAACTAGCTGTCCTGGCGGACTTTGTATCGCATAACACTGCCGTGTATTTTTTTCCATTTTTCGTGTTTTCGAATTTTTACCATTTTGCTTTTTTTTGTTTTCAATGATTTTTTATATTAGATATCCATTGCACCACCTTCATAGTACTTAATTTAGTAAGAATTTCTCGTTTAAATATATGAGATAATAATTGCGCCACCTTACGGCGGCGTCCTAGTAGTTGATTTAGTAGTAATTGCTCGTTTACGGTGGCGTTATATTATTTAATTTGGAAAGGTATTTTTTGGCTTTATTTTTTCCGCAATTTTTCTGTTTTTTTTTTTATTATTTTCCATTTTCTTTCAGTTTTTCGTTTATTTATTTATTTATTTATTTATTTATTTATTTATTTATTTATAAAACGAAATTCAACACTATCTATTGGGTTTCTCACAACTTAAATGTTGAATAATCTAGAAATCAAAGTACAGTACCATCTACCCAGTGTCTATATCTCGGATGGGACAAAACAGCGCGGCCATAAGAGCGCTGCCGAAAGAGCGCGAGACAAAACAGCGCCGGCGCCGGCCCAAAATAGCGCCGGAAATAACAGCGATGGGACAAAACAGTGACTAAGAATAAAAAAGTTTCCCATATGATACCGACTTAATTGGACACACTGTATAAAGATAAGGTATACGTTCCTAGGTGACAAAATAAAAATCAAATATATAAAAAAATCAATTTAATTGAAGTTTTTGACCACATTCAGGTTATCTTCAGGTTTCAAGAATGTTTTTGCTTGGCAGTTTTTAAAAGCTTCTTTAATTCAGACGAATATTCAGCAGTGGCATTGGCAATTTGCCACTTACAAATAGGACCTTGTTCCATAGACGGATGGATAAATTTCCATCAAGAAATCACACGACTCACTTACCATTTTTAAACCATCACTAAGAATTTTTAAACTGAATGTCATGTTTTCAGTGCTTGTTGAAGCCTCTTCTGGAATGAGCTTTGAATTTATTTTTTCCCTCAAGTCAGTTTCAGTCAAATTTTCATCTTGCGATTCAAGCAATCCCTGAATGTCACTTGATTCTGTCTGTTCGAACTCATCTCGTTCTATTTCATTTACAATTTGTTTGCAATCAAAATTTGAATTTGTACAGATTCCTTGTCATGTTACGCATTTAGAGCAGGCCACAATTTTCTTCAGCATGATTTCAATGTGTATGGCTTCAGTTCTTGCAATGATTCTTTTATGCATTTTGTTATGTCTAGTTTCTTCCAATATTTTATAACATTTATATCAGGATTACATTTTATATTATTCAATACATTTTAAAGATTTGTTTAATGTATTAGAGCTTGAAGGTATCTGGTTCGGGAAATTTGGGGAGGGGCGAGCTACTGCTCTAAGGCACTGAGGCCACACTGTGCAAGCTTGAAGGTCACTTTTGTATTTGGGTATATAGTTTCAACTTTACGAGAATGACCTGACGTATTGTACAAAACTAGAACTAATTTAAAGTCTGATTTCGTTTTTTTTTATAAGTTTTAACTCCAGAAATAAAACAATTCCGTAACCAGTCTCAAAAACAGCACTTGTAACTCATAGGTAGATAGGTTAATGAGTAGAACAAGAAACCAGGTTTGAATGTCAACAAGGAGTCTACCTTTTCAATAGAGATCTTCTAAGGGTACGATATCTTTGGATTTAAGGAGGAATGGTCTTAAATATCGAAACAGATGTAAGTGCCCCAACTACTTTTAAGCGTAACTTCTCCGTATACCAAGATTCTGTCGACAATTCAGTCAATGGAAAAATGAAGAGGAACGATTGATATTATACAAACAACACGGAGGAATGCTCTGACAATGTTAAATATAAACATTTTTTGATAAAATCTTTGTCTGGTGCGCAATTATAACGTGGATGTATTCCGACCTTTTGTGGAAGGAGTGAAGGGTGTAGCTTTGAATAGTCAGACTTTCCAAATCGCTTTAGTTTATTCACGAACATCATGTTAATGACGATATCATATTTTGGGTACCACTAGCATCTAGCATTATACTGTTATTAAGGATATAATTAAACTGGTTTTGGCAACGGCACATACTTTTTGTTTCCAAAGACGTTAATTCTATAAATTTGCCGCGAGCTTGCCCTATGAAGTTTTATCATGGAGGTTGGGAAATTTAAAAAGAAGAACAGTTAAGACGACGAATTTACGGAAATCTAAGAGAAATGAGAGAGAAATGAATTCCGTCCAGGACCTCATGAAAGAGGTTCGAAGAAATTTGCGTATTGTAGAGCAGTAGGTATGAGCCAGGCTACATAATTCAATACTATAGTTTAGTTAAGTATTGAGTTGTTAGTTATGATTATCATTTAGTGTTTACAAATTTCTTTATTAAAGAAATTAATAAATATTTTTTCCCAAAATTTTTAGAACATACGTTATTTTAATTCTTTAATTATATTTTAGTTTTTTAACACTCAAGAAAGCATGCTCTATTGTTTTTATAAGATTTTTGTCAACACATATCATTATTTCCAACAGAGAATAATAAATATATGTCATCGATACCTTTACCACCTGCCAATAAAAACAGTTATTATTTTTAAAATGTAGGAAACTTGTCCAGTTTTTAACACAATAGTGTATAATCCCCTTTGTACATCTCGTATAGTCAGCAATTGTTTTTTATCCAAAGTCAGGTACCAGATTTTAGTCCTGAATCGACCGACCAGATAAATTATGGCTACAGCTTTATACATGTTTTATTACTAACTCATCTGGGCGATAATAAGGAAGGTGTACTAATTGTAGGCTTGTTTTATACCTCTACGATAGTCGGCGCCATACTGCTCAAAGGTCCGAGAGATAATTAAGTACCCCCTTTATGATAATTCCAATGGGAAATAAGATAGAGTGATGTTATATATTAGTTTTATAATTTTTTCTTCTCCCGCATTAATCATCTAAGACCAAAATTAGCATGAGATTTCAAGGTCATCTATTACAGTACGAGGTGATATCTTTGCATGTTTATATGTGTTGTTATTTAGAATACGAACTAATTTAACAGTAATCACATAGTTTTGATTAATAGTTTAAAATTACTACTCTTGAGTTAATAACATTTACCATTGTGTTATGATTTTTTATTATTACTTTTATTCTAATACGACATTTAAGGGAGCGTCCATAAATTACGCGAGGTGTTCAGAAGGGGGATGGGGTCAAGCTTAATCTTTCTAAATCTCACTAGGGGGCGAGGGGGGGTTTTACCAAATATCACGTAATTTTTTTTTCAAGTAGAAAAAGGTGTAAAGTTACGTAAAAGTAAAATTAAATTCAAGTACAAAAATGCTTCCAGAATGAAAATACGGCGAAATTTACACAATAGTGTTTGTCGTATTTGTCAAAACCCCGCAGAGCAGCACCACTGTGGCTACTGCCCATGGACTGAATTAGAATAAATACTATTGATTTTTAGTATCAAATACTAGTCATTGCTAGTTTTTAAAGTAAAAGTAATGGAACAAATTATGTTCTTGTATTTTTTTAATCCAACGCGATTAAAGTTAAAATGACAATTTTTTTAAAATCTTACGTGAGATTTGGGGAGGGGGGAGGGAGTTAGGGAAAATCTTATGAAATCTCACCAGAGGGGGCGGGGGGGTCGAAAAATCCAGAAAAATGCCTCACGTAATTTGTGGACGCCCCCTAAGTAGATATTTCGTATAACAATGAATTTCTATATTAATCAGGTGGC
The DNA here is from genome assembly GCA_964028335.1 of Altica lythri. NCBI lineage: Eukaryota > Metazoa > Arthropoda > Insecta > Coleoptera > Chrysomelidae > Altica > Altica lythri. The sequence goes on from OZ034801.1 coordinate 64,620,962, forward strand.
GATTATTATCAGGCTTTTTTTTTTAATCGAATCTATATACTGTTAACTATTTACTATGTATTTGTTAAATTATAACTAGTGTTACTAAATGATGGAATATGGTACAATTTTATTTTTACTGCACCGTCGAGAAGTAGGTATCTTTAAAAAAATGCTTTACAATAATTATACTGTAATAATTAGTGTTATATTACTTATATAGAAAAAATATATTTGGAAATTATCCACGTTATATCTCAATAAAATACTAGTAGAAATCAATTTAAACAGAATAACTTTATGTAGTAGATAAGAAGTATCGTTTTTTATTTATCTTAATACTTTTAAAATATTTGCTGTCTCTTATCCCTTTTTTATCTGTTATTTATTGTATTTTTAGAAAGTTTTTATATTTTCGCCGTGTTCTTTGTCTCTGTGTCATTCCGTCGAATTTTGTAATCGAATTTAAACCTATTTCTCGACTACCTAGAGCTCTGAAATTTTCAGGATAGCTAAGAACTGGATGACAATGCATGTTTCAAGTGTGTTTAGGCATATACATAGATTTCAAAATTTATATTAAATTGTTATTAAATTAAATATGTATACATATTATCATTTTGAAAGACTTCATATAAGCTTGCGGTGGCCTATTTGGATAAGCGGTTGAAGCGGTTGATTGTGACAATTCCGTTGGGTATCGTAATAGGATCGATCTCGCCAGAGAGAAGTTTTTTTTATTTTTTTTTTGTTCTTACATGTGAAAACAGTAAGTATTATTTTATCTGGTAATAAAATAAACTGTTTTAGAAAGTTTTAAGATAAAACTATCCTTGATTTTGTTAACAAGAAAACAACCTTCTCTATGATCAATCACAGTGTTGTATGACTTAATATTTTTGCAATATCAGGGATGCTGTGCATTGTTGAGATGACACTTAAAATATGACCTAAAATCAGTAAAAAACTTTCTATTATAAAAAGTTCTTTTTATAAATTGTGCTTATTATTAAATAAACAAACAGGCTTTCGTTCCAATCGCTCTACTATACACCACATTTGTACCCTTAAAATTGTCTTGGAACAAGCTAACAAGCGATAGAAAGGGATTATAAACTTCGAAAAAGCCTTTTGTCAACAGAGGGCAAATGTGGAATATCTTAAGCCGGATTGTAATACGCAGTAGAGATCTCAGAAGAAATATCCATAAAAAGCAGATTAAAAAAACATGTTTCTTAGTTCCAACACTATTCTAATGATGGTAGACTGGATAATGAGAAAAGTTACTGATAATCAAACACGCATTAGAAAACCTTAAATTTGCAAACATCTGCCCGCTAACACAGCACCAGATTCACATGCTCAAAAAAATTAATAGATTGTTATATTACTTCGACATGGTTAAACTTCACATAAATTAAAAAAAAAAAGAAAATTGAAAACCAATAACCATCAAAATCACAACAGACATAAAAGGAAAGCAAAGTAAACAAGTGGATAAGTTTACAAATCATACATATTAATTAAAATTTGACAAACAGGTCAAATAACAAGAATTAGTTGTGTCAAAAACATATGGAGCAGAAACTTGAAATCGTAGAAAAATTACAATGAAGAGATTACAAATTTTGTGAATAGATCTTCTGTACAGATATACTGGTCAAATAAAATAACCAATGCAGAGTTACAGCACAGAACATCACAAGACAAGATATCTGCTTCAATTTGCCGCACATTAAGAAGAGTCCAAATTAAAAAAGGGTTAAAATCGAACTGATATGGAAAAAAGATAAACAAAGAGCAAATTGGAAGGAATTTTTGTAGAGATTAGTTTATAAATATATGCGCAGGTCTGGTTAATCAGCCATCTTACATTACCGACCAAGAAACACCTTACTTCATAAGGAAAGATGGTACTATAGGGAGAATTTATTATCCTTAACAAATTACCTAGACAACGACAAGTTTATTTAGTCATCTACAAGATTGCAATTTAAAACTTTCGATTCTTTTAAGGAATCGTTGTATTTCTGTTAATTCGTTTTGATAGTTACCGAATTACTGGTACCACAAAGTATACCATATATTGTCAAACTTTGTTATTCTTGTATATTTTCACGATCCCAGTTTATTGTTTTCAAAGCTCTCCTACTTCAACGTTTTCTTGTTTATAAATATTATTTGCTCGACACTGTTTTTCGAATTAATTTCAAAGATCGTCGTTTTAAATGTAAATCTTTTGGTTTAGTTGATTTGTTCTTATTTTATATATCTATGTATAGTTCTTTTCTGTGATATAAAACGTTTTATGCTTAAATGTTACTCTTTCAACGAGTTCTACACTGGCAAATAATAAACCGTTAGGCTAACTATCTCAGATAAACGACTTTTGTGACGTAATAAACCAAGTAGGCGATGTATATATAATTTCTCTTCAGGTTCAAAACTTGCAGCTCCTACAACCAGACAACCCACACTCCTTAGACAGGCCCCTATACCATTAAAGACGCATTAGAAAGGTCATCTGGTTCATAATAATTAAATTCAACTTTTAGCAGGTGACAAAATTTAAGTATAATTGGTATATTTTGCTGGTTTTGTTATAGGTATCTATATATATATATATATAAATAAACTTGTCGTTGTCTAGATAATTTGCTAAGGATAATAAATTCTCCCTATAGTACCATCTCTTCTTATAAGGTGTTTCTTGGTCGGTAATGTAAGATGGCTGATTAGCCAGATCTGCGCATTTTTTTTATTTATATACTAGTCTCTACAAAAACTCCTTCCAATTTGCTCTATTTCTTGCTCTTTGCTTATCTTCTTCCCATATCAGTTCGATTTTAACCCTTTGTACACTTTTTTATCATTATATATATAGTTTTGACTATTTTTAATTTAATGTTAATCAAATTCAGGTTGCTTTTTATCGACCACAACAATACAAGGGTTGTCTTTTTAGGTTTGCATATAGTTATTAAAACAAAAAAACATATGGACTTAAAGTTCTTTATTGCTCTTCAAAATATGTTCCACACAAATCAATACACTTTTTCATAAGTTAAAACCAATTGGTAAAACAGTTATTCGAGTCTTCAGTTGACACCTGAAAAATCGCTCTTTTAAAGCCATGATGGCTTCTTCTGCCGTCTAGAATCACTGCCCACTCATTGAATTTTTGATCTTTGGGAACGTGAAGAAGTCGTTGTAATTATATAACTTTTCAACACCCAGTTCAGCATATAGGATCTTTTCGATCGAGGTCTTTGAAATGCCCAAAGATGCCTCTATCTCCCGGTATGTTATACGGCGGTCATCCTTAATTAGCTGAAGAACCGCATTAATGTTTTGCTATGTGACTGCTGTTTTGGGAGGACATAGCCTGGGCCTAGACTCGAGCGACTACATTGAAATTCACAATACCAGCGGGAAATAGTTCACTGGTCTGGTGCTTCATTCCCAAACACAGAAATATATTGCTGTTGGGATAATCCTCTTTTTAACCAACTTGCTAAGTTCAAAAATTTACTGTACCTACACGACTTGTATCGCAATGAAACTCTGGATTTATGTCAACAAAAATTGAGGTTAAATTTGTGTCTGAAGGTTGTATTGGTGGCGCCTTTTAAGCGGTTATATGTAAAACTAAAGAGACAATCCTCGTACCGTACAAGTACAGATTACTAATATGACAGAATTACTGATACTTAATAATAGCCACAACTATTCACTAACACCCTAATTAGTTTACATTAGACACACTTTTTAATATACGTAAAAAATAGCATACTTATAGTTCTACAAAAATTTGATCTTTTGTGGGGAAAGAAGTATAAATACCAGCGTTTGATATGATAGGAGTATAGACTTTATTGTAATTCAATACATGCTTATTTAAAATAATATAATCTCGTTTACTCTACCTTCATTTCGTACTTATATAATGATTAATATTTATTACACTCATCACAGATCCGTGATAGGGTACTATATATTAATTTAAAAAACAGTACAAATGTAAGCTTTATAAAATGAAAATAAAAAAATATTTAAATCGATAAAAACGATTTGTAAAGTCTGCGGACAGGACCAAAATACTCTATAATCCTTGTGAATCTTTTAATTTCAATATATTTCGATTCTAGTTCAATGTATTTTATGTGTGGTCTTTTTAAACGATATGATTTAAACCTGTAATTCACTCTATTCGCCACTTAACTATTAGCATTTTTCTGCTCAGTTTTTTTAAGAATTGGTCTTAAAGGGAAACTAAAAAAAAACAAATTTAGTATCAGTACTTGAGTAGTTTGGAGTAGTTTGAAATTATAAACCAAACGACTATATCTCTCTCAAATACAGTTCAAATATCCACGTGCCAGCTCCTAACATTTAACAAAGAGACAAAACTTACACTAGCATCAGAAAGAGACGAATATGTAATGTCGTTTTTTATCAGTGAAGAAAAAGGTTGAAGAAGAAAGGAGGGATACATCACTGCCTGGCTCGTGTATGTAAATTTTTTTATAAAATATCACTGGTGTGGATGTACCAAAGTAGGATAACAATTTTCATATCAAGTTATTTGATGATTGAGTTAAGTGCTCTTTAGACCTATAAAATTTAGAATTTGTTATTTTAATTTGCACATGATATACCCTCATAAGCTATGGATCGAAATACACCCTAAGGACGTGAAATTATTGTCACTACTTATTTAAAATTATTTAAATCTATTGTTCTAAAACAACGAAAATTTTGTCGTCGGTATGTTAACAAACAAAATTTGAGAATTTGTGGCACAGAAAATCCACATGAAAGGTGGCTAGATGTAACGGCACCAGACTTTTTCCTTTAAGGAGTTTTGAAATCTCGCAATTATTGCGGCAAAGAAATTGCCAATTTGGATCCAGATGTTTCAAAATACCATAAAACAAGCAAAGCTGTCCATCAACTCTGAAGGTAGCAATATGAAGGATGTAATTTTTAGGATTCCGTAGCCAAATGGCGAAAAACGAAACCCTTATACATTCTTCATGTCTGTCTGTCCGTATCTCAAAGCCATTTTTTCCTAAACTTTAAGAACTATACTGTTGAAACTTGTTAAGTAGATGTTTTCTGTGAACCGTCATAAGATTTTACACAAAACTAAAAAAAATTTGGGGGTTCCCCATAGTTAAATCTGATACTCAATTTTTTTTTTTTTTGTTAAACCCATACGTGGGGGGTATCTGGGAATAGGTCTAAAAATGATATTTAAGTTTCTAATATCATTCTTTTCTAAACTGAACATTTTACGCGAGAGATACTTCCAAAGTGGTAAAATGTGTGTAAAACGTAACTTCTTAAGAAAATTATAAAACCATGTAAACTTCCAACGAAAATTGGTATGACCGAAATCCAGTAAGTAGTTTTTTGTTATAACATTAATCAAAATTACAATGAACTACAAGAACTTTTATATTGTTACTTGGTACTACGGAATCCTTCATGGCGAGTCCGACTAGCACTTGGACGTTTTTTTTTAATTAATGTAATCAAATTTTACATTTTAAAATAATTTTTTTATGTAAGCAAAACATTTTTTTTTCTAAAAAATTTGCTGCAATTTCATTTTATTTTATTTTTGCGTTACTTGTTATTTCTGCATGCGATTTCTTTTTCTGTTAATTTTAGTTAATTTTTTATCATTCTGTGATTTAATAAACCAAACATATTAAGATAATAAGTCTACTTTTATCCGATATAGTTCGTTACCTAAATTTGGTGCAGTTCAATATATAAATTACTAGCAGCCCGCCCCGGCTTTGCACGGGGATTAAAGACAAATAACAAAAGCCACTAAATATATTGGGTCAACGTTTCCCTGTAAACAATATTACATGTTGTTTTATTTTCTAGCAACAAAATAAATTGATTTTCAGGTGCTCGACCCGCCTTAGGCGGTTGGCCATGAGAAAAACCGATCCCTACTAATTGGAAGGCTTGACCTTGAGGCTAGTATTCTTAGCGCACGCGATGTAAGGGTTTTAAGGTCATTTTTGGTTACATTAATGGCATTCTAGTAAGGATCCCTAATTTTTTTTGAAAATAAAACATAGCCTATGTCACTCGGGAATAGTGTAGCTTGCCAACGGTAAAAGAACTTTTGAAATCGGTCCAGTAGTTTCGGAGCCTATTCATTTCAAATAAACAAACAAACAAACCTTTCCTCGCCACTAAATATATTGGGTCAACGCTTCCCTGTAAACAATATAACATATTGTTTTATTTTCTGGCAACAAAATAAATTGATTTTCAGGAACTCGACCCGCCTTAGGCGGTTGGCCATGAGAAAAACCGATCCTTACTAATTGGAAGGTTTAACCTTAAGGCTAGTATTCTCAGCACACGCGATGTAAGGGTTTTATTAATGGCATTTTAGTAAGGATCCCTATTTTTTTTTTTAATGAAACATAGCCTATGTCACTCGGGAATAGTGTAGTTTGCCAACGGTGAAAGAATTTTTGAAATCGGTCCAGTAGTTTCGGAGCCTATTCATTTCAAACAAACAAACAAACAAACAAAAAATCAAACCTTTTCTCTTTATAATATTAGTATAGAAATATGTTACATATTACTAGATTTTTGCTATGAAATTCCATTTTACGTTTTCAAGCGAGTTTCTTTGAATTTTACAAATGCCTTAGTAGTAGGGATATATTGGTTTTAACCCATGGTTAAACATTTTACATATTAAATCTTAAAAACAAAACCAATATTTAAAAAAAAAATCGTGATACCAGTCTTCTTTCTGCCTTAAAATTTTGATATATAAAACCTTGAGGTAGTCCTTAAAAGACAGTAATTTTTCGAAGAAATAGTCGCTCAAGGTGAGAGTATAATATTTGATCGACAGTACCCAATAATTTGGAGTCATTTTTGTTTCATAGAGCCCACGGCCAGCATTTATTCTGTCAAAAACACTGTTTTATTCCCAAACAAAATATGTTATAAGCTGAAATTTTGCGAACATTTTTAAATGGGAACTAAATTGTAAATAATATTGCAAACTTTAAATTTTACCGCCACTTATTTTATAATTTATTTTCATTTAATTATAATCGTAATTTTTGTCATTTTTTTTTATCATCTAAACTAACCATTTTAAACCACGACAACTACACAGTTTTACATTGATTTCTTTAAAAACTTATTTTCTTTTACCTGAAGCAAATTCATGTTTGGCTATTTAGTTATTCTTACTTCACTTACCATAATTTAGGAATTATTGGCATTTTCCTATTTATTGAAATCCTGCTAAAGTCGAATACCCGTTTGAACGTTGTGGTTTACGCCACAATTAGAATAAATTATTATTTAAAAATTGTTTCGAGTCACGTTTTAAATTACTTACACATTGTGGGTGGTCAAGAAAATTCGAGTAAGCTTAGACTCTTTACAAAGTACCATATTGGTTCTTAATTAATAAAAGAGCTATCATAAATTTTGGTTTCAATTTCAATGGTTTTCTTTAAGCGATTGTTTGATTTTGTGGAGTATTATATGAATTCTTTCGTTATAATGTTTTTTTCAGAAAGAGCCTGCCTGCGTATTTGTTTTCTAACCTATAATTTGGTGTTAGTTTACAAAAATATTTTACCATTAATGTATGGTCAGTAAGTAAATACGTTAACATATGGTCACTTTCGTCACGTCGTAGTCACTAATAAATTTCAAATGTAAATATAAATGTTATGGACAGAGTGGTTAATAGGACATTTGTTATATAATGTCTGAAGTTTAAAAATAAACTTTAATAAAAACAACAAAATATTAAATGACCTTTCATGAAATACTACAAAAAGTAAGAATGGCGTAGATTCTTTGATGTTTTTATTGACGCGATCTATATTGAGTTTTTCAGGCTTCCTTACATTTATCAGCTTCTTTAGGCTTCGTCCTGGTTATTGTCTAAAGTATCCTTTGGCAACAGTCAGTATGAAATATATTTTTTTTGTGTTGTTACATTTACTTTTTATCTTCAGCATTAGACAAACTTATCGTCTTCGTTTTTTTTTTCTTATTCTACTTATATAAGTCTTATTTTTATCTCTTAACATAGTCTGTTAATAGTAAAAGTTTCATCAGCCTAGTCTTCTTACTGTACGGTAAACCCAAAAGTTAGTAAAAATCAAGATTAATGACACAACCAGTTTCATCTTATTCTTCAGTCATTTCTTAAACAGAACAAGTTTATCAGTTAGCAAAGAACATAGCATCAAAAACCCGCAACTAAAAATTACACGTAGATAATGAAAATTTTGTCCCACTGCTTTTAAAGGGTAATTAATACCTAGGATAAAAAAATGCATTTGTAAATTCTATTGGGTAAACTTACAAATGATATTACATCATTATAAAAAAATATATTAAAAAAATGCATTTGTAAATTCTATTGGGTAAACTTACAAATGATATTACATCATTATAAAAAATATATATTAAACAACAAAAGTTTACTCTGTAGTAGCATTTTGAACTAGAGCAAAAACCACTTATTAAATTGTTGGACGCATTTAAAATGAAAAAAATATTAATAACAATTATAAAATTTTACAAAGAGTATGAAAATAAGCGTTATAGTCTAGACGCCCATTGGGATTTCGTATATATGATGAGATCCTTTAAATTTAAGTGGTGTTATTCCATGTTTTTTTGCGCTGAGGTGGTCCAATAATTTGTTATAAACAATTTAATTGTTTATAACGCTACATTTCTTTAATAAAGAGTAATACTAACAAATTTTTAACAAAAAAATGTATATATATATATATATATATATATATATATATATAAGGGGAAAATTATTGGGCATGTACGCAAAAAGGATCAATAAGGCCACGAGTAGGAATGGTAACTGCAGACATGCATGTTTCTGGCTTATTAGCCAGTGCGGCATAGCCAAGTAGGGTATTGCACTTGGCTAGCAAAAGTGTTGGGTACTTGGGAGCAAAGGATGTTGGGGAAACATGTGTAAAGAAACATAAAAACACAAAAACAACGAAAGCTCACACAGAAGTCCTATCGCCATTTTGTGCTTTCGGCCAGCTGTGCCAATGGGTTTTCGGCTAGCAACCAGCGTCGCAACGTTGGCGAAACGGACTCATTGTGTTTGAGTCGTTCTAATTTTCCCCTTTTGTTTATATTAATACGCATTTTCTTGGCACTTTGTTTATTTCATATCCTGGTCTTATATATATATATATATAAAGAATAAGGTGGCTATCCAAAATGTAAAATAACAAAATCCTAATTGGATTGGGAAGAAAACTTTTTTTTAGTTTGGTCGAACTTTCGCTGTTTATTTACAGCTTCATAAGGACACTGATAAAACAATAATATATACACAGTAAGTATATTGTAATGTACAATTAAGTTAACAGTTAAAATTCGTCGAAAAAATAAACAATAAAAAATAAATAATTTAAACGACAAAAAAATAATCATTGAATTAAATAAAAATAATAATAATAAATATTCTAAAACACGATTTTTTATGTGATGATGAGGTATAATGAGATAATTGCCGAGCTGTAATATATAATCAAGTTCTAGAATTTATAGTTATTTTTAAAATATATTTACAAGATTGGGAAGTTCCAAATTAGGTAAAGAGTTTAACTAAGGGCGAATTTGTTAAATTTAGTTTGTCATTTAACAAATTCACCTTTACTTAATCTTTAACTATTGAATTTTTCTTCCTTCATAAATTCAAACACATTGGAAATTACTTCGCGAGTTTGGCTGTTAATGCATTTTTAACTTGCTTTTCAAATCCATCACTAGCATGTAATACGGCACTGCCTATTTAGCTCTCGAGAGACAAACTGTGAAACAAACCTATTTCGAAAGCTGTCTGTCTATTGCGCATCTAGAGCTTAACGACCCGCACCGTTACGATCTGTGTACTGTGTACTGTTCTTTCAAGAATAGGGTTTGTAGGCTTTCTCCCCCTGAATTTAGGCAAAACGACCTTAACGTATTATTTAATATTCTTATGGAAAAATCATATCCCAGGCGGCTTTTAAACAGCATCTTTTTTAATGTGAGGAATGATCAACCAAAACCTAACCCAGATCCTAATGGTGATGTTTCTACTTCAAAATTTATCTCATTACCTAATAATAGAGATCGTCCGTGTAATCCCTAATTGTAAATTTTCGATTAAATTGATTAAATCAATGTTGTGTATCGTATTATGTGCGATGTGTGCAACAGATCTTATTTTGGGCCAAAAACAGCTCAGTCAGGAGTCTAAAGTTAAAAATGTCTATTGTGGTCCTTAGATAAGAATTTTTCATATTAAAACAATTAAAAAATAGAGTGTTTTGCAGAATTCTTCAGGAGTATTACTTATTTTGTTAGTAATAAAAATTAAGGAAACGAATGATGAAATCTTATAATTAATCCCGACTGTAATATAAAACAATGCAAACACCAAAAACATAATGTTTTATATATATATATATATATATATATATATATATATATATATATATATATATATATATATAAGTAATCCCTACTAATATTATAAATGTGAATTTAAGTTTGTTTGTTACGCTTTCACGCGAAAACTACTCAACCGATCATCATGAAACTTTGTACACATATTCTTGGAGGTATTAGAAGTAAGATATGATACTTTTTATTAAAAAAAATATTTTTTATTTTTCACGAAAAATAAAAAAAAAATTGTCAAAAAATCTCAAAAAGAAAATGGAAAATACTAAAAAAACAGAAAAAAATGCACAAAAAATAAAGCCAAAAAATACCTTTCTAAATTAAATAATATAACGCCACCGCAAGGTGGCGTAGTTAATATCTCATATATTTAAACGAGCAATTACTACTAAATCAACTACTATGACGCCTAACTAAAAGAAAATGGAAAAACAAAAAAAAAAAAAAACAGAAAAAATGCAGAAAAAATAAAGCCAAAAAATACCTTTCTAAATTAAATAATATAACGCCACCGTAAGGTGGCGTAGTTAATATCTCATATATTTAAACGAGCAAATACTACTATGACGCCACCGTAAGGTGGCGCAGTTATTATCTTACATATTTAAACGAGAAATTCTTACTAAATTAAGTACTATAAAGCCACCGTAAGGTGGCGCAGTATATATCTAATATATTTAATCGATAAATTATAAAATACAACGAAAAAATAGTATAAACCTGATAACGAGAAATATGATATAATAAAAAAATCATTGAAAACAAAATAATAAAAATTCGAAAAAACGAAAAATGAAATAAAGTCACGACAGTGTTATGCGGTACGAAGTCCGCCGGGACAGCTAGTGATAATATAAATGTACTAGATTAATTATTTAACTAAATTCTAATAATAAAATGTCATTAATTACAATTATCTGATATTTATACCAAGAATGATGTAATAAACGTTTAACTTTATTGTAGTGATTCATTTTAATCTATTAATTTTAATTTAATCCTCAGTTTTTAAGAAAAATTATAATAAATTTCAAGGAAATTTGCAAATTCTTAGCATCCTATCTCTATGTTTAATTGCAGGAAATTGTTTATATTTAATTGCCCGCTTACTACCTAGAATGTTCATATTTTTTAGATAAATTATTCAGTTTATTCATATGTAAATTATAATTTAGGTTACATACTGATGCCCTAGTTCACTGTAATCCGAGACAATAGGTTAAAACGTAATAAAAATAATATGAGAATTTTTCTCTGTGAAATCAGGTAAGTAGGTGTAAAATAAAAGAATTATAACATTACAAATTGTATTTTAACTACATATAGATATATATGTATTAACTATTCTCCAGAACCAGTAATTTATTATTTAAATCTATATTTTTACTTGTTTTCTGAACAGTTAAAACCTACATTATCGAAATAATGAAATTATTTAAAAATTGAATTGGTAGGTATAGTTAATATAGCAACACCAAAAAACTGCAAAACTAAAGGAACATTCGTGTATTTTATGCACAAAAAATAATTTGTGTCCTGAATAATAAATTTAACGCATGTTTTCACTGTCTTGTATAAACTAGACGAAGATGAATTTCAAAAGTATAATTTTCTACTTCCGCTATAGGCTATTTTTGTTTGGTGAAAATCATATGGGTTTGCGTCAGCAACATGCTAATGTTTAAGCTGTGTGTGCGTGTGCTTTTGCGCATGCTCGTGGTTGTGTTCATGCTTGAGGGCGTACATGCGTGCGTTGGATGCTTTTTGGAGTGGTTAGTGAGTTCGCGTCAAAGGTCAAAGGCATGCTAATAGTAGCTCGTAGTGCCGATAGATTTTAATATTAGATTTTTGTTATTAAGTTGGGTTCAAAAATTATAACAATTTTATTTTTTATGTTACAATCATTGTGATATATTAAAATACAGTTTTCAGTTTTTACTTCGGCGGTTGGAAGATCTCATAATCGCCTTCGAATATTTTTTAGCTTTTGTTGTAAAAAAAATCAGTTTCTATACCTGGATTTACATTCACATGTCACTGACGTCATTTTGACGTATATGCAAGTAGAACCAATATGGGGTTAGAATGAAGCGTAGTTGTCAGGTTTAACTAAGAAAGACTTACTATCTTTGTCTTATTAATGCGCAATAGAAAGAGATACTTTTAAGAAAAATGTCAACACTGGTGAACATTATTAAGTGCGCTAGTGCAGCTTGCCATTTGTCTTAAAAGTATGTCTTTCTATTGCGCGTTAATAAGTCAAAGATAGTAAGTCTTTCTAAGTTAAACCTGGCAACTACGCTTCATTCTAACCTCGTACTGGTTCTACTTGCATATACGTCAAAATGACGTCAGTGACATGCGATTGCATATCCTGGTAGGTATAGTATAACGTCTCATGTAATATTATAGTAGACTAGCTGTTCCGGCGGACTTTGTACCGCATAACACTGTCGTGTCTTTTTTTCCAGTTTTCATTTTTTCAAATTTTTACCATTTTGCTTTTTTTTTTTGTTTTCAATGATTTTTTTATATTAGATATTTTATGTAAGATATCCACTGCACCACCGTACGGTGGCTTTATAGTACTAAATTTAGTAAGAAATTCTCGTTTAAATATATGAAATAATAATTGCGACACCTTACAGTGGCGTCTTAGTTATTTTAAAATTGTAATATCTTCTAGGATGTTCATTGAAATTAAGTGATATCAAGGACAATTTTGCTCACAATTAAATACTCTTAATCAACAACACATTTATTTGGATAAAGATTAATATTATTACGTTGATACAACTCTTAACAAATAATGCATTAATTTCGACCAAATTTGATTACCATAAAAACCGTTCTAGTGAGTTAATCTTAAAAAAAAGACATATACGGTCGCGGACATTTTTTTAGATAATTTATTTTTGGTATCTTGAACCGTTTTCGCAGCGCACGCAATGGAAGCCCTCAAGGATCAATAATTTTCCCCGTTTTTTTCACATTTTCCATTACTTCTTCGCCCCTAATAGTTGCATCGTGAAGTTATATAGCCTAAAGCCTTCCTCGATAAATGGTCTATTCAACACAAAAAGAATTTTTTAATTCAAACCAGTAGTTCCTGAGATTAGCGCGTTCAAACAAACAAACAAACAAACTCTTCAGCTTTATAATATTAGTATAGATTTAATACTAAGTCTCTATTAATTGGTATTTAACACCATCTCTAATATTGCAACTTTTTCCCAACAAATTGTTTCTTTTTTTCTATTTTGTAATACGTTATCTATTAATTATTCACACCAACATATTATATATAAACATTTATGTTCAACCTTAATTTAATTTAGATTATCATTAGAAAGAAGTCTTATTCGGTTAGTGCTTTATTTAAAATATAACGATATATTGATCTCTACTTTAAATCTAATACAATAATATTCAATACCGTTGCGAAATCTTTTTGCAAATGAGATACAGTGACTCACTACATTATAAACAAGAGTTTGAGATTTCCTTGTGTACTAGATGTAATAAAATAAAATAACCTCTTAGGAATGTAAGACAAACGTGGTAGAGTTGCAGGACGAGTTCTTCTGTCTCTTTATGTTGAAGAAAGTAAGTTTATAAGAATCTCAAGATACGGAGATTCGATGAAATTGACTTTAGAGTAAAACCTTCAAAAGCATAAAATGAATACCTATCTAATTTTAATTTCAATAAAACAATGTAGATATCACTACAGCTTCTGACTCCAGACGTGTAACAATAAAAAATAACAATTATACGTAATGATATAAATTTTATGACTAAGAAAAATGTTTTTAAATTATAAAGTTAATTATAAATTTTAATTAAACATTTTTAAATACTTTTGTAACCATCTACTTATTTTTTTACAATATTAAAAAAATTGTATAAAAGTTTATTAAGAATATCCAATCTTTAAATTGTAGATTCTAGGCGTGAAAATTTGATGATTTGGCCCAACATACTTTATACAAACATTTAAATTTTTACGTTTTTTTTGACACGAGTATTGCCAATTTTGGGTCTTATGTTTTTATTGTATATAGTTAAAAGAACATAATTAAACTTTCCATTAGTCTTTTCTTTACATAAAAAAATGTGCATTAATAATATTAATAGTTTAGATATTTAGTACACCTTCTAAAGTTTTATTAAAATAGCTTAATATAAATTTTACACATATGAAAATAACAAAGTACTTATCACTACATTTTTGCATGTTTTTCTTTGTAAGAAGTCTATCTTTGAGGATTATCCTGGTTTTTAATAAGTGTTGGTTTCATATATCCAAGGATTCGGATCTCATAAGAAATGGTTTCTTGCAATAAGACGAAATTTGACAAAAGACGTTTGAGTTTTACCTCATTTTTTTTATTTTTATAAAGTAAATATACTTTATAAAAAATAAACAAATAGCAGGATAGACTTAGATAACCTAAATCAAAGCAAAAATAGTAGTAGGTCACAATGACTGCAACGGTTCAGAGGATAAAAGCAGAACGAGTCATGGATTCAAATTAATAAGTAATTATAGTTAACACTGAGTTTAATCAAGTGATAGAACTTAGTAAAATTGTTAAACATAATTAAAAATCGATTTTTATCAGTGCGCGACTTATTTTTTTGAAAACAGGGAAAAACAACAATTTGGAAACTATATCCTTAATTACAACTGTTTCAAAAAATAATTACTACTTTTTAAGAATTTTATACAAAAAAATGTTGGTTGTTAAAGTTTAAAATGAAAAAAGAGACGCTATTTATAATTATATTTCGTATTAAAAAAAACACGAGATAGTATAAATGGTTACATAGTTACATAGTCGAGAAAAGTAGCAATTATAAAGTATTCACCAGAACTCGCTTGTTTGAACTTTAACCTAATAGTGAATAGATTCTTTTAAATAATAATTAATCTAATATTACAAAGAAACGCAACATTTTTATTTTAAAAATCATATTATTTTAAAAGTATAGAATTTTGTACAAATGTAGGTATTAGCATTGGGCTTTTATAATTAAGTTGATTGAAGAGCATTAAAGGTTACAGAATGGTTCCATCTATTTGTACATAGGTACATCATAGAAAAAGCGACACATTAGCCAGAGATGAGCTTGAAAACCCAACTGGAGTATATATTCACACTCACTGAATTTATTAAAAAACTAAATCACCACCTTTATTGATTCACTTTTACCAAAACAAAAAATGTTTGAGTCTAAATGTTATTAATAAGGGTTGATTAATTTTTTGGTATTGACCCTTGTGAATTTCAAAGAAGTGCAGACTGTATTTTTCCAGTGAATCTATAACGGCACCTCGTTTCTATCTCTGTAGGGAAGGTACATTTTTTTGGTTATATAGAAAAATTATTAATTGAAACAGGTGGCTGAAAGCTCCAGGATTTAATGTCCATTAATATGCAAGATTATAGCACTAAAACATGTACTTTTTCTAATTAAAACCTTTTGAAGATGGTAAGAAAAGGTTAGAGAAAAATAGAGATAGAAAACAAGCTGTTTCTCAAAATAAATCATCGTTAGAATAAAATTAAAGAGAATAACAAAATACTAGTGCAAAAAAATGTTATGCTCTTATAAGCATTTATTTTCTATAATATAATATGTATTTTAAAGTATATATACAAGATTTGAGGACTTCTTTCCTATTTCTGGTCAGTAATCTTTGGAAATAGACATAGACCGTTTGTTATATCTCTTTATCTTACGCAATTTGCATCCATCTTGGTTCATTCTGTTGTTATAATTTGTGCTCTGTACTCTCTTTTATGTTATGATTACAATGTGTTTCTTGTTTAATTATCTTATACTGAACCTCCTTGTCTGACTCTTTGGTTTAGTTTCCCATTAGTTAAATAGCAATTATAAACGGGGAAAAAATCATATCAAACGTTAAGCGATCAAGCGATTAATATGAGTTTTTTGTAAGATTCTATTGAATTTTAATTTTGGGTCATATCATGTGCGGAACTAAAATTCGTCCTGTTTGTAAGGTTTTTGAACTTTCACAGAAGAAACATAGCTATAAGTTATTTTGATTAACCTATTATCTATATTTTTATTTGTTAACATAATTTTAAAACCACAAATAATAATTTCCCACGAAAAAGTATAGTTCGCATTTTTTAATACAACCTACCATTCGCAATGTACATTTATGGAAGTTTTGCGGTTAGAGGTCTATTATATGACGACATATATCGTGAAACATCTTGTTAGGATTATTTTAAATGTACCCACGGTATATCAACAGCCTTGGCAAACGTTTGCCTACATTGTAATTATAAATATAGAATGTAGGTGTTTTGCAGGTATTGTTTTTTATGCGACCTTCTGCAGTTATCAATCATAATAGTTCAATGAAATTGTTTAAAATATGACAATACACAATAAGAAAGTTCTAAGACAAACTCATAGTTCTATCTCCAGGAACTGATAAATTTGTTGTTAAAATAGTAGGTGTGTATCTGTCTAAAAGATTCTATACAGTGCCGAGCCGACCCCTACCAGCGCCGTCGGGCAAACCTTACGAAGCGCCTTTCTTAAAATTTGTTTAATTTATATATACATTTAATTACAGCCATAAATAAAAAAATTCTGATTTTTCTAAATTAGGATGTCATGCAACTACTTTAAAAAATAAAACAAAAAATAAATTTTAACAAATATACTTTACTGAACAAACTTTTTAATTGATGGAAAAAATAATATACATATATTTATACATAATAGATTAGATTAAATTAACAAACTTACTAATTTTATATTAGGTCTATACATAATTTAGGTACATTTTGCATTGCAAACAGAAAAGCAAGAATTGTCAAAAACGTTAAATATACATAAGTATTTACATGTTATATTATTTCAACTTTTCTTGCTTTTCTGCTTGCAAAGTCCTTGATTATATCATGTATATCACATTGTTTTAATATTTCTTCTTCTATTGATATTGTCGCTAAAGATGTTACTCTATCTTGGCTCATTGTAGAGCGCAGGTAATTTTTTATTAATTTTAATTTAGAAAAAGACCTTTCTGCGCCGGCTACGCTCACTGGCATTGTTAATAAAATTCGTAAACAAATTGTAATATTGGGACACACGGATGTTAAATTATTTTTATAAATAAACTCTAAAATCTTTTTTATATTGTTATCAAAAATTTTGAATTGGAAATTAAAAAATTTAATTTCGTCATATCAATCGTCTCCGTCAATATCGGCTGAACCATTTGTTGATAGTTTTTTTTTTTCTAAACAATTGCAGCTACTTTTTAGTGCACTATTTTCTTGGTCTTCACTTAATTTAAATAAAAAATTAAAAACGTTATGATGATTATTTAATAAATTAAATCTTTCATCCACAGAGGACAAGGCTTGATCTAAAATATAAAAATAAACATTTATCCTAAACAAAGTTTTTGGATCATTTATTTGTTCATCTGCTTGCTCATAATCAAAATTTTTTTGAGTTTTACGACGTCTTAAAGGTCTACAATTTTCAAATTTATTTTCTATTCCTAATTTTTCAGCAACTTTTATGGCATCACTTATAATTAACAATTCAAAATTTTCGTCAGTTCGCATATCGGTTAAAAACTTTTTTAAATCTGATAAAGAAGCTAAAGCTACTTGGACATTTTGATCAGTAGATTGTAGAATTTTACTAACAAAATTTATTTTACTTAAAACTATATGCCAAACTTTTAGCGAGCAAATGAATGTAAATGAACAAATTTTTTCTGCTAAACATTTGGCATCATAATTTGATTTTTGATCAAATAAATTGTTATTTGAAATATCAAATAAAGCATCGTATATTTCTGGTAAATTGGTAACTAGCGGTTTAATTGCATCGATGCGACTTGACCATCTTGTTTCGGACAATGGTTTTAAAGTAAAATTTGATAAATATTTTTTTAATAAAGCCCATCTTTTTGTTGAAGATGAAAAATATTTGAACAATTCTTGAATAAGATTAAAAAATCCAGTTGTGTGATAATTGAGACTGGCAGCGTCGTTTACTACCAAATTTAAACTATGGCTAGCACAAGGTACAAAAAAAGCGCGAGAATTTATATCTAATAGTCTTTTTTGCAGACCGTTGTTTTTACCCCGCATATTTGAACCATTGTCATAGCCCTATCCCCTTAAATTGTTTATATCCAAATTTAATTCAGTAAATTTATTAATAATAAAATCTGTTAAGCCAGCGCCGGTTGTGTCTATAATCGGACAAAAAGCTATAAAATGCTCTTTTATTTCTAATATTTTTTCTTCCTCATTAAAATTAACAAATCTAATAATTATACTTATTTGTTCTACGTGTGATACATCAGGAGTGCAATCTAATATAATTGCAAAATATTTATTATTTCGACATAAATTCAATATAACATTTTTAATTCGGTCACTTAATATTAAAATTATTTCGTTTTGAATTTTATCTCCAAGATAAGTCGGCATTTTTTCCGAATTTATTGCACGCTGTATATGATCCATCATTATTGAATCAAAATTTCCAAGCATTTCAATACATTTTAAAAAATTGCCATTATTGCGGTCGAACAATGTTTGACTTTGGCCACGAAAAGCAATATTTTGTGTAGCTAAAAATTGTATAACACATATTATTCTTTTAATAACGTCGTACCACCGCTGTTTTTCTATTTCTATATTTTTTTGATTAATACCATCAATTGTAGTTTTAGTTTTTAATGAGTGACTTAAATTTGTGCACTTTTTATAATTATTAAAATGAGCAGTACTTTTTTCGTGTTTACTGCAAGATTCCGCCAAATGTTTCCAATCGTTTGTTCCGTTGCAAAATGGAGATTTGTTTTTCGAATCGAATAATTTGCAGCATAAACAAAAAACTGCATTTTTTGATACAGAATAAAGCAACCACTTTCTATGAAACTTTTCACCATTTCTTAAATGTCTTTAATAATAAAAATCTGAAAATTTTCGTCCCGAAGAATCACGCGGAAAATTATAATTTTTTACTTGCGTAATCGGGGTTTCTAGTAAATATTCAACAATGTTTGCAGTCAAAACTTCTGGCCAAAGTCCAGGATCATCTTTGGGAAAAGCTGGTGCTGGTGTTGATCTTTCTTTTGGTGGCGGCGGTGCATCAAGCGCAGGTCCAGGCAATTCTTTAGGCGCATCATCTTAAAATAAAATAAAAACACACAAATGAGTAAATATCGCCCACTGTAGGTACCAAATGCATTGATATATTTATTTAAAATTTAAATAAAATGCTGAATTTTTTATACCTTTTAAAAATATATATACATATCTTTAAAAAAAGCACATACCACTGGAAATGTTTTTTAATTCCTTACTTTCGCAAATCTCTTCCTCGACACCTAGCGATTGTTTTGATGTGGACGGTGAATACACAAAATATTGCTGTATTTTTGTGGCATTCTTATCACGTTCTTCCTCTCGTTTGCGTTTTTTTATTAAATTCTGGTAGCCAGACAATTTCTTTTTTTTATCACTCATCACAATATTCACAATTATTAAGTATCGCAAAAACACAAATACTGAACTAAAACAAGTCTCGATATTGCACCATGCACTCACTTTCGGTAACTAAGAATTCTTTTTGGTCATCTGCTCGCTAAACTCAAAAAATTGTTTTGCATTTTGTCAGTATTTATAAAATGTTTTATTTTATTGGACTTTATTTTATTGAAGGGCAATAACGCTTTTTACCATTGCACCATGCCACTCACTTTCGATAACTGATAATTCTTTTTTGGTCATCTGCTCGTCATCTGCCCGCTAAACTCAAAAACTTGTTTTGCATTTTGTCAGTATTTATAAAATTTTTTATTGGACTTTATTTTATTGAAGGGCAATAACGCTTTCAAAGATCGCCTTTGAATAATTCCTATGATATCAATGATATAATTAAAATGTATTTGCCGCATTTGCATTCATCTAAATTGCAAAATACTGACAAACTACTGAGATGAAAAATTGTAAAAATGATAGGGGGTTGCTAAATTTATTTTTTATGTAATTTTAAATTGAGTTTAAAATAATTACTCTCACAAAAAAAATCTAAAACATAAAAACATTTTTTTTGCTACTACCACATTTGCAGCTTTTATCCGGTCTAAAATCTCAGAGCGGCGCCTCCGGCGCCTCTGTCACCTGGGCGCCTCTGTCACCTGGGCGCCGTCGGGCGCCGCCCGACTTGCCCATATGGACGGCTCGGCCCTGATTCTATAGGCAGCGCCATTAAAACTTCTACTGAACAGATATATTAGTTTATCCGATCAATCCATTTTACTAGTTTTAATTATCTTAATCGAACTTCCAAATAGTCGAGACAATGAAGCACTGAACATCAGAAATTAAAAAAAAAATTAATTAAAGTGAAAGTTAGGTATATAAAAAACAGAGAGTTTTTTATTACTTTTATTATTCCAAATCAGAAATTTAATTGACAAGATGGATTTTAATAATTTTTTTTACATTCGGTTCGTCAGAGCATCAGAAAACTTTGTGACCTTATGCTAGGATGTAATATTGGAAATATATACTTGCTGAAATGATTTCAATTTTGATACTTAGGGGTTTCATTGAAAGTGATCTCCGGAGTATCTGGTGCATAGGATACTTACTGTTTACCTCGTGTTCTGAAGTTTTTGGTAATATCGTTAAACAATTAGCCAAAACTCAACACCCGGAGTTTCGAGCGAGCCAAAAACAAATATGACATTGAAAGTGATCACCGGAGTACCTGGTGCACAGGATACCTACTAATTAACTCGTCTCGAAGAGTTTTCGGTAAATTAATTAAACTTTTAGTCAAAACTCAATACAAGGGGGTTTTTGGGATCGCTAAGAACCTATAAAATATCGAAAGCAATCTACGGAGTATCTAGTGCTTATCATCTCCTAGAGTTTTATTTGAAATATTGAAAACAAAACCGTTTTTTTAACTTAGTGCAAAACCCTTGAATTATGAGTTTTGACTTTTGTATAACGGTATTACCAAAAACTCCATGAGACAAGTAAACAATACCCTGGGCGCCAGATACTCCGTAGATCACTTTTAATGTCATAATTATTTTCAGCAATCCCAAAAACCTCCAAGTATGGAATTTTGAATAATTGTATAACAATATTTCAGAAAACTTCAGGAGACGACGTAAACAGTAGGTATTCTGGACACCAGGTAGTCCGGAGATCACTTTTAATATTTTCAGCGATCCCCGAATAACAAAATTGAACTCATTTCTGCTAATAAATAACGATTTATGTTTGAAATTCACTTTAAAAATGCGTTTTTGTATGCACAAATGTCTTCCAATATTACATAATCGCTTAGGCTCACAAGGTCTACTGACGCTCTCACGAATTGAATGCAAAAAGAATGATTAATCCTTCTTGCTGTTTAAATTTTGGATGTAAGGCCGATTTTAGTGCTTTATTGCCTCGACTAAAATGGTGGGTATTTTATTTATTCATCAAAAAATTTTCCTGTTCCTAATTTTCTAATTCTGGTTTTTGTTTTATTTTAAAATTATTTTATATGATCCGGTGAATATTGTATTAAATTACACTATTACATCGTTGGTTTAACTGAACCTTAGATCTTATAGTATATATGATCTAAGAACTGAACAGTGTATTTTACTATCGGCGGGCTGAGCTACGTGACATCACTCCACATTAAAAAGAACAGTTATTCTATGTTAGAAGTAACAGTTTTTTTAACAATTTAAATATTAGCCATATGTTACATGTTAAATATCAGTAATGCAGCATATCCAATAAATTCATATATTCATAATCATGAACTATGACACTATTTTTAAAATCCAGCCTTCCTTTATTAGAATTGCAAATTTGGTATGGCATTATAATAACTTATTATTTTATTTTCTGTTTATAAAGTACGATTAAGTTTAAATTATAACTGGGAAAAAAGAAAACGCATTTTGTTTTGTAAGAAGGTAGTTTGTATTAATCAATTTCATTACATAATTAAGTAAACAATAACAATGGTTATTGGAATCTTTGATAATATTTTGTAAACAAAAGGTAATGGATAATAAGATCTTTATATTATTTATATATACATTAAATCTATACATGTAACCGAGTTTACAAAGTAAAATGATTATTTTTATTTCAAACGTTCTTAATTATACCTAACTATTTAAATATTTAATTTAGGTACATTATACGTTAATTGTTATATCTATCATAAATTGCTAAAAAATATAGGAAAATAAAAAATATATTTTTTTTGTTTAAATTTATCTTAAATTTTTAATACTTTTACTTTATTTTAATAACTTATGGTTTTTATTATATTTTTTAAGTTAAAGCTTCAGGCCCGCCCGATACAGACAACAATATAGACATAGACACATATGTATAGATTTTGTAATGGGAAGAAACTGTCTGAAAGAAGAAGTGAGAAATACTTTTAAGACATTTTAAAGCCGGCTTTTTTTTAATCATTTTTATATAATTAGATTATTAGTACCGATGTGCATATATATTTTTGTGAACATGTAATATTACTATAATAATATGCAAATATTTATTTTATACGATAATAAATATATTATTAAATTTTTTAAATAATCATGGATTGTGAAAAGATAATCTTTAGTTTTTAGTTAGGGTGTCAACTGATTTAAATGACAACAAATTTCTAGGATGGAAATTCTGAATTTCCACACTTCTACGACTTTGAACTAAATAAAAATTTTGTATATTTTGACAAAACACTTAAAATACTTTTTTAGTAGCAGAGCAAGGTCTAATGAACATGTATTTGGTTAGAACCATAAAAAATTTAATATGTGACAAGAATATATCAGATTAGCTAACTCAGGACTTCTTCTTGGTCTTATAAATTACACTACAGGCAATGATCGATTTCAATGGTAGTACACAATGAAAATGCATAACCAGTCGAATATTATTGGTTAGACAGATATATCAGGCTCAAAGTAAAATAGTAAATGACATACCAAACAACTAAATAATGAGCACGCTACGGGTCTTTTAAGCTATTTTTGTTTGCCCGTTTCTTTATGTTCTGGCCCTATTAGTAATCGTCTTTACTACTTTACTTCGAACAGGGTTAGGCAGAAGGGCAGAAAAAATACCATATGTACACCTGCTCTCTAGTTGTTTAAGACCAGGTGTGTAGGACTCCTAAAGGGCTTTCCCCGAGTACTTATTAAAAAAACCCTCCTCAGTGGCTGTGTTTGCTTCCAAATTAATATCCCAATTGTATAGGATACCGTCTTTTTTCTCTTTCTCCCTGATTTTGTTTTCAACTGCGTTTCGTCCCATGTTCCATTTTTCTGAAATCTCCATGACCCAGTCCAGTAGTTCTGCAGAGGACCGGACATCAGGCATTAACCATCTTCTTATTTCCTCCCATTTACTGCATCTGAGCATAGTGTGCTCGGAATCATCCACATCTACGCCACAGTCACTGCAGCTACCTATTTTTGAACTCGACATACTTCACAGGTAAGAACAAACGTATGATAGAATAAAATGAAATGTTTGCTTTACATTTTTTTTATATTTTCTCACCTTTTAAACCTGGCTTGAACTTCTACGAATGATTGAAAACTAAAATTATTCAAATCGGTAAAGTCGTTCTCCAATTTAAGTGAGACTAACAAACCTCGTTTCATTTTTATATGGATAATAATATAAATTACGTACAGTGCTTACATAAAAATGAAGTATTTTTTAACAACTAAAAATTCACCTAGTAGGTAGTGCAACATTTTAAACTCAATTTAACGTATTAAATTTCACAGATGTGAAATATAAAACTGGGTAAAATAAAACACTTAACTTTTTTATTATTGATAGATTGTAATTAAAACCTTGTAAAAAAATCGTAAACGGACTCAGCAAGTAATTGCTTGATTATTCATTATTGTATTTGATGCATGTATCTTCTGATGATAGTCATAAATAAGCGTGGGATGTGATTGTAAATAGGAACTTTCCATTTTAGATTTCTTTACTTCTATTCCTTGTTCACCCACGGTTTTATTATAACAATTATTTTATTAAACTGCACTCTTCATGAAGGATATTCATCAGGTTTAAATTATAGTCTGCATATGAGGATAAGACATGGTATATTAAATTCTCAATATGTCTTCGTTAAATACCTATATGTTAGAAAAGAAGAAACGTTTTCAATTAACTACTATAGATAAAATATTGTCGGAAAAAACTTATTTACACCAATGTAGGTTGCTACTATCATTTTTTTATTCACAATACTGTTTTTATGACCACTTAATAAGAATCTTGTAGTTGCCTTGAACAAAACAGTGATGCAAATATTATAAGCTCCCTTAAGCTAGCAGTCAGCAAAAATTACTAATCTGTTCATGTGAATTTTTAGCTAATTAGTTGCCAATTGAATGGTTTTGAATTTTGTTGCTGGTTGTTAACAGCTTCAGCGAATCGCAAAGAGCCAGCAAACCAGAGTCCTTGCCATCTTGTCATGCGGTTTTTGTTGACTTTAAATAGTTTAAAGTGTTCTGATTTTACTGCTAGCTTATTGTAAAGAAAGAAAAAACTCAATTTTTGGAGAATTGGTACAAGCTACAAAATCGGTCATTCAGCAACTAATTCTCACCTATTCAGCTAGAGATTCACATGAATAGATTTGTCATTTTAGCTGACTGTTCACTGCCAGCTTAATGGAGCTAAATATAGGTATATTAAGTATTTTTATAAATTAAGATAAAATAAAAAATATTCATCTAGGAGTCAGACAACTTTTGTAAAAAAAATTAATTATTTAACAATAGTTAATATAGTCTTTAATCTAGAAAAATATTGTTCCAGAGAGAAACCCCCCGAATAAAGTTACCACCAACAACTCTCATAAATAACGCAGAAAACATTAATATATACCCTACTTCTAAAAGCAAAGGTATTAAAACAGATTAGCCAATCACTAAATATTATGCGATTTTAACTTTTCAACAACAATTAAATGGTATTTTGTAACTTTTAGCATAATACACAAATTTAGTATTACATAAGATTACTCAGCATTATTATAACCACACAAAACAGGTATTTTTGCTACCTACTAATGTTTTCAGAAAATCTTTTGTTCAAAACCACTAATTACAATCCCAGATATAAATTATAGAACACAAAATTAAATGTTAGCAATTAACCATTTTGATATGGGATTTTAAACCAATTCTGACGGATTGACAGATGGAATGCTTCGTTGATGACCCCATACAGTGACGGCCTAAACTTGGAAAATGACTTGGTAAAACGCCGTAAAAATCAAACCAAGACCCCGACTGATAATTTGTGAACAAAAAAATCCCACAAGGAGGCTGATAGATTATTTGAATTCAATGCAGGTATAAACTAGAGACAAAAGTAAAGAATATCGATAACCATTTGAAAGCTTTAATGAAGTATCGGATGATTTATAAGATATTTACCAGAATATTTTTTTAGTATTTTTTAACATAGGTTTTACAAGCAATTCACTGAAATTGGGTACTTTATCCAGTACAGATAAAATTATCGGATCCCAGAGTGGAGATCATAAAACAAAAATCAGACCAACCCATTAAGTAAGTAAGTTCCCGATCTTTTATTATATCTGAAATAATAAAAGCGGCCAAGTGCGAGTAACATTATTATAAAAGTTCTTCTAGTTCGTTGTAACTTTGATGGATGTTTAAAAAAACTTATTAAAACCAATTTTCGGTGATAGTTTACATAATAATGTAGATTATAAATTTTTTTAGTTTTATAAATCTATTATTCCAGAAGTTACACAGGGAGGACACACATTTTACTACTTTGAAAGATTCTCTCGCGCAAACTATTCAGTTTAGAAAAAAAACTAGTGTGGCAGTCAGTGGGACAGCCGGCAGAAGTTATACTTCTATGCACGCGCATAGATTCATAAATTTATATGCGAATGATTTAGCAAACTCATTATATGATATTCGTGGTAAGCGACCCCAAACACCTCGTAGTACCGTGTGCACACTCTTTTTGTATCGAATTTGCTTAAAATTTTTGGAGACGAGGTCCGTCTTAAACAACAGGTTTTTCGAACACCATCGCCATTATTATAATCGTATTTAGCGACTCAAAAAACCACCAAGTACCTAGTGTGCACTGATTTCGTACAGAATTTACATAAAACCCCAGGAGAAGAGGTAAATACCCTAGACACCAAGTGCCGCGGAGACTTTCGGAATCGTGATATTCGTGTTCAGCGACTCCAAAAACCCTGGAGTATATAAATTGAACCCATTTTCAGCAATACTTACCGAGTTTTCTCTCTATTGTCTGTTCGTAATGTACTTTTCGAATGCAGAAATGCAATTTCCATTTTTACATTATAAAATATAGCGACAAATTTCCTGATACTTTAACGAATCCAATGCAAAAAAACGCATTCCGATCCATCTTACGTTACAAAATTTGGAGGTTTTGGTGCTTTATTTCCTCGACTATTCGAAAAAACTCTGTTTATGTAGCCAACAACCTCAAAAGCATAGTGCAGGATATACTGCAACCATGTGACGGTATTTTAGACTACAAATAATCATGTAGTCTGACACTATGATAATCATACATTAGTTCAGACTGTTTTTTGTATATCTATCCCTTTTCAATGTACTGAATGTTGAAACGGTATTAAAAGGACTTATAGTTATGACTTATGACTAATAACATGTGATAAAATTTCATCTTTGTTTTTACCGAACAATATACCTTATAAGTGTGTCTGTCTCCCTTACTCACAACATTACATATGTAATCATTTTTCCTATTTAACTGTACACAAATCTCTTCCACCGAGTACATGAATAGAATTATAACTTCAAAAATGATATAAGAAACCTAAATATCATTTTTGAAGACCTATCCAAGGATGTTTGATAAAAAACAAATTTGAGTATCAGTTTTAAGTATGGGGAACCCCCAATTTTTTTCCCCATTTTTGTGTAAAATCTTAAGGTGGTTCACAGAATAGATCTACTAACCAAGTTTCAACAGTGTAGTTCTTAAAATTTCGAAAAACAGTGGCTGTGACATACGGGTGGACAGACATGACGATCAAAAAGTAGACAATTAAGTGTATAAAAAGTTGACAATTAATTTTTTTAGTAATTAATTAATGAGACAATAGGAAATTTACATATTTTAATCTGTGAGCAACTTATTGTAACGATTAGGGTAAAAAAATATAGGTAATATGTAGATATTAACGAGACTCGAAATCATACATGGAGATTTTTATTTGAAAATTTCCTTCCAAGGGATTTACCTATTAATTCATTAATGCAAATTACGGCTCTTTAAATCCCACTGACAAATCGACTAATTTAAATTTTTATATCAGCGTAACTGAAAATGAAGCACCGATTGCCTCGACCTTCCTCTGGTTGCTGGCCAAATATGGAAAAACAACTCCAGCTAATACATACCGGCATAGTACACTTCTACAAATTAGTAAACACGATCGAGAGTTTTTCTTTGATTAATATGGATGGCATGAAACAATAACACGGAGTACTTTCAATCTGGCGCCATATTTTACATATTTTAACTGTTGGCATATAACAGTACTAAGTCGAGTCTGTTTTAACCGAAGAACATTAACAAAAATATAATGTTAATAATAGATCTTGATTCGATTACGACTTCATTCTATGAAATAAATAATTTTGGTTTGGGTTTATTTTATACCAAATAGATAACAGAAATTTCTTACTTTCACTAATTTACAGTTTTGTTTACTGTTGCATTAAATTTAATCTGGTAATTGGTATTATAATATTACTGCTTCGTTGTTTTAGTTAAATATTAAACTTCCTACAGCAATGCTTACCAACATTACTATATTGGCTGCAGCTCGAAGATAATCTTGTTTTTAAGAATTATTATTTCTACTATTATATTAAGTACCTGGATGAACGAGCTATGCGCATAAAACATGTAAATCATAAAACTTTCTAGTTAAGTTTTGCAAGTATCTTACTTTAGCAGCACGTTTGGGACGAGCCGAAAACGGATTAGTTGCATGAAGGTTTCCTTGAACTAATTCTTGGCTATGAGAAATTTAAGAAACCTGTCCTATTTGTTTTTGATGATGATTTTCTTGAAGGTGTTCTTGAGATGAGACAAGACTTCGGGAATTTAGATTATTTATAAGAGTTCTCTTAAAAATCTTTTATTTTTATAGTTGATTTAAAAAGACACATATTTTATCATTAATATACATAAACAATTGATTTTGAACGTCGTCTACTAAAATAGCTTTATTGTATCATAAATGAAAAGAAATGTAGTGTTACCTACCTACCAATAGCCAATAGAGTTTAGGAAGAATAATTTTAAGTGTATTGAAGCAGTTTTTTCATTTCCTGAAAAGCGAATTGTTTTTTAAACATAAAACCCGTGAAGAATAAATTTAATATAATTTTTCAGGCTCTTTGAAATTGCAGAATAATTATAACAATTTTCTTTGTAATATATATTAGATAAGGTAAAATACCTAATAATAAAAAAAGCAACATACTGTATCGAATAATTATATTACTAACCGTAGAATCTTCGCTAAAACTTGCTATAGCCATTCCGACAAGTTATCTTGTATTGCGATTACCAAGAAATTTTACTCGAAATAATGACTTCAAATTACAATCTCTGTAATAATACAAGCAGATACCAACTACATCCTATTAAGTTTTAAATCTGACATCGTACCTTGGATTGTAACGAGTGAAGTTCCACAACAAGTTCTGTACTGCTCAACTTTATTTTATCTTTTATATGTAATCCCATTTCCAAAGTTTTTGTCGAACTTGTTACCTACTATTACATTTTTTAGTAACTTTGCAATCTCAACAATTTCAGTATTTCTGAACTAATTGATATTTCAACGATATATAAAGTTATCCTTTTATTTGTTATCATTCATTGATTTACGTTTTTCGGTTTCATTTTGGAACGGAGTTCCTTTTCGCGCGTTAGGTACGACTGATTCGTGGACTGAGAGTAGCCGAAAAAAATTCAGACCAAAATTTGTCACGACACGACACACGCATGTTTGTCTGTCTGTCTCTCTCTCTCTCTCTCTCTCTCTCTCTCTTATAGATTAGATAGATATACCTATCTTTATTTAAATAGGAAACCCTAATATACATAAATAAATACTAATAAAAGTACAATTAAAAAGACACTAATTTAAATTAAAAGAAAATACTGTAGAAAAAAATAAGTACCTATAATAGTATTATATTTTATTTCATCCTGTTTTTATAAATTAATAAATTCATAAACATCTTAAAAATAGTTCGTAACTTGACTAGTTAGGTACGTCAAATTATCTTAACTGTCAGTTACAGTCAAATATTTTAAAATTTTGTATTAATTGTTAATTCCTGTTTTAAATTAAAATAAAAAGTGGTTCTAGGTACATGTATGTCATCTAAACCTCTGGAATTGTATAAATGGACACTTTTGTTAAAAGAAACGAACTGTTGAAAATATTCAGGTGATAATGAATTTACTATTTTCTATTTTGCTTTGAACAGTGTAGTGTCGTGACTTTGTTAAGTTTATACAGGTTTTTTGGAGATAATAAATAATAAAATAATACAAAATAATACCAATAATGAATCCTGACAGTGTTTCTGTTCTGCGCAAGTTCCGGACATTGCTGATGGATTTAGGTAAGAAGAGATTTAATACAGACAATAATAAATGCTTATGTCTGTATAAACACTTAACTCTTTTGTGTTTACAAATTACAATTCTTTTACTAATTAATCAAAAGGAACTTCGTTCCATCCGGGTGTCCCTTGACACCTCTCACTTTTTTGTTTAAAATGTTTTGATAAATATATATTAAATCCATGTAGCTGAACATCTTCAAATATTTTTATGTGTGTTAATATTATAATAAAAAAACAATAGGCGAAAACTATTTAAATAGGGATTATATTAATTTATATAAAAATTGATAAATTAAACTATAAAAAGATTGTCGTAAATAAATATTAACACTTATTATATAATATTTATTGGTATCCTCGAACTTTTAAATAAAAAATCTAAACGGTTTTCATAGAATTCCTATTCCATAACCGATTAACCTTCAACATAGCTTTTAAACTCGCTTTTGTTTTCTGAGATCTAAAATTTATAGCTTCTAGAAATATTTCAACACCGGTTATTGGTTTCTGATATGTTGTTTTTCTTTAGTTTGTTGGAATTCTGTTTAAAATTAACGATTAATTAAAATTACTTAATAAATACAAATCTACTATAAACTCTCTACTTCATTCGAACATTCTTGATGACATAAACAAAGTACGTGCTAATAACTACATTAGGTAATATACGATTCAATATCTGCAGGGATTTTATGTTTCAAATGGTTCTATAGATTTTTATAGCTGGAAGAATTCGTTTCAAGAATATAAGGGTTGATGCTGTACAAATTTCTTTTCTTATAAGGAATAAATTTTATTTACTAATGAATAAAAAAATCGATATTAATTATGTATTTTTTCTACTACATAATGAGTATGGGTTCTTTTATAATGTATAATTACAATCAATAATAATATTTGTAAAACCGTTGTAAGGGAAAAGCACCATACCTACATATACCAGTAAACCAATTTGAGGCCAGGTGTATCAATGTGAATGCTTGTTACAATTTAGTGAACACGAGTGCACAAAATTTTATTATTTCTATCAGTTAACACTAACGCTCTAAAAAGTATCTAAATCTTTGTCAATCTATATTTTTTATTATTGTTATTTAAAAAAATATATTAAAAAAATGATAAGAACTCTATTCTCCGGTCAAATTAGTTAAATTAGTACAAGAAATAAGGTACATAAATTCGGTTAAGCTAAAAATAAGTATAATGGTTCAAATCATCATTAAAAAAAACATGTCAAAACTCTTCATTGTACCCGTGCTTGGAAAAAATACTCGAGGTCTAAAATTATAAAATGGTGATTTTCACTGAAACGGTAAGTCTTTTTTTTATTTATAGTTTCAAAAGGTATCAATAGCGTTTCTGAGGTAGAACGGTTCAAGAGGTTGTAATTTTTATAAGTATTATTCTTTCCAAGTTCGTACGGACTAACTAATCTTAACAAGACGACACTTTAAAGCTCAGGGCCGTAATAGGATCTATGCTATACCAGCAGGTACTGACCTTTTCTCACCGGAGTACAAATTTAACGTTGATAAAATTTTGGTATCTTGCCCTTTGAACTCTTATGTGTTTATGTCACTATACAAAATAAGCCACCAACATTTAAAAATTTGGATTTGGTTTCTACTTGAGTTCAAAATTGATAATCTAAAGATCGTATAATTAAAATATTTATCTCCGAGGAGGGGATAAATAGCTTTTGTTCTTTTATTTTTTCGAAATATATACATTTTAGGAATTCATCCGCTCTGTGCCTAAATCATAAGTAAATTTTGCTTCCAAAAAGTATTCTTTTTACACTCGCTTAGCTAGGAGATGTGAATATTCGCAGTAAGTTTGCGAGTATTAGTACGGGCGCCAAGTACGTTTTCGTTGGCTTTATAGGGTCATGTGTTTTATGTATTTTCACCTGCTGATTACAAATTTCAAGGGTTACCGTTTGACAAATGGTCAGGAAATTTGTTTAAATTGCTACAACTCTAAAACTAAGGCAATTTTTTTGGGAAGAACAAAGTATAAGGGCTCATTTGAAAAGGCACAAACTCAGCTTTTACGTAAATTTATTAAAATATTTGTCCGATTGTTTACAACAATGGTATAACATATTAATCGTCAAAGTTTAATTTACAAATTAATTTGTTTAAAAGCATTTTAAATAAAAATAAATTTAATATTTAATTGTCAAAGATGTAATTTTTCATACAAAAACGATAAGTTTTAAGAGTTTATGGAATCTTTTAAATTGATTAGATCCTATAGAATTATCGATTTTTTACGGTTACCTTTGAAATTCGTAATCAGCTGGTTAAAATACATTAAAAACACTTAGGTAATGCCATGATCCCATAATGCCAACAAAACGTATCTGGCATTCAAACTATATCATGTACAGAGTGTATGTTTATCTACACACACGTAAATTTAATGCGTAGTTGTGTTCATATAACAAAAATTCTTTATCGTGGCAAAGAAAATCGACTGTAAATGGAAAACCACGTAAAGTGTCATTGTGCAACCAGTTGCGAGAACGTTTTAGATAAAACCTTCTCTGGTCACTTTTATAAGCCAAATTTTATGTCTCAACAGTTGACTTAAATTAAAAACTAAGTAAATCTAAAAATCTGGAACTGTTTACGTTATTTAAAACAAATTCTAGAATAGTGATGTTATTATACCTATTTTAGCGTTTATTTTTTTAAAATAAGGGTTCATAAGGGGTAAATATGAAATATAACTACATATCTAACTAAACTGATACATTCTTTTAAATATTAATTTTAATATATTGGTCAACCACAATATTTACTTGTTAAGGTAAATAAAAATGAGACGTATATATATCCAGTTTAGAATATTTTTGATTGGAGGCAACAATGAGAAACACAAATAAAGATAAAAAAAGCAAATATTTTGAAATGAAATTATGTTTTTTATAACAATATAACCTAAATATACTTTTTAAATTATTTGTTTTTACTTTTAGCTGTATAAATTTTATTTATAGAAGTTCCTCACGTTAATTTTGTTAATATTTTATTTTTTTTATCAAGTCAAGTATAATTTTTTGTACGATTAGTTTCGAATTACATTTTAATTCTATAGATTGGAGCTTTTAATTTCTCTCATATTAATGATAATAAATGATATGAGTAACATAGCCTGAAAGTAAAAGATCATATCGATTTTAGTTAATTTATATCATTAAGGCATATCGTGCTTCAGACTGAACATATCATCGGAAAGTAATAAATCATGTAACCACGTACTATAGATTTTTTTGTTTATATCTTGCTCCATACACATTCCATGCCGCTAACTTAATGACTATAGTGTTAAAAACTGCTGAATCTGTTCTTAACTCACGTTCATAACCTGCAATTAAAAATGATTTTGTATCTATCCGCCTCCTTCAAATTTTTATTTTCTTTTGTTCTCATCCACCTTTTGTTTCCCTATTGTGGGCTCTCCGTGGAGAATGGAACATCTTTTATGTACTCGGCAGGGGTGAAAAGACTGTTAAAATAGGTATGTTGAGATGGTAGATTGTTTTGGACTTTGTAAAAATACCGCTGTAAGCATATCGCTTTAGGCTTATGTACTTATGCCATTTTGTTTTCACAAAGGGAGACATACGTTTGAATAGTTCCTATTGTTAAATAATTTTAACGAAAACATAACCATATAACAATCACACTGATAGAAAAAAAAAACTTCTTACCATATTTTAATCAGTAATAATACTAAAAGAATATTCTTTTTTTTATAAAACTTACATACATTTTAGCTATGTCTAGGCTTAAATAATAAAACGAACCATTAAATTTTTTTTCCTTAGTTTCCACGTTTTTACTACGTTTTCGTTGTATATTGTAATTTTTCTATTAAATATATTAGATACTAACTTACGCCACCTTACGGTGGCGTCGTAGTGCTTAACTAAGTAAAAAATGTACGTTTAAATATTATATGAGATATCAACTGCGCCACCTCATGGTGAGTTATTAGGTAAAAATTACTAGTTTATTATATGTGACAATCAACTGCGCTATCTTACGGTGGCGGCATAGTACTTAGTTTAGTAAGTATTTTTTTTATTTGTCATTTGCGTTTTGTTATTTCCTGTCATTTCCGTTTTTGTTATACCTCGTTTTATAGGGTCTTCACGGGAACGTGGTCGAACGAGGTAAAAAGTATCCTATGTCCGTCTCCTAGTTCTGAAATACCTCCCTACCAATTTTTAGCCAAATCGAATAGGTCGTTCTTGAGTTGTAAATTTTCTTATCTATACTAATATTATAAAGAGGAAAGGTTTAATTTTTTGTTTGTTTGTTTGGTTGTTTGTTTGAAATGAATAGGTTCTGAAACTACTGGACCGATTTCAAAAATTCTTTCACCGTTGGCAAGCTACACTATTCCCGAATGACATAGGCTATGTTTCATTAAAAAAAAAATAGGGATCCTTACTAAAATGCCATTAATGTAACCAAAAATGACCTTAAAATTCTTACATCGCGTGCGCTGAGAATACTATTGATTATAGAATAAAATAATGTACTACGATTTTGAACAATATATAAATATCTACAAAAAGTGCCGCGGCAGCATATGTCTAACTGTTATAGTTACGTCACAATAACTAATTTTTAATTTTTTTAAAGTTTTTATCTTGGTATTATTCCTTATCAAAATAACTTATTTCATAATCACGACAGATATCACAAATTTAGCATGTGCAATGGGACGAGGCTACTTATAAAGGAATTAAAGGATAATTAAGTTGTAGCAACCAATATAACTGAACCACCAGCTGGTCAACTAGCTTATACACTGAGGATACCAAAGATCCCAATTGATCTACCAAATCCATTTAAACCGCTTCAATTTCCTATCAAAATATCTGTCGCTTTTACTAATAATAAGTCTCAAGGTCAAACCTTCCAAATAGTAGGGATCGGTTTTCCTCATGGCCAACCGCCTAAGGCGGGTCGGAGCACCTAAAAATCAATTTATTTTGCTGCCAGAAAATAAAACAACATGTAATATTGTTTACAGGGAAGCGTTGACCCAATAAATTTAATCGCTTTTGTTATTTTTCCTTAATCCCCGTGCAAAGCCGGGGCGGGCTGCTAGTATAATATATATAGATTTAGCCATATTTAAAAGTCTAGCTCAGGTGAATTTATTTAATTTAGACTGTTTCTAAACTGGATTTTTTTATAAAAGCATAAACTTTTATACATATTCAGTCCAAAATTATTTTGTCTGCATGTATTGTTTAAAAAACTGTCAGCCATTAGTTTTTGATAAAACAAATCGGTGCTCCTCCGTCTTACGTAGATTATTTTTTTCACCTGTCAAAATATCACAATTTTGTGATTTCGTCCAATGAAAACGCTTAATCTTCAATGTTTTATGCTAAATCTAGCCAATCATTCCGGTTTATATTGATAAAACCACTAGTGGTTTTACTACTATTGATAAAATTATAGAACTGTCAAAAATTCCATAACAATATTGAACAATCAATTTTCGTGTTTATAAGTAGGTACTTTACTATAAATCAACATTCATTTATATTATCTAAATATTCTGAAATATATTTTGTTATTATTATTATCACAATTCAATTCATCTAAACGATAATGAAAAATCAAATATGTAGGTACTTTAAAACTAACCTGCTTCCTGGTTCTGCATGGGTTCTGCATGCATTTAAAACTTTTATATGCCTACAGCCAAATGTGGTCATGTAGGTAAACTTTAAATAGATATACCTAATAATTTTTATTTTGGTAATTTTCTCTTTAATAATATAATTGTATAAATAGGTATAAAAAAAAATATTTATTCAAATTATAACCCTGTTTTCTCTACGCTCACGACAACTGACAACTGTCAATACTATCTAGTGTACAGGATAAGATAATAGGAAGGGTAATTTGTCAAATTTTTTATTAAAGTTATTGAAAGATCAAAAGATTATAAGTATTTTCTCTTAAAATAATAATATATTTATTAAATATTATTCTGTGTAAACCCACTTCCTTTCTTTCTCTTGATTATTAATGTTTTAATAAATTAGATCATAGGTAGGCAACACAAAATACACGTATCCTAGTTTTTGTACAGAATGGTTCAAAAAATAATCTTCTCAAATACCACTCGTCCTGTAAAATTTTACTAGATAAATTTTTATTTTCCAGACTCAAACTTTTTTATTTTAGGCAAAACTACTGAAACAAACTGAATATGATAAAATTACTCGTCCTACGGACTCGTGATTTTATCACATTTCAGTTTGTTTTCGTATTTTTGCCAAATAAAAAAGTTTTCGTGGAAACTAAAAATTTATCGATAAAATTTTAAGGACTCGTGGTATTACCTTTGATAAACCGCTAGCCTATTTCATTTTTGTGAAGTAAAGATGCCAATAGTTTAGGAGGAGAACTTGATTTAAACGATTTTATATAATACAGTTTTCAGTGTGTAATGAGAACATGATTTGGTATAAATATATATTAAATTGAGGGCTTTCTGCTAAAACTTCCTTACCAAATATTCCAGTCTATAACAACATCAGCATTCCCTTAAAAATTACGATTTTAGTCATAAAATCTTAATCTGTTTTTCTCCTTATATATCTTGTGGCTTATTTAGACACTAAAACAATATAATTTTACAAAATACTAAGCCGTTTTGATCAGGTTGGCTAGATTGATTTACATGATACACATTTCGTGGTGTTTATATGTTTTCCTTCGTTACATTAGCTTTTATTGTTGTAATCAGAATCAAACTCATACATTATAAATTTATGTCGACCACTTATCAATTCCATTCGTTAATGATGAACTTATCTCGTCAGTAAATGCTTTAAATGCACTGCATTAGCTTGTGATATACGTGGGAGAACCTTTTATTCCATCAAAATTTTCGTCGTTTTTACAACATTAAAACTTAATAACATTTTATATAATAGCGAGTGAATGATTGAAGTATAATGTAACTTATGTTTAAAAAAAAGATTGTTAATGATGGATTTATTTGGCATTTTTTTACAAATATGCGTAGAAAGCTTTCCATCCGTAAAATCAAATCAAATCAAATCAAATCTTTATTAACGGCAATTGCCAATTTTACAAAAAAAAAAAAATACAATAAAGAAAACAACAATATAACAATAACAATTAAGTTAGATTTACATTGTAAAAGAATAACAAATATCAACTAAGCAACAGAAAAGCACAATTTAATACAATATTTAATTGGACCAACAATTTACTATAAACTACTAGGTAGTTTATTAACAAATAAAGAGTAAGGAACGTACAATTTATTTATATTACACAAATATTTATCTGAATGCATCATGATACGCTGTAAAGGTGAATAGTAAAAATAATTTGTACGACTAATTGGTACATAAAAGATATAATTTCTACGCATAGAGTACTTTGAGTTGTAAAAATTTGATGTAAAAAACTGAAGAATATCCTGACAATCAATTTTATCATTAAACAATTTATAAATAAACTTAAGATCAAAATGGACCCGCCGGGTTTTTAAATTGGTAAGAAGAAACATACTATCAAGCGTCCCATAGGAAATATTATTAACATTTATTAAATTAGATTTATAAGCAAGATATTTTAAAAATTTGTGTTGGATACTCTCTATTCTGTCATTATGAACGGAGTAATAGGGGCACCACACAGTAGTACAATACTCAAGAGTTGATCTAATAAATGCGTTATAAAGAGTAATTATACAATTAATATCCAAAAAAACATTAGTAGTTCTTTTTACAAAACCAAGCATTTGATTAGCTTTAAAAATTATACGCTCCACATGAGGTACAAAAGTTACCTTAGAATCAAAAAGAACTCCTAAATCACGAATGGTGTCTTTTATTGTTAAAATTTCTGAATTAATGACGTAAGAGTAATTAATAATAGTTTTTTTCAAACGTGAAAATGTTACACAATGGATATCATTAGTTTAGTAAAAACAAAACTTTCAATTAATATATTAGGATTATTCCAAAAATACTTTTTTCGCGTAACCATCGAAGTCAATTTAGTTATTTTCTTGTTGTTTATTGAAACTCAACACTACAATCAAAATCGAATTTAAAGGTGACTTTCAAATCTTAAAAGGTGGTCTAGTGTACCGCTCGGATCCTCGACCCTCTCACCTGGTGGTGACTTATTTTGAAGTGGCCTGTAATGATTTACTACCAGAAAACCCGAATTTCATATGAATTCATCTGGAAAAAGATGTCGACATTCCACGAACGATAGTTTTATCTTTAGATCTCTGACCATCAAAAACTGACGTTAAAAAATTCAAATGCGTATAGGAATAAAACTAATTTTTAACATTGGTATGTTGGAATTAATTATTATTGGTTACGTTCCAACCCCGCCAAAACTTGTTTCTTTAGTTAGTTAATATATATAAAATTCGTTTATTTTTTATGAACATTGTTTAGTATTCAGTTGTTAAGTCATCACGTTCTGAAGAACTCCGTCTGCACTAAATAATAGTAAATAACGAAGATTGGCTTTTAGCAAACTGATATTTCAAAATTTATGATTTCAGTAAACGAACCTCGGTATTCAAATCTTAAATTTTATGTTCTATTGTTATGTCAAAAGCAATTTTTATCGAAATGAGTATCTAAAATCAACTGTTGTAACATATATACGACTTTATGCTTGACATTCAAATATTGCAAAATATACATTAACTATTTCACACAGCTACTAAATCAGATCGGAAATTACTATTATTTTAAGGTAAGTTAATTTGAGAACACAAAACTATTTAATTGGGGTTACAATTAAAAATATAAATAATATAATATATAAAATAATATTTTATGTAATACTAGTTGTACTCGCGACGTTGTTCGCGTGGCGTGTGATTGTTGTATCAAAATTTCTCCCCCCACCCCTTTAAAGGAATTGGAGAGAAATTTTTATACACCAGATGTTAAGTTGAAAGAAGGCAAAGATCTCTATAAAAACAGCATTCGAATCGGATCAGTAGTTTTCATGTGATACGCGCAAGAACAGACAAACAGACAGACAAAAAAAATCTAACCACATTTTTGGGTTCTATTTCGATGTACCCGCGACGTCGTTCGCGTGACGTGTTGATTTTTGTATAAAAATTTCTTACCTCACCCCGTTAAAGGGGTGGGAGGAGAAAGATTTATACACCAGATGTTGAGTTGAAAGAAGACAAATACGTCTGTGAAAACCGCATTCGAATCGGATCAGAAGTTGTCATGTGATACGCGCACAAACAGACAAACAGACAGACAAAAAAAATCTAACCACATTTTTGGGTTCTATTTCGATGTACCCGCGAGGTCGTTCGGGTGACGTGTTGATTTTTGTATAA
The DNA here is from genome assembly GCA_964028335.1 of Altica lythri. Lineage (NCBI taxonomy): Eukaryota > Metazoa > Arthropoda > Insecta > Coleoptera > Chrysomelidae > Altica > Altica lythri. Next base: position 64,660,650 of record OZ034801.1, read on the forward strand.
AAATTTCTTACCTCACCCCGTTAAAGGGTGGGGGGAGAAAGATTTATACACCAGATGTTAAGTTGAAAGAAGACAAATACTTCTGTGAAAACCGAATTCGAATCGGATCAGTAGTTTTCATGTGATGCGCGCACAAACATACAGACAGACAAACAAAAAACTAACCTAATTTTTGGGGTCTATATCGATGTAGTAACACCCCCTGCTAATTATTTTTTAAATATCTTTAATTTACAGAATTTTCATTTCTACAGTTTTATTATATGTATATTATAGATTAACCTTTTTCTGAATATTTATATTTAAAATTTTAATATTCTTTTTAACTTCAATGTTTAGCTGTATGACACGATGCTTTTATTTGTTTAAATGGAATCACAAATCATAACAAAACTTAAAAAATAATAAAAATAAGTCAAAATAGGTTTGGAAATGTATTCTAGAATTGGAAATTTGTGAGACCGCATAGAAATAAACTATAAATAATAATGGAATTTAAAATAAAAACTAAAAACAATTTACACAAAAAATCCATAAAACATTGCTTATTTAAACTATTTCATTTAATTGTTTAAGTGTTTAAATTTCAAAGACAACAATGTTGATTCAATGACGTAATTCTTGAATGGTATCAACTGGAGTTGTTTCGATCTGGCCTTTTAAGTATTCTAGTAAGAAAAAGAATAGTGCTGAGGCTTTTGAATAAATCCACTCGGACCTATCCACCTTTGCGGAAAAGTATGATTGAGATGATCTCATACAGGATTACAAAAGTATGCTGGACATCAATCGTGCATAAACCCAATTTTATGTCGCTCAGGCGATCGAACGTTTTCAACGAGTACTGGTAATAGTTTTTTATAATTCACGTTCACAAAGTTTCTATTTCGACACTAAAAACAGTATCGAAATAGATTCATTGTAACACTGTTTTTGGTAACTTTTTGTTTTACACAATTGGTTGCACTGCACTGATTTTCAACGAAAGAGTTCAGGTAGTAAATCAAAAAGTATGTTGTAGTAAATTATTAACTACATTATCAGCGTTATTGCTAAATTCGGAATATTTTATACAAATTTGACAAACATTCTAATTTAAAATCATTAAAACTGACAAGTGTCAAAACTGTCACGATTGCCAACATAAATAAATATTTCGAAAAACTCTCATTTTATTTTTTTTTATACTTTTAAAAGTTCATTATAAAAAATAGTATGTAACACTCGAATTACAATGACGGTTTGTAGTACTCGTTCTTTGCGAAACTCACCGCTTCGCGGTTCGTTTCTCAAACTGAACTCGTACTACGAAACCTCTGTCATTGTAACACTTGTATTACAATATACTATTATTAAATAATGCAATTTTGAATTCACCGTTGCACGTACCGGTAAATCGAAAGGTTCTATTAAGGTCGAGTTTACAATTTCAGCCCACAAATTTAAAATAAATCTTGCCGAAAATTTCTCTGGCAAATTGCATGTGGATGATTATCAGCTCATTGTGTAAGCAATATGGAAGTTAAAACTGCTATTCTTGATGAAGCATCATTATTCGTAAGTTACCAGTAAGTTTTATGGAAACCCTTTCACATGATTAATGAACCATTTAAAAGTTTTTAATCTTCAGTCTCTGCCAAACGAAGATCTAAGAAAATATATATATATATATATATATATATATATATATATATATATATATATATGTATACTTTACTCTTAACTAGTAAAATTCATACTTATTGACCAACCTTAAAAACATCTTTAAAAATATTATATTCGATGATTGCATTTTTAGTGTTGGGCATACCTACAAACCTTTTTATCAGGAATAATAAAAAAAAGTGTCAAATGGTTTTAACTATAATAGACAAATTGATGTATATTAAATTCTTCCATTAGTGCCTTAATTTAAACAACGCTAAGAAAAAAAATATATACTGAATTACGGTATCTTTAAATTAATATTTGAAAATAAAGGTCACAATCTTCGTCTTAATTTAAAAGCAAATTTGTAGTAAACTCAAACGTCAAGATCAAATTAAAACATTAAACCTTTGCTGTACTAAACAATTTTTTTTGTTTATTTTTTTATTCAATTTGCGTTCATATGTATACCTAGTTGGTTAGTAACGCAAATAAAGCTGGGTTCTGAGTATTTACTGAACAAACATATAAGAGGATTTTTGCAATAGTACATTCGAACAAAAAACGTGCTTCAAAATTAGTTTTTATAATTCACGTTCACAAAGTTTCTATTTCGACACTAAAAACAGTATCGAAATAGATTCATTGTAACACTGTTTTTGGTAACTTTTTGTTTTACACAATTGGTTGCACTGCACTGATTTTCAACGAAAGAGTTCAGGTAGTAAATCAAGAAGTATGTTGTAGTAAATTCTTAACTACATTATCAGCGTTATTGCTAAATTCGGAATATTTTATACAAATTTGACAAACATTCTAATTTAAAATCATTAAAACTGACAAGTGTCAAAACTGTCAAGATTGCCAACATAAATAAATATTTCGAAAAACACTCATTTTACTTTTTTTATACTTTTAAAAGTTCATTATAAAAAATAGTATGTAACACTCGAGTTACAATGACGGTTTGTAGTACTCGTTCTTTGCGAAACTCACCGCTTCGCGGTTCGTTTCACAAACTGAACTCGTACTACGAAACCTCTGTCATTGTAACACTTGTATTACAATATACTATTTTTAAATATATAGTTATTTATAGGAAGAGTAGCTGACAAATCATTCATTGCTTTCTAATTTTTAAAATATAAATCCCACCAAAAACATTTTCATGTAAAATGTTGCCAAGACGAGCCCATATGACTCGCACTGTCAAAAAGTTATCAGATCTCATGTAGAGCCAAGCTTCTAACACTACACGCCCTAACTCTACAAGGCCTAACTTCACAAACTCTACACCTTAGTCAAAATATGTGGCTTGGCCATTTCGCTACATTCACATCGGCGTAAGGTGAAAAATCAATTCACTGTTCATTACTTTTGTGTTATACAATAGTTCTTGTAGTAACGAACGGCCAAGCCACATATTTTGACTAAGGTGTAGAGTTTGTGAAGTTAGGCCTTGTAGAGTTAGGGCGTGTAGTGTTAGAAGCTTGGCTCTACATGAGATCTGATAACTTTTTGACAGTGCGAGTCATATGGGCTCGTCTTGGCAACATTTTACATGAAAATGTTTTTGGTGGGATTTCATTTCTTTTTGTAAGTTGTTTGTAACAATTTTTTTTTTATTTATGTCTAAGACAATCGACAATCAACAAAACAAGACAATCGACAATTGACGCGCTCGCTGTCAAGGACCATTTTTTTTTATTTTTAGCTACTGTGTGGACGTAAGAGGCAGGAGACGTTCGCACACTTCTATTCATTCATATTTATATGATCTGATCTAAAGTATATGTCTCTCAATATATGTCGATATGTCTCAATATATGTCGATTAAATTTTTTTTTTTTTTTAACAAGGAGTACCTATACATATATATATCTGGGGGCACCAAGTTTTAGATTAGATTATTAGATTAGACCTCTAGCGTCATCAAAATTTAATTTAAAATTACAGGTCTCATACAAACTCCCATCCCCTAGTTTAAGGGGTTGGGGATGAAAGTTACAAGTTTTATAATTTTGTTGTTGTTTGTGTGCTAATACTAGCTTACATACAAAATTTCAGCTTTCTAGGACATTAGGAAATACCTTAATAATTTTGATGATCATCAGTGAGTCAGTGACGAAATCAGCGTTTTTTAGATATAAATAAAATCTGAAGTATAAAAGCTAATGTAATTAAAACTTAATATGTTCAATAAGTCCGCTATTGACAATATATCCCGAAAATTTTGTTGATCTAGCATAATCCAAACCCAAGTTATGAGGGTTCAAAAAAACGACGAAGCGCTTCGAGAAAAGGTAGGTAGTGCCCGTGCGCTTCGCTTGGCTCGTCTTGGCGGGGGCACTACCGTGCCCCCAGATAATGTTAACTTTATCTAATTTTTACATTACATCTGAATATGGAACACATGATTTTTTAATGTAAGCTTAATTTGCAGCACTGCAAATAAAAAAAAACTTTCAAATTATGAAATATACACTATCTGCATGCTTGTCCTGTTCGATAAAACTGCGGTAGAATAATTAATGATGCTTTTAGTGAACGTCTATGTTCTTACAGTTTTTGTAAGCATTGTTGTAGATATTGCAGCGTGTTAACACGTACGGTGCAGAATTTATAATACTGAGTAAGTACGATATAAATTGGAATACCTTAGGAAAATAGTTTTAAAAAGAATATATTAAACTAAAATGAAATTGTTTCAAGTAATGCTGTATCTGTTCTATTTATAAAATAAATCTTCTACAAAAGTTACCTAACAGCATTTGTTGACTTTTTATATCTAGTTAAAGAGATTTATAAGGATGGCTAGATATTTGTTAATATATATTTTTGTTAGTTTAGTAGTTCATTTAGAAAATATTGTGGTTTTTATCAATATTTCACGTTGTAACCTTTTTTATGTAAATGATGTTAATTGCTCGCTAAAGGTTCACTTGTTGTTGGGTGGAAAGCGAGTTATGGGTTCATCTGAGCTAAATAAAAAATTTAAAAAAAGATGTGACAAAAATGAAAACAGTTAAGATAAGAAACACAGAAAAAAAGAATAATTTATTTAAAGTAACCCGGTAGATTATTATTAAGAAATTGGAAATCTCACACTTTACCTAGTGACCGAACATAAAAATAATACACACTAGTGAGAAATGAAAACATTAGTAAAATTTAACAATGTTTATTCAGTTGCTGAATAAATAAAAAACATAAAATATTCACATTAAGTGAATCTTAAGATACACAGTGTCAAACACATTTAATAATAACAGCTAAGTATAAAATATTTTAATCTATGTGTACTCTTAAAAATTAAAAAGTGAATATATAGATAGGTACTAAGAGTTTGTAGTTGGAAATTTTGTTGGTTTCGCCATATAGCTTTCGCTATTAACTCGAGTTAATGGAGTACCTATTTTAAAATTATTATTAGAAATACAAAGCGTAGATACAATTACTCTTATAATAAAAAAACACAGAATTTTTAAAGATAGAGACGTCACTGCTATAAGATTATCTCCAGCAAGCAAACTAGTAAAAACTCTGTATATAATATAACAAAATCCAAAATCTCCAAAGAAACTAATAGGTTCTTCTTTCTTTTCTTAGATGTTCAACGAAAGTTGCATTTTATTTAGATCTATTCTTTAATGATCAAAAATAATAACGGTAAAAACTTACTGTTGGCTTTAAAAGTTCTTATTAGATAATTCAAGAAAAAGGTATCACAACTCCAGCTCTCGCAGATAAAAGGTTAAGATAATTCGACTAATCACTAGTCACAATTAACAAACGTTTGAAGGAGGTAATATTTATAACCTTATCAGGAAAATTACTATAACTCTTCGATGTAACACTTTTAGCACAAAACTATCACGTAAGTTAAAAAAGCCGGTAAAATTGAAAAAAAATGACTCACGATTTATGGCCAGACCAAATCGAAAGTGAAACAAAAATCAGTGGTTGGGGTATTTAAGAGGCAAATTATCACGTACTTTACAGGGGTGATAACGCCGCGAGAAACGACTCTGACTGGCCAATAATAGAGTTGCACCCGAAAAGCACTTGATATAGTTATGTGTCTTTTTGCACAAGATGTTATGGAAAATTTTAAGAAGAGGTATTATTATACATAGAAAAGAATTTTCTGAAAACAACGTATTTACTACAAATATAACTATTTTTGTGACTAAATAACAAGTCTTCATTAAATTAAAAATTAATTCATAAATAAGTTCTCAATTTGGTTACCTTTCCAGTTAATAGTTATATTATAAAATCTTCTAAAATCTAATAGGAATACTGTCAGTTTTTTAGTTTTTAAACTTAATTATATTATCTTCTTCGTGTAAAAAAGGTAAATCTCCGGGCAAAGACGGTGTTTCTTATGAGTTTCTTAAGCATCTTCCTCAAAATTGGCTTCTTTACCTCGTGTCTTTTTTTAATAATATTTTATTCACTGAAAGAATTCCTAGAAGCTGGCATGATACTGTTATGTTTATGCTTCATAAAAAAGGAGATAGGCATAACCCCTCTAATTATCGAGGATTAGCATTACTAAATACTACAGCCAAAGTATTTACAACACTGTTGTATAATCGACTAACAGATTGGGTTGGGAAGGAAAATATTATTCCTGAGTGTCAGTCAGGGTTTCGAAGGGGTAGAAGCTGCTTAGATAATATCTTTGTCCTCAGTTCAATCGTTCAAATCCATTTGCGGTTACGAGGTAGAAAGATTTTGGCTGCATTCTTTGACTTTAAACGAGCATTTGACTCTGTTAATCACAATCTTCTCTGGTATAAACTTTATAAACTGGGTGTCAGTGCGAAATTAATAAGATTAATAAAATGCTTGTATGATGGTGCCAATATGTGTGTTAAAGACAAAAATGAGTACAGCAAGTGTTTCCCCATCTCTGAAGGTGTTCTTCAAGGAGAGCCACTAAGCCCACTCCTGTTTTCTCTCTTCTTGTCCGATATTGAACAGTTTTTTACATCAAAAGGCCACCATGGATTAAGTATTGATATGTCCACTGAAGTTCTTATGCTTCTGTATGCCGATGATTTGATCATCCTTGGCGATTCTCCAATTGACCTTTCGAGAAAGCTTAGAACGTTAGAACAATATTCTTCTGACAACCTTCTTACCGTTAATACCGACAAAACTAAAATAATGATTTTTAGCAGGGGAGGTTATCATTCTGTACATCCCTATAAATTTTTCTACAATGGCGTGCTACTTGAAATTGTGAAAAAATACACCTACCTAGGAGTTGAATTTACTTCTTCCAGTCTTTTTCTTGAAATGTCAAAAAAAGCTGTTACTAAGGCGAATCAGGCTATTGGAGCTGTGATGAACTTGATGTGTGAATCCAGGATGAGCTCTTGGGAGTCTAGAATTTGCTTATATAACTCCATCGTACTCTCTTCGCTCTCATATAGTATTGGCGTGTGGGGTCTTCGTTATGGGAACTAAGTAGAAAGAGTTCAAGTTGGCTTTTTTAAACGTTTATTAGCTCTGCCATTAAATACCCCAGATTACATAGTAAGGCTGGAAACATCTTCCATAAATCTTCTGTACTTAATTTTAAAATCAGCGCTTTCATGGTTAGATACTTTAAAATCACTCGATGATTCGAGACTTCCTAAAGTCTGTTATGGTCGCTTAACGGTTCTTACTGATGTTGATCCTAAATATAACTGGTTACTTCAATTAAAACAAGTCCTAACGTTATTTGGACAAGATGTACATTGGACAAGTTTACTCAGGCCCACTACTTCTACGAAAATAACTTTTCGAATACTGGAGGCAGTTAAAGGGCATCTTTTAACAAGCGATCTTAATAGACTAACTCATTCTTCATACCCATTGCTCTATCAAAGTTTATCGCTGCGGACTGTTCCTCAAAAATTTCTGAAAGCTAGAATGCCTATCTTTATTGTACGATTGTTGGCGCAAATACGTACCACAAGTAGGAAACATCTGAGATTCACTCATAAACAATCTGTTTACATAGTTGATCAAGGAGAGCTTTGTACCATTTGTAATCTTCATGAACCTGAAACTCTTTGCCAAATATTTTTTCAATGTCCTATTTACGCGAGTTTAAGAAACTATGCAATTACATTGAATTCGATGGATGACCTAGTTTTTTTGTTAAATTATGGTTCTACTCAGGAACTTAAACAAATTGCCTACTTTATATTGAACATCCTAAAGTTGCGTTCTTTTATCATTAATGAGTAGCCTTGTATGACATGTTTTAGAGTATTATTATATATTTGTTTTTTTTTTTGTTTTTTTTGTTTTTTATATTTGTGCTATTGTCAGTATCTATTTAGATGTTTGTTCTCTGTATTTTATAACCAACTCTTGTAATAAGAATTTGTAATTCTTCTATACAATAAATCTATCTATCTATCTATCTATATTATCTACTAGGTTTTTTATTAACTTTTCTATTTATGTATTTGAATGTGAAAAATTAACTGTGCAATCTAATAGTTAAGAGATACATGAGACTAAAATAATTTGCCAAAATGATTTTGAGTATTTTTAAGTATTTATAAGGTTTATAAATCTTCTGAGGTTTTCTTAATATTTGTATTATTCTGATAAAAAAAAAATTTTTCTTACTTGTGTTACTTAGCAAAAACTAAACTTTTTGTTAATCAATTTTGATAAACAACAAAATGTATCCCTAATAGTAAATGCAACCTACAGCTTAATTGAGTTGTGGATTTTCGAAAACAACTATTAACAAAATTATCATTTTACCTCTTATCACCTTGATGATGAAAAAATCATTACTTGAAACATTTGTTTATTAATGACAAAATGATCCTTAAATCTGACATTCTATTCCAGTAACATGAAAGAATCCTAATAGCAATAAAGTAAAATAATGAGTCGACAAAATAACTTTAATGGTATTTTATGTTGGCGTCTGAAACTTAATGGGAATAAAATTTTTAGTGAACAAAAAGTAAAACATTGCTTTGGAGTAAGTTTTCTAATTGTGCATCAATAAGTTGTGTGACATTTACTTTGTGTTACGACAAACTTTAACCGTTGTTTTGAGTTAATCCCACAAGTATTCGATATTTTTTAGGTCCAGTGAACATGCATTTTAAAATTGTAACACGTTCGTTTTAAGACATTCTTTGGGTACATACTGTAGATACTTCTATGGAAAGATGCATTATCGTACATTAAATTAAGATTATTCCCAATTGCATTTTTCTAAAATCTAACGATTGATTCTAGCATTAAATCAATGTACCTTCGACCGGTTAAATTTTATTAACGTGATAATAATTAAGTTATTACTCTCAATATATCTCTCTAGAATATAATAGTTCCTCCTCAATATTTTGGGACATATCTTGCAGCTCTAAGAACGCGATTCGATTTTCATTTAATCTAAGGTAAATTCTAGTTTGATCCGAAAAAGGAAATTTTACTAATTCTTTATTGATTTGTTTTGGTTGTTAAAAAATCAATTTAGCTGGTCAAATTTATTTTGTCTAAAAACTGCGGGACCCGTAACTCTTATATAGGGCTTCACACGAGACAAGAGAAGGCGAGACTAACAAAAATCTCGTCTCGGTCTCGTCAATTCCCAAAAAATTGAGTCTCGTTCAAGTCTCGGTCTCGTCTCGTTACTATAGTCTGGCCGTTCAAAAGATGGAATGATTACGATGCAAATGTACTTCTTTATTTCGGCCCACAGTTTATATCATCTCTGGTATGAGTACGGTCTAAACTGTCCTTCGGTTATTTCAGGTTAGAAGGCGTTACATCATAAGATTAAGCCGTCCAGATGCCCTTATTTACTGATCACGCATCCTTGAATTCCATCTTTTGAACGGCCCGACTATAGTTTTCTCGTCTCGCTTAATTGTAAATAATAATAATAAATATTATATAAACTGAAATAATTAATAATTTTTTCATGCTATATTTATTACGCTATTATACAAAAATATTTTTACATAGACATAAATTTAATAATTTTACAAAAATCTTACTCGGTTAGTGAGTTCTGTTTAAATTTACAATAAAATATATCACAGAAGTTCACCAGATTTTATATTTTCTAAAATATATTGTTTTCTATACAGGCCATTTCTGATTTTTCGAATAAAAACATCATAAAAAAAAATTAACGAGACTCTCGGCTTGCCCTGTATGTGGTCTCGGTATCGCCCATAGTCTTTTCCAAAACGTCTCGTGTCGTCTCGTTTCGGAAAAGCGAGACGAGAACGAGACGAGACGAGAAAAATCTCGCTCTCGTGTGAAGCCCTACTCTTATTGGTATCATATAACCCTTAAGCGTGAAATCTTGTCCTTATAGTTTCAACATTGGCACCTGTAGCTTTCATTTGTAGTTGCAGCTTTAGATGAGACACACTGGGATTTCTCCAGCAGTCCTGATGTTTAGTTGTAACTCTTTGACGACTTTGTCTGAGCTTGTTTTTGGGAGTATATCTAGTTTACCTAGAATTTTTACACTTTTATTCCATTTTATATAAAATAGAATGTGAATATTAGAAACACAACCTTGTTATTTATTTTTCATTTTAAAAACTGTGATGGAAAAATTAAGTCAAAAATTGTAAGACGCAAAGTTTATATCAAATTAAAGTATATATTATAATGGAATTTTATAATTAAGGACTTTATTGTATGTTGTATCATCAGCAAGTTAACACCGTTATACATAAAACTGTAGATCTGTGATGTAGAGTATAATTCTTTATTTTATGGCACTGTTTCTGACATGTAACATAACACGTAAATTACGAAAATTTTAATAAGATTTGCAAGTAGCAATTTTTGGAAGTTACAAGTAAGAAGTCTTTAAGCATCACTCACCAAGCTGTTTTTGTACCAATCCTGTTTTAGTAATCTCGAATATAGAATATAGGTATACAATAAATTTAAAAATTAGACAAAGAATAAATGACATTGAAAATAAAAAAAATGTTTTTTCCAATAGAAACCCAAATGAATCGAATCTGCGATCTGCCTTCATCACCTTTAACTGCTTGTATGTATGTACCCTAGACACATATATGAAATTACTAAGAAAGAGATTATTTGTCAACTTATCATTTATCGTAATAATTAAAAACAACTGTTTTTATTGGTATGAATCAACGTTTTTAAAGTAAAACTTCTTTAGGCGCGACTAGGGGTAACTCAGTAATTCTAACGGACTTGACGTCATATTCTAACGTAACACAAAAAACCTGATACAAAAAACCTAACACGATTCCGCCTACTATATTAAATAAAAGTTAAATCTGTAATTGTATATTATGGTAGGTAACATAATATACATATTTTGTTGACCTGTCAAATTGACAGTTTGTCAACCAAAATACATTGTTGGTGAATAGTTTTACGCCAAAAATTTGTGTATAAAGTGTTTGTTTTAAATATGAGTAAACAAAGTGGATTTATTAATGAAAAAAGTGATAAAAAAATATTGAATGAAAATGAGTGAGTAGGTACTCTAGATGCATACATTTTATTTTCCTGTTAATCGTTTAAAAAATCAATGTTGAAATCTTCACAAAGAATAAAAGATATAAAGTTATTTGTACAGAAAATTAATGCACTATAAAGTCTATCTATAAATGTATTGAAATTTCCAGATGGGGATTTATAAATATTTAATATAGACAGGTGGTTTGAAGTATTTTAAAAGAGATACTGGAGATTTCAATATCTACTTCAAGTGATAAATTATTCAATTAGTCTTAATTTCTATGGAAGATTTTGCCAAAATTAGTACACCGCCATGTGATTTATTAGTTCTTTTGAAGTAACAGTAACAGAGTAATTATTAAATCGTATGTAGCCGATATTGTCATTATTGGACCATGTTTCGGATAGACATAATATGTCTGGTTCATATTGCTTTAAGATTAGGTCTATTCTATTAGTTTTGTTAGAAATTGATTGACAGTTAACATTTAAAATACGGAAGAAATTATCAGATTTTTCATGATTTTCACACACACAGTTCTTTATGTTTCTACTGATTTCCTTGCGATACATTTTGCGATACGTACGTCAAAACTTTTGATTAGCTAACCTAACCTAACCGTTCATTTCTGTCAAAATTTTTTAAAACGTGAAAGTAAAATTAATGAATTTTAGATAAATTACAAAACAAAAGCTATGGGCCTAAAAGGCCTGCATAAAGCTTCTTATATATACAAAACAAAACAGTTGTCACTTGAATAAAATGGCGGATTCTCAAGAATATTTTACTCTTTTATTAATAAATAATAATAAACGAAAAAATCAAAAACCTGTAGCTACTTGTTAATAAACATATTTTGAATTTGAATTTATTTTGCGATGATACGTACGTCAAATAAGTTTTACTTCAATCGCGCGTAAAGGTTACACGCACACTCTTTTTCCTATATCAATTTTAAATCACTTTTAATGCTTGTTCTACATTTTATTTATTTAAAAAAAGCCGGCTAACTTCAGAATACATTTGATTCAAACGGTTCAAGTTGCTATTGGTTATAGATAGAGATCACAGGTTCGATTCATGCCAATTAGTTGTAAAATTTTAAAACTAATCAGAGATGCCTTAAATAACGAAATCTTTACGATAAATATATTTTACTATTTTTAGAAAAAGTCTGGGCATCCAGATCTTTAAGTGAATAATTTTAAAAAATATTTAACTAAGACCATATTTACATATTTTAATTAATCCAAAATACCAAAAAAGTTCAAGAATAATATTTCTGCATATTTCCTAACTATCTTTTATCCTCACTTTAGCTTGCAGTTTTGTTTCTCTTCTCAGCAATCGTTGAAGTCTCCAGAAGATTTTTATCATTTCCCTAACATTCGTCCTTTTTCAGCGCGTGTTAAAACCAAACGTGTGTTTCACTTCAGTGCTTAACAACTCTTGTGCTTTATTCTTTAAGATATTCAAGTTTTGTCACAATCTATATAGAGCGGCAATATTTTTAGTCGTCAGGATTGAGATTTGATTTTTTAAACTAATACATATTCTGTTTCTCACGTAATTTCTTTGCTTTAACTTAATATTTTTATTCTGAATTATGCGTAAATATTTGTAAAAGAAAAAATATTATTAATTTATGTTGCTGTACATTTTACAGCATTATATGGGATTTTTCAAAAACATAAACAAATTGTTGTTTGATGCTTATAAAACTTTTCTTTCATATTATCTTAAAAAATTTGTTTATAGATGTAAAATATAACTAGTTGGGAGTTTACTTTTCATTTGACTGATCAATTTAATTATCTTAGCTTAGATTTTAGATTTTATTTAAATTATTTTTTTTTGTTAAATAATATGTAAAATTGATGTTTGAAATGTTAAATTGTTAAGTTACAGAACTTATCTGCAACATATGTCTTATTTATTTTTATTATAAACAGTGCTGGCTTAGCATTAGATTAAACAATTGGCACTAAAGTGTTAAATTGGATGTGGATCTATAGATCTATTTTCAACATTCATAATAAGCATCATACAACAGGATAATTGATTATTTTCATTAATGGCGAGAAATTAACATTCTGTTTGGATCAAAATATACAGAAAGAATTAAAATCTGCTTCTTATGTAGGAACTTAAACTTTTACTTTTAAACTGATAATTTCTAATCCTATTTTTTAAACTTAAATCTTCTTTAAAGACAGTAATTCTATGTAGTCTAATTTATCTGATACGATATTTACGCAGTAGTAAATGTTGTAGCACCTGATAAAAGTAGTTACTAGTTTTTATGCAATAGCTCTGTAAATATATTAATATGATTTAGTGTATTAATTCTAATTTTCGCAACGTAACCTATAAAATGCAATTTAGCAACGTTATGGAAGTGATGACTTCGCTGCTATGACGCAACTAAAACACTAACTTTAACTCACGTAGCTAAAATTATTACTACTTATATGGTGTAACAAATAAACACACTTACTATATTATTTTACGAATAAACTAATTTTAGTTTATTTTGTATTTAACACCTTGTTCTTTGGTCTTTTTTTATATTTGGCTATAATATCAGATATCAGTTTTAAATATTAAATTCTTATAGGAAATAAATAAAAAGTAAGGCTAAAGGCGTACCTTAGAATTTTTTTTAATTTTATGGTAAGTATACTGGATAATATGCTACACGAGCTGCTTATTCTAACGTTAAAGATAAATCTTTCCTAGATATTGTTAAGACTAGCTTAGCTATTAAGCAGGCCTCACCTTTTGCATTGATATCTTATTACATTTTCATTGTAATATCTGAAAATTATTAGTATTAAAAAAATCATCTGATCAATGAGCTAAGTAAATGATAGCTATTAAGACACCTGCGCCTGTTAGAATTCTACTTATTTAATACTTATTTTTTTTTAATTTTATCTCTTTCATAACTTTTATATTCCTCTTAAAAGTGATGCACAATTAACGTAAATCTAAACCCAAAAGCTTTATATTAATGCAAATTGGAACGTTAACAGTTTTTTTGCAATTGAATAGAAATATCATATCACGAATGCTTTTACACAAAGAATAAAGTGAGACTTTGATGAAAATATAAAATATAAATAAAATAATGGTTTTGCTTTGTTTATGAGGTAATTTGTTTATTACCTAAACATCGGATCTTTACTGTTTTTTTTTTGCCGATTTAGTATTAAATACGTGTTTGGTTATGCACTACATTTCATCATCTCATCAGACATCTTGGCACATTAAATAAAATCAAAAAATTGGATTCAATTTGTGATAGAAAAAATTATGATTAAAATAGACTTTGAAACTATTTTCAAGTGGTATTGTAATCGCAACCACCGAATATCTATTACTTGATATTTTCATTTCAATCCTAAATTGATTGTTTCGTACAGAATTAAAAGTCAGTACCTTAATGATAAATTATATTAATATTCCAGAATTTTAAAATAAATCAATTATTTTTGTTGAGAACATTCTAAAATAGTGTTTAACTAAAATTTTTAACAAATTCTGTCCACTTCTTTAGAGGTACCGATAATGTAATTTAAAGATACAGTTAAAAATAAAAGCCGTTTAGCATGTTACTGATAAAAATCCACAAATTTCAACTGAAGTAGTGCGTTAAAAAACAAATTTGCCATAGAGCACATGCCAACTACTAAACTGCATTCATACACAATCTACATGAGTTTCTTTTATTTAAAACAGATGTTTTTTTTGAAACTGAAATCTTAATAAGGTTTTTATAGTGGAGTATCCAAGAAAAGGAAAAGTGATAATTCCAGAATAACATAAATATCATTAACACAGTCTTTTTCTCAGATGAAACTTGGTA
Source organism: Altica lythri (assembly GCA_964028335.1). Classification (NCBI taxonomy): domain Eukaryota; kingdom Metazoa; phylum Arthropoda; class Insecta; order Coleoptera; family Chrysomelidae; genus Altica; species Altica lythri. The sequence continues at coordinate 64,675,664 of OZ034801.1, forward strand.
ACATTCTAAATATACCACATTTCACAGAATACAACGTGTTTACAGTTGGAAATTCTATTTTTTTTTTTTTGTTAAAGAATCCTCACAAAGATACAGAGATAGTATTTTGGGTTGCAATATGAAGTAAAAGATTGGTCAATCTTAAAACTTATTGCAACACTTTGTCATAATAAGATACTTAGCTCATTGATAAATCAATTAGATTATGTGGAATCAGAAAATGGCTATTTCTAAAAGGATAGAACAACAACACATCTACGTCGACAAAACTGATTCAATCTTTTAAAGTATTTTTTGTGTCAGGAACACTTAAATCCCATATTTAACTAAGTCTTAAGATTTAAACATTTACAATATTTTTGTATAACCGTACATAAAAAACTCCTTTTTTTTAAGCAAAATTTGTAAAGAGATCAACAAATCACCACAAATGTTGCATGAATGATTAAATAATTAAATAAATGTCATCTCTCATTAATTTACAAAATTACGGGTAATTAAACACTCTTTAGTTTTAAAAATAATAATATTGTATAATTTAACTATATTTAAATTTTTTAATCATGTCTATTTCCTATAACCCCATAAAACTCTAATAAGTTCCAGCTAATACACCACATACATAATCATTAATTAATTCACCCATATATCTTGTACCACAACCATTTAACTTTACAAAAACCTTTCTGTTGAGTACATCGAAATGTGCCGCTCCTCAGGTACCATCTCACCAATACCCACCTGTACCGGTCAGGTAAACCAAGAAACTAAGGTTAGGTTTGTTTTACAGTACCGTGGCTATGGCTGCGCCTTTTTCAGCCGTTATACTCTAAGTCAGTTCGACGGATGATGCGAGTCGGTGCGGACCGACAATCATGTGACATATGTGAAAATGTTTACCAAGATGTGCCCCCCGATACGCGGCGACATGGGGTTCACAAAATTCTGTGTTATCCTCTTCCTTATTGTGATTGTGATCAATGGAATAGAGTGTGCTAGGAACAGGAATAATAAAGGACATACCAATACTTCGCATGCTATTCAACAGCACATGCGCTACAAAATGCCTATTACTGAAAAGGATACGGATTTTTTAAATAAGGGAAAAAGTAAGTTCTACAAATCAGTACAAAATTCTAGAATCGAAAATATTTGATTTTAATTGTCTGTAGGTAACTATCCATGTACTGATATTTTTGATCGTTTGGTTCAACAAAACAGTTGAATATATTCTCTTATAAACAACCAAAATAATGAAACCATTGGTAGATTAAGTTTTTCTGTTCTTGCCTTTGATATAATAAGAATTATTTCACTTACATATTCCCCCAAAGCGACAAATATACTTCGGAAAAACCAAAGTGAAATTGCAGAAGGTACCTACAAAAAACAGACAGCTATCTTAAAAATTTCCACTTCAGATCAGAACAGTTTATTAACTGCAGATCTGTGAGAATTGATTTAACTAAGTTTTGTACTTTAACTATTAATTGCAATTATAAGGTATTCTGTCTGCGTTTAGTTTTTAACTTACGTTGTGGATCGTGGTTTGTATATCTTCCTTTAACTCTCCACAGTGTCGATTACTTTATTTATGGAGATATTATTACACCTTATAAACATTGATTTTTTATTAAAATTATTATTATTATTATTAAAATATGTCCCTCCAAACAAACAATTTACTTGCAACAAGTTGGTATATGATTATGGAAGATAAGTTGATTTTAATTTAATTTTAATTATTAAGTTACAGTTCCAACGAACTGTAAAAGTGATTTTTTGCTTCATATAAAATATTTTTCGTAAAACTTAAACAATTGTTTGGTTATCTTAATGTACCTTAATTAAATGGTAATGAATAAAAACAATTAACTAACATAAAAAAAAACATATAATTTTCTCCTAAATTTAAGAATTGAACACCTTACAGCAATATCATTGCTGTAATTTATTATAATGTACCGTAGAATACCTACTAAGAATTTTTGATCATTAAAGTCTTCGTTGTAATCTTAGGAGAAAGTTCAATTTGCAATTCGTGAAAGGTTCGCAAGATCTAAATTATCTTGAGACGTGAGGATTATGCAATCCATAATTAAAATAAACCAAAGAGTATATTAATATAGTGACGAATTGGAAGCATTCAACCAGATTGATTTTTGCGGTATTAAACTTGTTTATAAACATTAGAATAAGGAGTGGACAAAAAGTCCAGTCTGATAATGACACACCCAAGAAATCCTCTAGTTTGTAATGCCATAATGTCAAAGAAACATACACTATAACCAAGTTATAACATTCCTTCGTCTGTTTTTGAACTTTAATGTTACTTTAATTTAATTTCAGTTAATATAATAAAGGCAATAAATTATACGTTTGATTGTTTGTGGTTAGGTCGAGAGCTTTATTACTTGGTAATTTAATTTTGATTATTCTAGCTAGATAGATGGTTATAATAGATTTTTATGTTATTTTAATTTAAATCTTGGATTTTTGTACTTTTCCGTTTTCGAAATGGGATTTTAAGTTAAATACTTATTATCTTTAAATCATCGCAAATAGAGTTTAGTTACAAATGCGTTTTTTATACTGTTTTCTACAGCAAGTTATGTATTTGCTTTCTGACGTATATGTTTTCATCTCTTACCAAACTAATTAGTCTCCAGAGATCGTAGATATAACGGCGATTCTGCAAAAAGCAGTCAAGTCCGTGGTTTGCGACAGTCACAAGAGAAGTCAGCATCTGGTTGTTGGAAGAAAGTCTAAAACAATCTGTCTATAATTTGAATTAACGTATGTTATATAGCTATTGTTCGACATCTGCTTAACTTCAACGTTGATCACTAAATCACTTTTAAAAATTAATAAAATTACCTCAACTGTCAAATTATAAACGGAGATAGTATTCATCTATTAACTTTGGCTTCAAATCTGTGGCTTCTGTTTTGCCTAAAAGTAATTTAATTTGGTATAAAAAGACATGTTCTAGTTGTGGAGACTGTACGAACATTAGTAATTTAGTTAATCATTGTATATATTTTTAAGTCTTTAATATAATTCAAACTACTAACATCTCATCGGTATTTCTGCTGCTTGATCACGATTTACGTCTTTTCCTGCACACTGACTTTTTCCATCGTAAAATGAATAAAAAATCATTAACTTAACATTATAATAATCGAATCATCTGGTTAATGCCATTTTAGATTTTCTTCTAAATTTTCAGAAACTAAAGTCCTCTTTTCTAGATATTTAAAGCTTAATTGGTTGATATGTATTCTACTACAATATAACTTTATTTTTTTTAATACCATTAATGGTGGAAATAGATGTCTGAAAATCGAAAAAAAATAACAATAAGCTTGTGAGGCATTTGTTGTTAACAATCCGTCCAAATTAATTTTTGTTCGCTGAAGATATTAATATGCGAATGCAAGAAGTGCATTTTAAAGAAAACCTTTATACAAACTCTATTAAGCACATGATGTAATTCTGCTGCACGACAGTGCTCTAACTCATGTTGCCAAAGTAATGAAAGACAATGTACCCACAGCGAAATTAATGTAGGATATTAGGAATCCTTTCTTAAGTCCTGATTTATTGAAATGCGATTTGGGTCCCAAAAAAAAAGGTAAAAGATAATTTTCAGTCGAATAAGGAAATGTTGTACTAAAATTCTTGGAGCAGCAGCAACAAGAATTCTTTAAACAGGATATACATCGGTTGGTGACACAAAAGGATATGTACCTTAATTGTAAAGGTAGTTATTAATTATTTGCAAAAATCTTTGCCAATATTTTATTTTGGGCTAAAGATGGATTTTAATTGAATAAGCCTTGTGCTTTTACTTTTCATTGCTTTGTATAGTGAGAAGAAACTTTTTGAATAAACTCAGAGCTTGAATAATAGCCATAAGAAGTGAAATTTAATTTTAAAACTTATTTTAGAAGTTGTTTTGTTTCTTGCAATGATTCAACTGCAGTTAATCAAGAATTTTTCTTTTTTATTGTCAACTAGAACGTTAACAGGCGGGAATTTATTTTATCAGAAAGTGCGCATTATCACGTAAGATTTTTGCAAGCTTATATTGTCAGCTTTAGTTTACTCTAGATAAAATAATAAAATATAAACATTCCTGTAACAGACTTGTGATACGATTTCACTTCATGTAGTTCATCTGATACTTACAAAACACGTTGAGTAAGCAGTAAAGAGTTATATTTTGTTATACTTTAACATTTAGCATTTTTAATTTAAACTTAATAGAATTATAAAATAAGATAAGATTTTCAAATTTCAAGGCTCTACGTAATTAAATTAAGTATTTAAAAAAATCTATTCTACCAATTTCTCTAGTTATATACCGAGACGTTTTCATGTTGTTATACTCTGAATAAGAAGCATTCCAAATGTTTTTTAATTAATTAGAACTCTGATTTTAACGAGTGATTGTACTTTAAACGAACTACTGTCCGGAGAGAGACTATAATGGATTCCAATTTAAAAATTCATAATCGATACGATGAAAAAAGGTAAATCAAATATCGTGACAAACACTTTTGTAATAATTATGGCAATAACATCTTTCATAGCTTCTTTTATAAGATAGATGCAATCGTTTTGTTGAGTATATATGTGCTAAAAGGATTTTTTTTAAATATTTTTTTCCAATGCCTGACGGTATCAAATCTTATTACCGTATAATTAGAAACGTTTAAACTGCGTTGATATATTATTCTCACCTTGCTTTTGTCACGAGATAATCTTAATAAATACGTTATAGAATATGCTCCCTACCGGTTTTAAGTTTGTTTTAACTGTTATTTGAAATTATCAGAAATATATGCAGATAACTCATTATCGCGTATGACTGCTTTGACATTATTTAACTGTTGGTGCATTTTCAGTTCTTTGCTTCAACGTCCACAACAAAGAACATGTGTCAAATGCACACAATTGCATAGATTTTACGCAAAATTACAATTGAGTGACATTTGCGGATTCCCAGACTTATATTCATGGACGAAACAACAAAATAAGTGCCCGTGCGTGTTCTTCCATCTGATTATTCAAATTACTTGCTGAGGTACTCAATAATTTCAGTAAGTAAATACTTTTAAGTCGAAAATGCTTTTGTCTAGAACCTAACCGTTCGAGAAAATGTTTAGCAAATTATAGTATCTTGAACGTGAGATTTTACAGCAACATAAAAAATGTTTTGATAATTGATCATTATGTGCTTCTGAGAATTTATTTATTTTTAACTGTTTTTTCCTAAGGATTAAACAACCTTTAATAATACAGAGTACAATTTTAACAAATATCTTTTGCCAGGATAAATAATTTCTTTTAGTTTTCTTATGCTCCTAATCTTTTAACGGCTTTAGCCATATAATTTTCTGCTTTATTTGCCTACAAGTTTGTGGTCTCCCATTTTATTCCTTTTCAATTCTACTAATAACGTTTTGGCACAAAATTCATTGGCTTTAATTAAAAAAAGTATTATCAAGTTGCCTTTGGAAATAAACGTTTGTTAACTTTTCTTACTGTCAGTTGACAATTATTTATTTCGAACCTTCTGGCTTAAGGTCTCGTATAAATTAAAAATAAGAAAAAGTTTCTACAAGTTGGTTGGGCGGATACCCACAGCAGAAATCCGTCGAATATTCCATTTCACGCAGCACCATTTATAGAACAACAGCGGAATGCGAGCAGCGAATACCATGTATGAATCTCCAAAAGAGTGGAAAAAGACGTGCATCTACTGCATAGAGGTCAGGGAGATTGGTAGGAAGAACAAAAAAACAAGTTGAAATGTCAACGAGGAGACTGGCTCGTCAATACAGATTTTCTTGGAATTGAGGAGAAATTACCTTAAATATCAAGAGTGACGTAAGTGCCCCAAATAATCTCAAGCGCAACTCCTTTCTATACCAAGATGTTGTCGTCAACTGAGAAGCTGCCAATTAACAATATAATTGTTTTAGATAACATAAAGTACCTTATTCGGAAATGAAACAAAACGACGGATTATATTCCGATTAATGCCCTGACAATGTTGGGTACAAAAAAAAACAAAATTTACAGATAAAATACTTGTCTGGTTCGCAATTTCTAACAGGGGTGTATCCCAACCTTTTGTGGAAAGAGTGAGTAGTGAAGCTTTGAATACTCAGACTTATATTCATGACTGTTTTTCCAAATTGCTTCAGTTTGTCTACGAACATTATACTATTAACATATCATGTTTTGACCAGACCTCGCATCTAGCATTAAGGATATATTTATGCTGGCTTTGGCACCATTATATAACTTTTGTTCCCAAAAACGACAATCTTTTAAACCTACCACAGGCTCTCTCAATAGAGGATTGCTGGGTTTTACTTTCTAGGAAAATTTATGATGAAGGGTGAGAAGCCCAAGATAAACAACAATTAAGACAGTGAATTTACGAAAAACTGAGAAAAAAATGATTTGAATTCCGTCAAAGATTTCATGAGAGACATTCGAAGAAATTTGCGTCTGGTAAAGCAAAATGGGCCACCTCACCTAATTTGAATGTATAGTTCAGTTAGTTACGCTCTAATTTATGACATTTAGTTAATTTTTAAATGAATTTCTTAAAAAAAATCCAATAAATATTTTGTGCCAAAACTTTTAGGATGTAAGTACATTACTTTGCTTTAACTTCTTTCTGGCTTACTTAAATATCACTTAATTTATGTCGTCTTTATTGTCGAATAGGTATTATTATTAAGTCATTAATATTTTAAACAAGCAGTTGTATCTTATCTAGATCGAACTCAATTTTATTTTATTATACACCTGACTCAAGCCATTTATGGCCGATTCTGATTGAGCAACTGCATATCAACGGAATCATCAACTCAAGATTAAGATAGAACTGTATATAACAAAAGAGTTAGTTGTGAATTTATGCGAATAGTTTGATAACAAATATACAAAAAAAGTTTATTTTTTTCTCTGATAGTTAAAAAATTACTTTTAATGATTTTTTGTATGATCGAATTTATCGCCTTTTTTGAACCCACCAAATCAAACTACTTTTAGTCAACTCGATTATTTATTCCTTTTTCTCTATTTATTTATTTATATATCCGAACAATATATTGTTCTGATAAATGAGTTAATGAAAAGGAAGGGTCTAGTACTATTCGTCTCCACCTTTTTGACGTTATCGATTCGGTGCCAGATGTTTCGGCGCCGGCTGATTCAGCTCCTACTGTTTCAATACCAACTGAATCGGTATTTCAAAATTATATGCAATTTTCCAAATATCTAAATTATCTTCTCTCTGGGACCATTACCAATGAGCAAGAATTGTTTTAACTTCCCGTGACCATAAACGGTGGTGTAACGCTGCGCTGTGATAAAGATCAACCATTAACTTTGGCGCTGCCGGGGAAGCAAGTACATCGTGTTGTTTCTCCTTACGCTTTTCCTCAAAGCCCTCTGATCGGGCATCGATGCTTGGGTTGCTTAAAATAAGTGAGCAATGCAATGATTATTGACTTGGAACGGTTAGCCCTTGAATACTTTCAGACAGCTGCTTATTTCCCTTCTTGGTAGCATTCACTTGTATTGTTACAGGAGTTTGCTTATGTGAATTTTAATTTAAACTCTTGGTTATAGCGATATTCTGAATATGAATGATTACCTTACATAGATTTTTTTGTTCGCAGAGGGAAAATTTGTTTTACTGGCTTTGTGAAATTAGATTTTGCCTTGTTGACTCATTTGATCCGCTATTACATGTTTCAAAATAAATAGCAATTTGAAATTGTCGGAACTAAAACTCGAATTCCAACTGAGAAAATTGTTCACCCCCAATCCCCATGATAATCCTTAGTGAGTTAATCGGTTTGTAATTGTAGGTACGCTTAGTCAAGTAAGAAGATTAATGGAATAAACCAACTTGTTATTATTGAAAAATTTAATAATCATTATAACACTCATAATTGAATAAAAATCATAACCTGATTTTCTATTCGTTTTGTCAGAAATGTCAGTAAACATTATATATATTCTTCTACAATTAAACTGACCAAAATTGCTATTCTGACTGTATTTTGTAGACAAAATTGTAAACTTTTATTGACTTGCATTTATTGTTTTATTATTTACTTTGTAAAACTATCTGGCGCCGAAGCGGTCGGCGCCAAGGCGGCAGGCGCCGAAATAACAGCGCAGAAATGCCGGTGCCTACCCAAAATTTCAACGATAACATTTATGAAAAAGTTAAATTTTCAAAAAAAGACGCTCCATGGCAAGACGAATTGTTTTAGAGAAAATTTTTTGCTCAATTAGAAATCCAATGAAATCAATTAATTTGTGGTCATCTGATTGAATACAACCAATAAAACCAACATTATACTGAAAAAAGATCCCATGGGCTGTTTTCACTCAATCATGTAGCTATGGATACCTACATTTCGTTTCATTTCGATTTTGACATTTCAAATATTCAATATTTCAAAATGTCACGATTTGGTTGTAATACTGATGAGAATATTAATGAAATTATCGAATCAAATATACCAAAGAATACTGTTTACAGTAAAAACTTTGTATGGAAAGCGTTTATGGACTTTTGCAATGATAGAAAATATGAATTTGGCCAAAAGTGGTGTTCAAGAGCAAGAGCTTATAAAAATTACGGGGCATTACAATCCCAACTCAATAAAACCGTATTTGAACATTGACGAAGAACATCATAATAAAATTATTAACAGCATGCGTAGTGGAAATACATCTTCATCAGTTATAGAAACTAACATGTCTGGATCTTCATAAAAATTTTCTAATTGTTCCTTTGTTAATTGCACATTTAAATAAATTGTTTCTGCTCTGTATTTTTTTTCATAACCAGCAAAAAATTTTCTATCCGAATAACCCTCGAACATTGATAAATGCTCAAAAAATTTTAAACAACTTTCTCAAGCTTGTTGCTTACAGGCAACAGACCTCCGCCTACGGCGTCGGTCTGTTTCCAAGCAACAAGCTTTCGAAATCTGTTATAAAATTTTTTCGAACAATTATCAATGTCCTTGGGTTATTACTACTGAAAATTTTCTGCTCAATTAGAAATCCAATGAAATCAATTAATTTGTGGTCATCTGATTGAATACAACCAATAAAACGAACATTATACTGAAAACAAATCCCATGGGCTGTTTTCACTCAATCATGTAGCTATGGATACCTACATTTCGTTTCATTTCGATTTTGACATTTCAAATATTCAATATTTCAAAATGTCACGATTTAGTTGTAATACTGATGAGAATATTAATGAAATTATCAAATCAAATATACCAAAGAATAACCAGCAAAAAATTTTCTATCCGAATAACCCTCGAACATTGATAAATGCTCAAAAAATTTTTAACAACTTTCTCAAGCTTGTTGCTTACAGGCAACAGACCTCGGCCTACGGCTTCGGTCTGTGTCCAAGCAACAAGCTTTCGAAATCTGTTATAAAAATTTTTCGAACAATTATCAATGTCCTTGGGTTATTACTACTTAAAACACAATTAAGAGCAAAAGATCGTTCTGTCATAAGTGATTATTTTTTTTTATGTAATATACTAATCAACACAATCTTAAATATAAATAAATCAAGAGCACATTGTTGGTCAACAAACTCAATAAATGGGCTTCTATAAATTAACGGTTGGTAATGATATCCTTTTTTCATGTACCACCCTGACTCTTGCATAAACAACTATTTATCAATTATCTGCACAGATTCACAGTTATTTCGTACATATTATAATTCGTTTCTATTGCAAATTCTCATTAATTCTGAAATTCCAGTGATTACTTAACGTACCGGTAACGAGAAACAACAATTTATAACCGGCTGACCCACATTAACCCAATTTTAATCAAGTAGAGAAAGGAAATCCAAATGTTATCGTGTTTCGATAGTTTAAATATTAGTATTTACATTTGTGTTAATGTCATAAATCTGATTATAATACTATTAACATTACTCAATTTTTCGGTATAAAATCAGTCCTCGAAGTAATAAAGAAGGATTGTATTTATAAATCCTTTTATTATGATATTAATAATATTTAATGTTGAATTGTTACAAACTTAAGTTTTCGCTATGTTTCATTTATACAAGCTTGTTTAATATATTAAAATTATGGGTAGTTCTTTGATTTGTATTTTTTTTTTCGGTGGTCAGTGGTTTTAATGAGGAGGAAGTAAACATTAATAAAATAACGTTGATTCATACCAATAAAAACAGTTGTTTTTAAATGATTGCGTTACTTTTAAAATAAAAATTTTACATTTGACAAAAAATTAATACTCTATCTTGTTTCCTAGCAACAGATTTTTTAAATCTTTTTGTGCATTTACGATGAGTTTTACATTCTTTTTGCACGATAGAACGATTTTGCTTAGTTACCGCGTTTGTTGCATGATCTGCAACTGTTGTGTTGACTGACACAGAACGGAAAGTAAATAATTGCATATGTGATGTATACAGAGCACTTTTGACATTTTAACGTTATTAAAATGTCAAAAGTGCTCTGTCTAATGTCTAATACAGAATAGTATATTGTAATACAAGTGTTACAATGACAGAGGTTTCGTACTACGAGTTCAGTTTGTGAAACGAACCGCGAAGCGGTGAGTTTCGCAAAGAACGAATACTACAAACCGTCATTGTAATTCGAGTGTTACATACTATTTTTTATAATGAACTTTTAAAAGTATAAAAAAAAAGAGAGTTTTTCGAAATATTTATTTTTGTTGGCAATCTTGACAGTTTTGACACTTGTCAGTTTTAATGATTTTAAATTAGAATGTTTGTCAAATTTGTATAAAATATTCCGAATTTAGCAATAACGCTGATAATGTAGTTAATAATTTACTACAACATACTTTTTGATTTACTACCTGAACTCTTTCGTTGAAAATCAGTGCAGTGCAACCAATTGTGTAAAACAAAAAGTTACCAAAAACAGTGTTACAATGAATCTATTTCGATACTGTTTTTAGTGTCGAAATAGAAACTTTGTGAACGTGAATTATAAAAAAATATTTCTATCGTGCAAAAAACGTTATAAGCATCACGAACGTTAAGGACTACCGATCTCAGACAAAAATTAGAGACGTCGCTTCGCTACGCTCTGCTCCTCTCCAAACAATTGTCTTCGATCGGTAAAATTTCCTTACCGTTCTTGATACTTAATATACCATTATTAACCGACTTCAAAAAAGGAAAAGGTTATTACGATAAATTTAGATTACTTTTTATTAGTGTTTTTAAATTGTGTTTGTATGACTTCCGAAAATAAAGCAAATGTTGTAGCATTACATGAAGATGGTTGCAGTATACAGTACATTACAAATCATTTGAATCAGGAGCACACAGAAAGAGGTACAGGAATCAGCGTGTTGGAGTTTTTTTTTAAGATTTTTGCATTACGGAACCCTTCTTTAACGTAAAATGTTCTCGCTAGTTGCTTGTTAGAAGCTTGAGAAACTAATATTTCTGCATAAAGTCTAATAACAGTCATACATGAAAGTGGTCTACGTTTTCATAAAACCAGAGTAGCATGCCCTGAGTTAAAAGCAGCTCATCGTGCCAACAGGTTGAGATTTACGAATGATCACAGAGTGTTGTAGTTGTAATGTTTTTTGCCGACTCCCGTATTTACCTACTTACGATCTACAGACGGACGCGAATGTGTGGTGGTGACGCGGCAAACAATTTGCACTTATGTGTTTCACCCGAAACGTCGTTTAAAGGTGGAGGTGTTATGGTATGGGCGGGTATTTCAACAGACCCATCGATTTTTTCATCGAACATGGAACATGGAAAGAGAATGTTAACAGATACCGCAAAGATTCAGCAATTTATCGCAAGTTTGTCTGGGCCTACCGGTACTAAACCCAAAGAACAGCCAACTATGGCAATTAAAATTTTATTTATCTTTTATTTAATTTTTCGAACAATGTTATTTCTACAGTTTGTATAGTTTAATTTCTTTAAACTTTTTTGTACTTTACAATTCGGTTGGTTTCTCGATTACTGATTATTGAGTTAAACAAAAACCATAATAACATTTTGGTTCTGTACCTTCGAACATAACAAATTATCCGTGATTTAAAGTTGTAAACATGTTAGATCCATCTAATATGTTTGTTAAATATACATTGTACTAAATACGTTGTGCTTAAAGCATTAAAATATCAACCAATGCTAAAAAATTGTTTGATATTCACTCATAGTGAGGAGATGCTGTAACTCATTATATTAAGCAAAAGTAATGTAAATCTGTACTCGAAAATTATGCTACAATCTACTAGCCCCCCTATGTACGCTAATGATACTTACCACATACTTTGATTCGAAAAACAACCCAAGAAGACGTTATATACCATCTCAGCACGCAACCAGACAACGCAAGCCTGATTAATGATGTGCTCGAACTTCATGCGGCTACTTTTTGTTTTACTGGTAACTTTGAGCCAAGCCTGTATAATATTTGTATTGATTGCTTCTTGATTGGATATTTATGATCTCTTTATACCTTTGTCTTTCAAGGTATCGGCTTGATGAAGGACCACTAACTGTTTCTGGCATTCTTCTTGTTAAGTTTTATCGAAAATGTTAATTGCTTTTTATCGTGGTGAGACAATTTATATTGTTGTTCTTTATTGTTATATAGGTTAAGATACTTATCGGCTAATAGTTCAATATTATACTGACGTATCTATTAATATCATCATTACTAAAAAGACGTAAGTATATCTACATAGATATTGTTTGTACATAAAATTCAAAACCTGTTTTATTTGCATTTTGCAATGTTTGATTAAATGTTAAAGTTTTTCCAATAATTTTCACATTTAGATTAACAAAAACTTAATAAATCAATAATTTCTAATTCTTATAATATGGAAGCATCCAACGATTAAATTACAGAATCTTTATTGTATTAATCAATCAATCTTTAATGTTTATTTACTTCACAATATCTTCAATTTCTCGCTTGGTTGATCTCTAAACATATTGACCTTGTGTGAGAAACTACAAAAAATTAGGCAACTAAATATCTACACAACAAGATAATATTCCTAAGAATACGTTTTCTGATAATCTTTTAAATATTTGTTCACCTGGAGACTATTTATTTAATTCTGCCGTTAAAGATATTCAATATCGTTGACATGGAATTTCAATTTCATAGCCCCGTCTCTTTAGTTACCTTCATTTTGTTTAAATATTTAAGATACACGTCCATTAATATCATTAAGCACAATAATTTAGTATTTGATGAATATAATGATGGAATATAAGTCGTCCTTAATTATCTCTTACGAGACATGAATAGATGTGGACAATAGTAACGACGCAAGATTAGAAAGTTGTATAAAATCTATTCTGGTTCACAAGATCTAGTTAACTTAAATAATATTTATAACATTAACGATTGCCGGGAGCATGTTATAAAATGCCAGAAAAAGTGTATTAGACTTTATTTAGTAAATGGAAAGAGAATTTTATGACTGACAATATATGTAACTTTTACTTGCCTGATGGTACACTTTAAAGAAATGCATTATTTATCGATTTCACTACGAATTTTAACTAGAACTTTCAGTTATTTACCTAGTTGATTCAATTTATGAGGATATAGTTTGATATTTTTGTGGGATTTGGTTTTCATACTGTGATCCCTTGCTTATGGGAAACCTATATAAACTTTGAGACAAAAATATATTTTCTTCCGACCTTGGTCCAAAATTCGATTTTTCTTCCTATCGAAAAGAGTGAATGTAGAAATGAAACACAGTAATTATCGAATCGCTCTTATATCCTATTCCGGGCGAAGAAAATTCAAAAAATTCTACTAACCGTTCTTGAATTATATATGTTACTAACACGACTTTTAGTTATCGAACAGATCAAGAACGAGACAGTCTTCGACGCTCAAAAAGAAATGCTTCAAATTTGGATTTGAATCGAGCAGTGTTTTTGTACGATTACACAATTGCACATACTTTCGTTTCCATTAATACAATAGAAGCTGTTCTGAAACATTGTGGCGCATTTAAGTGTGCTGAGTAACGTCTGGATTCTTTGTGTCTATATTACATGGAAACAAACAGAAAAGGTGATTAATAAAAACGGACAAATTAGAAAAACTGGGAATAAAGTTAAAAAACCTGAATAAAAGTAAATAATGAGAAAAATTATCTGGATAATAAAAACAATTGGAAAAAAAATAGATGAATAAATTGAAAATAATCGAAATATTAAACAAAAGTATACATATTTAAAAGAAAAATAGGAAAAATGGGGAAAATCAAATAACTGAAAAAAATCGTAAATACACAAAGAAATGGTTTAAAAAAATCAAGGAAAATAATTTAAAAAATTGAGAAGTGTTAAAAAAGTCGAATAAACACAAAAAATATAAAAAAGAAAGGGAACAAAATCAAATGTACGGAAAAACAAGGAAAACAAGAAAAACTCGCAAAAATGTGAAAGATCGAAAAAAACAATACGAAAAAAATGGTTACAAGCAGGTAAAATACTAGAAATAAACGAGAAAAGAATCACAAATACAGAAAAAATAAAGGGTTAAATGTAAAAATGAACTATACTTTTTATAACTGAAGAACCGCCGAATCGATTTGGCTGAAAATTGGAGGAGAGGTAGTTTAGAATCAGAAGACTTTTTATCCCGTTCGATCGCATTTCTTTAATATTCCAATAATAATTATGTATTTATTATATAGTTCAATAAATTTCCAATAGGTGGTGATGTAAGTTAACTTGTTTGGATCTAGGTTACAGTATTTCCCTCGGTATTTCCATATCTAAATAAATAGAAAAACGAGGAACTGAAGTAAAATGGAAAATAGGCGAAAATAAAATTACAGAAAAAGAAAAAAACACCGTGACTTCACCGTAAGGTGGCGCATCTGAGATCTCATATATTTATACTAGCAGTTTTTAGTTAATTAAGTACTGTGACGCCAACGTAAGGTGATATGTAATATATTTGACAAAATCGTCATATATATATATATATATATATATATATATATATATATATCTATATATATATATAAAGATTATTCTTCTCTCTAGAACTTTTATACTTCCTCTGTCAGATAAACATTTCGATAAAGTTAACAATGATTACACAGGTCTGCGACATAAAAATTGTTTAAAATTGAATAAGTGATTTTTATAGTATTTTCAACGCTAATTTCGGGAAAAAAAAATTGTGAAAAAATTCCATCACGTACAGTTATTCCACAAACTGCTTGTCTATTTTTGGCTTTTTTCGATATTTTTATACATAGTTCCGTACTCTAGTGAGTTTGAATTTTTGTTTTTAGAATCTTTATGAACTGTTATTAAGCCCATAGTACTTTTAATATTGACCCTTGAGAAAAACCTTACAGGTGGGGGTTAAAAACATTGAGAGGAAAAGCCTTGTGGATCCCAAAAAGGTATTACTACCACCACTCCACATTAAGTTGGGGTTAATGAAACAATTTGTAAAGGCATTGCCAAAAGAAGGGGAGTGTTTCAAGTATCTTTGTGGACAGTTTTCTGGTTTATCCGAAGCAAAACTAAAGGAAGGAGTCTTTGTCGGGCCAGACATTAGAAAACTGATGAGAGATCCCAATTTTGTGGACAAAATGGAAACAAACCAAAAAGCAGCATGGACATCTTTTAAACTAGTTGTTACCGGTTTCCTAGGAAACAAAAAAGATCCTAACTACAAGACAATCGTCGCAGACATGCTCGACAACTTTAAGAAGCTGGGATGTAACATGAGCATTAAAATTCATTTCCTCCATTCAGACTACTTCCCTGCAAACCTTGGTGATATAAGTGAAGAGCAGGGTGAAAGATTCCACCAAGATATCAAGGAAATGGAAAGAAGGTATCAAGGAAGATGGAACGTCAACATGATAGCGGACTACTGCTGGATGCTAAAACGAGATGACCCTCAACGAATACACAGCCGGAAAAGCAATAAAAGAAGCTTCGACGGAAAGCAAAAGCGTTACTATAAGGACTTATGAGCTTAAAGAGAAATGTTAGTGTACTAGATATGTAGTTTATAACATGTATTATACATGAAATAAAATCCTTTAACTTTAAAAATTGCTAAAATTTTGTTATTATACCAAAAAGTAATTTCTTTTTTGTGAGAAAACCTTGGGTGATAGAAAAAAAAATGGATTGCTTCTTTGCAATCAGCGCTGAAAAATACATAAAAATCAGTTATCAAATTCCAAACAATTTTAAAAAATATTTTTTTTGTAGGCCTGTGTTATTAGAGAACATCTCAGTATTCAGTCTCCCGGAAAATTGCATGTTGTATGAAACTGAATGCTTTGCCCTAATCTTGATTTTCATATAAGCTGTCAGCACCCATTAGCATATGGAATTTTAGGTTTCATACTTCGTTAACATCTTTTGATAAGAAGAAAGAAAGAAAAGAATTTGTAGTCTTAAATTATGTCTTATGTGTCTTATTTTAATTTAATATAACAGAGTATTTTAGTAAAATTTATTTAAATATTTTATATACAATAATTTTAGAAATATCCAATGGATTAAACATCGATAATTAATATTCTAAGGTTGTTTTTTGTTTATTTTAAAAACTTCTGCTTAAATTTTGTAGTTACCATATCATTGGTTTTATTGATGTGATTAAATTATAACACTGGGTACAATAAGATTACGAATTAAAAAACCAATTAAAACACAATGCGTTGTAGGTGTCGACTTAAACCTTTTCGGAAATAAACTTCTCTCTTTATTTTGAAATTCCATTTCCAAATAATCTGGTAAATTTAAGATGTTTCTATATAAATTGCATAATAATTCTTTAGTAGGCAGTGGAAACTTCCAGCATCATGTAGGTGCCTCACGTTTTACAAGAACCATGAACAAAGTTTCTTTCAAACCCACACCTTACGAGTATAGTTCTTGAAGAAAAAAATTAGTATATAATTGTATTAACTAAGTACTAAAAACGAATGTTAAGACGGTAAACTACATTCAGTATGTACATTTTTTAAACAACTTCTAAATTGTGTTGAAAGAATTTTTAAAGTTTTTTTATTATGCTGTATATTGATTATTTATTAGTCAGATGTTGTCTATTTCAACAGCTAGCACCTACACATGTACTTAAACCGTAAGATAGAGATATAACATTATTTACCTACTTTGAGTGTGTTTACAATTTAGAATAATCCAATGCGTAATTTAAATTTTGAAACGTATAAAAACTATGTTAAAAACCAATTTTGAATAAGGTAAATCGTGGTCAAATTTTGTAGGCTTTAGAAGAAAAACTCTTTGACTTAGTTGTCAAACTTTCGAATTTATTTAATTTCTTTTCCAAGACATTATTCTTAAGGATATATTGTAAAACTTATACTTAACAATAAGATTAAACACAATAATTTATTAATTTTCATAGAACTAGATCTAGTTCTACGGAAATTAATGGTTTTTCAGTATAACCTCACGACTAATGTCTTGAGAAAGAATTGAAATAAAATGCAAAGCTTGACAACAAATGTCAAAGAGTTTTTTAAAGCCTACAAAATTTGACTGCCACCCTACAATTTACTTTTAATTATATATTTTTGTATTCTAAGTTGTTGTTGATAGATTTGACAACTCTTACCGGTTAACGAATGTAACAAAAACTGATTATGGCAGGATTCTCTTTGTTAACCAGATAATTACAAACTTAAAAAATCATTAAAAAATAAAAGAAATCCAAAAATTCACGAAATAAGTCACAGGGCTTAATTTTGGTAAAGTAAATTTCATTGAATGTACAATTGACTCATTATTCTAAAAAAATCTTTTTAATTAGTATTATACCTAAAAAATTCAAGAAATTGTACTTATTTTTACGCAATTTTTAAATGCTTTTAACCCTATTGTCATATATATTCACATGTCTTATGCGTTTAGTTAACTAAAATGGACCTTTCAACAATCAACGATCAGACACTGGTAGCGGGCGACTCCATTACGCTGGTTGGTATAACAATCTCCCAGGACTTACTATGGAACGAACATATTGCATCCATAGCAACTGCAGCAGGAAAGAAATTAGGCTTTCTGTTTAGAGCACGGAAATAATTTTCTCCATCCAACTTAGCTACTCTTTACAAAGCCGAAATACGGCCTAATCTTGAATACTGCTCGCATGTATGGGGTTCGGCGGCTCCGTCAAGGCTCGGAGTTCTTGATGCAATACAGAGAAGAGCAGTTCGACTAATAAACGACACCTATATCACCAAAAACATAGCCCCATTATTCCACCGAAGAGCAGTGGCTGATCTTTCCTTGTTTTACCGATACATAAACGGATTTTGCTCAGAAGAACTCCGCTCTATAATGCCTCCACTTGCCAGACCAGCCAGAGCAACGCGACGTGCCAACTCCATGCACCCTTATACTCTTCAATGCCCGACATCGAGTACGGATCGATTTGATCGTTCCTTCATCCCCAGGGTCTCCAGATTGTGGAACTCCTTACCTTCTCCAAACAACTTCATTTTTTTAATTAATACTATGCTATGGGGAGGCTAACTTTCGTTGTTTTCGAATTAGAGGGATACTAAACAAATATTTTTTATGAAAATTTGGACATATTTTAGTAAAAGGATTTTAACTATCTTAAAGGATCATAAGCTATTGGTTTCTATTAAAGAACCGTTTCATGAAATGTGTGTACTTACCTAGTATAATGTACAGTGATAAAAACAACAGCACATCATTGCTAAAAATGATAAAGATACAGTTTTTAATAATTTTAGCACTTAAAAAATTGTTTATTGTTTTATGGTATAAAATTATTTTTTGTTATTGAATAGATCTTGCAGTACGAGTTCTTTTATATTAACATAAATGATTAAGTATATGAAAAGTACAGTGTTGTGTAATCTATATGTATTTTTCTTTTAGACTTTCAAGTCTAAGATTTCACATGGTACTATTTTGCCCTGTTACTTTAATATAAGTTAAATTTACAAACCAAATCTGCATAACTTTATTATCAAGTAAGTAAGTATTCTGAAGAAATTAAAAAATACATATTTACAAATAATTTAATTACTAAAAATTTATATCACACGAGTACTTTTCGGTATCCACTTTTATTTCACAATCTTACATAACATGTTTCGATATACAATATTAACATGGATATTCATCAAGTAAAATCCACCTCCATTTAAAAATCTATATTTCTAGTCCCCTAACTGACTAAAAATATTAGGTACAAAAAAGTGACTTAATGTTTACAATTGTCGATTTTTCTAATAATGTCTCCTTTTCTCTCTCTTTCTTGAATGTTATATTTTATGCCCTTAAGGAGGAATTTAGTAAGTGTTACAGACGACATAAATTGAATCAAATCAAGATGTTATCAAAAATTTGATTTTTTTAACAGAAATAAATGTAAAATGAAGTAATCTTTCATTCATGTAATAACTCATTAAATGTAAATATATGAATTACACCAGATGAATATTATGAATTTATGTTCTATTGAAAATCATAGTTAAAAATAGTGTTATTTCCATTTGAAGCTGTGTCCAGCATGATGTTATTTTACGAGCTGCAATAGCATTGAGAGATTATCTCACAATCCATTCTATAAATGTTTATTACACTTTATGATAAGTTTTAATATGAATAGAATGCAAGAGTTCCTCCGCCCATGTATTGCTTTCACATTCGGCCTTAATCACAACGAAAAAATGTTGCTGGTATCACAATCTTAATGTACGAATGCTAATGGCAACAATATTAAACATATCTGTTGGTCTTTATATATCAGAGTTATGTTATCCAAAGCACTTAAGACACTAGAACAAAATTGAAGAAAAAATGTATTACGAGGATTTTAATCTATTTAGAACCGATTTGATTTATTGTATCCATTAATCCAAAATAAAGTTGGAAGAATTATTTTAAAAATAAGTCATTATTTGAATATTCTTTATAATTTCTTTGTAGCAACAATTTTCACTATATTTTATTATTTGCGCTCTTAAAAATAAAAATGTTTTAAAATATTGATGTTGCTTTTGTCAGATTTAAAGCTAAAAATGCCTAAACAAATGCTAAATCAATACAAAAAAATATATTCATTTTACTTTCCTATGCTTTCGACAACCGGATCGGTTGTTTTTAAAGATTCCTTAATTAGCAAAAAAAAAATACAGAAATTTGCAACTTTTTTCCCTTTCAATATAACAGCAGCTTTTGGTAGATTATTTTGGGATGTGAGTCGCCCTTAAGGAAATCGAGTTTTATTTTTTAATTTTGTAACATTTTAATAATTTATAAAAATGAATAAAACCAGTAAGAAATACAAAAATATAAATTAAAAAAAAAATCGATAATAAGAAGTTCTAATTATAAAATAAAAAACAAGAAGTAAATAGATACGAGACAGCAGAGGAAGCAAGAGAGTTAATAGAGCAGCAGAAAGAACGAGCTAATAGGTACAGATAGGTACCTACTGATAAGAAGAAAAGAAAAATTTATTTGCTTATTTTGGTAATGGCAACTGATTGTGTTTAGTGCTGAAACCTCTCACCCGCAGATTTTATTGATTGGAAGGAGTCCCAGAGTAGGAATTCCTTATCAAATAATTATTTTAATGATTCGGCAGTTGAATAAAAATTTAAATATTTTCTTATGCTAAAATTCCGTCCAATTGGAATACACAGAGAGTGCTGACCTACTACCTCTTAGCATTATTACTATATTTAATATACCAACAACTTATAAGAGAGTAATATATATTGAACGGGCGGAGTTAATTGTTGACACTTTAGAAAATTTTGTAATCTTACCAAATAAAAACCAATAGTTTTTTTTTGTTATATATCGTAGGACGAAGTTATATATTAATTTAATACATTAATAATCCCTATCCCTACTAATATTATAAATGTGAATGTAAGTTTGTTTGTTAGGCTTTCACGCGAAAACTACTCCACCGATCATCATGAAACTTTGAACACATATTCTTGGAAGTATTAGAAGTAACATAGGATACTTTTTATTAAAAAAAAAATATTTTTATTTTTTACGAAAAAAAAAAATTGTTTGTCAAAGAATCTTAAAAATATAATGGAAAATACTAAAAAAACAGAAAAAATGCAGAAAAAATAAAGCCAAAAAATACCTTTCTAAATTAAATAATATAACGCCACCGTAAGGTGGCGTAGTTATTATCCCATATATTTAAATGAGCAATTACTACTAAATCAACTACTATGACGCATAACTAAAAGAAAATGGAAAAAACTAAAAAATGCAGAAAAAATAAAGCCAAAAAATAACTTTCTAAATTAAATAATATAATGCCACCGTAAGGTGTCGTAGTTAATATCTCATATATTTAGACGAGCAATTACTACTAAATTAACTACTATGACGCCACCGTAAGGTGGCGCAGTTATTATCTCACATATTTAAACGATAAATTCTTACTAAATCAAGTACTATAAAGCCACCGTAAGGTGGCGTAGTATATATCTAATATATTTAATCGATAAATTATAAAATACAACGAAAAAATAGTATACACCTGATAACGAGAAAACATGATATAATAAAAAAAATCATTGAAAACAAAATAAAAATTCGAAAAAACGAAAAATGAAAAAAAGTCGCGACAGTGTTATGCGGTACGAAGTCCGCCGGGACAACTAGTACTTTATAAATTTTAAGTTTAAATAATTTTTTTATTAATATTAATACGCAAATATATTGTTTTCAAATTGTTTGTAAGAATATTTAATTAAATGGAATACATTAAATATGTACATTGCGTGTTAATTTTTTCTTTAATTGTGAAATTACAATATAAATAGATACTAATTTCATCTTTTATAAATAATATCTAATATTAATATTTGTCTACAATATGCGTCAAAAGTAATAAAACCTATAAGATCAATTTAAATTCAAATAAAAATATGACTTTTATTAAAAGATATAATTAGGTACACATTCAATCTGTATTTTATGAATATAACAAAATGTTGTTACGGCCTCTAATTGCCTATTCGGTATAAAGCTTTTATATCGGGCAGAGTGGAAATAAAAGAATTTGTATTGAGAACATGTTACATGCTTTTTCACTCAATCAAGGATCAAATATGCTGATATACCTGAGGATAAATAATAAAAGAATGTTGAGATTAAAGAATGACTTGCATAGCTGTTGATTGGTTCTTTTATGTTAAAATAAATGGATATAAGGTTGGATCATGCATATATTGATTATATCGATATAATTAAAGAATGTTTTGAACAACATTTTTTCGTATGTAATTACTTTGTTCGGTAGTATTCCATCAACTCTGCAGTAATATTTCTACATTTATTTATTAATGTTTTTGCTAAATATTCGAAAATATATATGTAGTATGTTATCTATAGATACATAATAAAAATGTAACTGATCGCTGTCTGTACAGGACAAATATATTTAAAACTAATAATGGGGCCTTTATATACGCAAGAGTACCCGAAAAAAAAAAAATGTTTTTTCTTCATACCTCGTCGAAAGTACGTACTTTCGTTCCTAATTGCAGGGAAGAAAGTTTAACATTTACTCCCTGTTTACGGCGGGATGAAAAAATTTCTCATGCGTCGTTACACTTGTAACTAGGGACTATTTATTCTGTCACTATAGCAAATTGTTTACCACGACCAGGCAGGCATCAAAATCGTATACACTACACGGGCCAAAAGTTGAAATCTCGGTTCTGCGCGTCATGATGCCCTCGGCTCTTCGCCTCGGGCATCATGAGGCGCAGGGACGAAAATTCAACTTTCGTCCCTTGTAGTGTAATATACTATTTTATTTCGTCTGTTTCTTTGTGTGCAGTTTTCAGGAATATATTGTAATAATCCTAACTTTTTTATTTAAATCTGTTAACAAATAAAGAAGTTATTTCAGTTTATGTCAGTCATGTAATTTGTACCAAGTAGATTAAAGCTCACATATATAAAATAAATCATAAAATAGGTTTCAGCTGAGGCTGGAAGCGCATTAGCTGAACGCGACGCATGGGAAGCGCGACGGTATGGATTGCGGGAGGCATGCGGACAACACGATGTACGTTGTTGATAAACGTATCAAATGTACGAATGCAGAAATGTACAATTTTAAAATCAACTCCTTGATTAAAAACAATGGTTTTAATCAAAAGATGTGATTAATTTTATTGTGAAGTATTAATTTTAATTTAATCACAGAGCCGTTTAATTCAAATACAAATGGAGTGAAAATTTCAGACCTGTTCAATAATATTACTCACCAATATTTTTTACATTTATGTCATTTAAGTTCACAAAACTCACCTCATGTTTTTTTATAAGTTTTACTAAAGTCGTGATTTTAGTGGACCAACTGTCTGTATTTTTTACTTTAACTTTTATCCTCTTTTTACTACTGGAATATCTTTGTTACTTGCGTCACATTTGTTTCAATATTTTAATGTAATTGTGGGTGGTGGATTAATCCTTTTAAAAAACCTATTTTATATCCCATTTGAAATATGTAGATAATACTTAAACTTAATGTGTCCTTTTGTTTATATCTACAATTAAATGACAAATACTATTATGTAAATAACAAAAAAAAATAACAAGTAATAATTCCTTCAAACTACCTTGCCCTAGGTGATATGTATGTACTATCTTTCAAAATAATCCTATAAATTATTATTCACCAACTTGACAGCCTTGGTTTTGTTTTACAATACATTAAGCTGTAATTATATTTTTTCAAGAAACTTAATTACATTATTGTAAATTCATATTATTATTATTACTGCTATTATACTAGTTGCACTTCGCTGTTTTAAAAAATTCAAAAGTGCGCAATGATAATTCAAATCTATGACTTTGTATACGTAAGAGAAAATAAAAAAGTATTTGTTCAAAAATGTTAATTTAGCAGAGGGGTACTTTTGTGCAATAATAAAAAATTTTAAAATTAATTTGAATCATAAAAACCTTAGAGTAAATAAGTTTTCTGATATTTGAATTTCTAGAGCACGGTGCTCCTAAAGTTTAAACCAGTTAAATGATCTGGTACGACAAAAATGTCAATTTTTAATGACAATACAACTAACCAAAATTCTTAAAGAGTGAAATCGAATCTAGTGCCACCTAACACTGATGTCTTTTTCTCATTTTTCGTTTTTTTTTTATTTTTATGATTTTGCCAGGTTTTTACTATTTTTTGTAGTATTTTGTAATGTTTTGATTAAATAAGCTAATTATCAACTTTATTAACTAAGAATTGCTCGTTTAAATGTATAAGATATTAACTGCGCCACCTTAATCGTGTCGTAGTGCGGCTCTGTTACTTTGATTGTTGAGGTTAGATTTTCTTCACGATTCTTCTAAAACGATTCAACTAGTGAGTTGGAACAAAGCTTTATGTTGCATTTATGATGAATAAAATTTGAGCATCAAAAGAAAATTTAAAAGTAAACACTGCATCATCTATTGCATACCAACACAACCTAAAAATATGATCGTTTGAATTTAACCCTTTAAGTATAAAACCTTATATTGGCAATGAAAAGAATTACGCTTATTAGTCGGGATAAAAACCATCCTATCATTTAAGTTAGAACAAATAACCACATGTCTACAAAATTTTATTGAAATCGGTAAAGTGGTTTCGGAGATTAGCGCAAACGAACATCGTGACAGGAGATTTTTGTATATAAAGATGTAAAAAAATATTTGAAGAAACATTCTACTTCTATGTGTGTATATAAGAAAACTAAATAATAGAGATATCATATAAATATACTTTATATACTTTACATAAACATTTATGTGCATTAAAAGAAAAAGATAACGTTATATATGTTTACTATTATAGTTACAGATAGATTTAAATAAATACTTTTATGTGACAGTTTTCCGGTTGATACTGTATATTTTACCCAAGTTTGTTTAAAGTGAACCGTTTTCATAGCTTGCTCACGGTAGAAACCTAAACCTGTTTTTTGTACAGAAAAGTTGAGTACGTGACAGAAAACGGCATGAACCTTTGGAGTGACTTCATTACTAAATCTTAAATAGTTTTTATTGAATTCGTTAATGGAGTTTTAAATGTATGTTTAGTAAAATAACTTACGGGATTAAACTTATAAAGCGCACTTACATGCGTAAAATATATAAACTACTTGAACTAACCTCTGGTACCCAAGAATATTATCAGAAAATTCTAGAATTTGTAATTTATTAAACATTAATTAATTTTTTTATTCGTATACGCTATCGCTTGATTAAAAGCTTGCTAAATATTTTATTAGGAATTATGAGCCAATATTCTTGTTATACATGTAGGTACCTACTTGGTAGTATGCAAATTAAAATTGTTACGGGCAACGGGGTACTAATAGAACTATATGAAATTGCTCAAAATTTGATAATTGCATTCATGACCCCAATTTCTTTGGAAAAGAATAAACAAAATGTAACAACTCTCCCGAATTACACACTTAAGGATAGGTGTTGTGAATACAGAAATAAACAAAATGGAAAAACAAGGTGAATCAGAAACAAAAGCTTGGATAAAAAAATTATCTATTCACCACGACATATTATACAAAGGTGCTGGTTTTAATGAAAACTCGATTAAAAAAATCTAAATAGTGTCCATTGCCTTCATGTATGTTACATATTTTACAATATGTAGAAGCGCATCATAAGTTCTTTCAATAATAAGCTTAAACCTAAACTTAATAACTTTAAATCCGTTGTGGAAAGTTGTTTCAGTAATGAACTTATACCCTAATTTACAAATTTCATTGAATAATTCAAAAGGAGCTATTTAAGATTAGATATTGTAATTACTTCAAAAGTTCATGTCGTTTTCTAACAAGTAGGTACTCGACTTTTGTTTACAAAATAAAATAGATTAAGGTTTCTACACCAAGCTTTGGAATCGGTGCCTTTCGACTTTAAACAAATTTGTAGTCCAGGAAAATAAACTATTTTTCTTGTTGGAAAGTCTAGGAAAAGTAAATACAAAAGTCATCTTATGTCGTGAATCATAAAAAATTTATCGCGTCATTTATGTTGAAAAAACCTTTCTTTTACTTCAATTAGCTTTAATTTCAAGATAATAATTGTTTTAATACTATATAACTACATAAACATATATCGTAAAGTTGGTATTCAATAACTAACATATAAACATATTGTACACATAGAAGCTATATTTGTCAGTTTACACAATTTTTACTTTACATATTTTTAAACTTTTTTATGAGGTTTTAGTATATTGTTTAGAATATACAGTTAGTTATTCCTTTTATTAATATATTTATAATAGATGAGTAACGGTACAAAAAAAAACAGAGTTTGTACATTAATTAAGTAAATAAATACTTATAAAAAATTAAAAATACAGCAATGTAACAAAACATATATACCGTTTTTAATATTTAATAGATTTAAATAATCAGTACAATCTGTTGTTGTAATTTCAAGGAATTAAAGTCATAAAGAAGAATACCAGTGCCTGAAGTATGTTTGTTTACATAAGATAAGAAAAACCGTATTTTTAAAAAACTCAAGGTAAACATAATTTCTCTTAAATTACTAAAGTCAAACGTAAATATAAGTAACCGCTAAACAGAAATCCTGTCTGTTAAAAGTAAAGAAAGACATGATAAGATATCATTTAAATCAAACATCAGTTCAACAATTTGGGATAATGGTGTAATTTAAATTATACACCTCAGCTCTATTTTTTGAAATAAAAGGTAACAAAAAATCTTCCAAGAATTTTAGACCCCATACTATAGGTATCCGAGGTTGAATACTCCCTACTGTGTGTTGGTAAGGGTCGCTTTTCATAAAATACATTTTCAAAGAACCAACAGAACAATTCATGATGCATGAAGAGATTCCAGGTTGTGATTGCGATTTTAAAATTCAGGTAGAATTTGCCTCGTGTACAAAATTACCTATCTATAAACAGGAAGAAAAATTCTACAGTATCCGGATATCCTGTTATCAACTCCAACAGAACTTATTAGGGTCACCGGATTTCTCTAGAACTCTGATTTTATTGATGCTTTTAATAATTGTTTGAAGTAGTAGAGTGGTTGTTAAATACAGTCGTCAGTGCATTTAAATCAAGAATATTAGTAACCGTTCCTAATAATACAAAATTATTTAAATTATTCTAAACCAATCCATACTCCATTTAATGTGGATGTGGAAAAAGGAACTACGCATTTCCTGGAAGCTTATTCATTTTAACGGTATTCTTAATTGTTCAGAATAAAATTCTTTTTTATCTTAATTTTTGATTGGTATATACCGACATTATCTTGTACGAGCTACACAGGGCTATATCCAGTATATTATTAACTTACAAAAGTCATCGTCATAAATAAGATATGGAAAGAAATTAAATAACCATAAAATTAATTGCAAGAAAAACAATAAGATAAATAAAATCCCTAATTAAAAGGTATTCAATCAATAGAAGAGGAAAGGATCATCAATATAGATGTATAAAACAACTAATTTAAAAGATATATGTATTTCTGTAGGTAAGTAGGCATGTTAAAGAGAAAATGATATTGTGACATTAAAAAGTAAAGATTAAAAAAAAACAAACGTAAGGAAACACTAAAATTGTTTGAAGGCAATGGAAAATACAAACCTGAAAAGCCCTAATGTTCAAAAACAGCGGACAGTATAAAGAAGTATATAAGCTAATTACTAACATTAAAAAAGCTTATGCCTTATTATTTCACGGTATTGAAAAAAAGTTTATCGAAATACTAAAACTGAGTTATTACAACGAAACAAAGATATTATCTCAATCTTAAAAGCCACCAGGTACCATAGGTATTTATGGGTCTAGTAGTAACATTTACAAAGTCTTAGCAGCTTTTCAGCAAAATTTCACCTTATTAGAAACTGCCCCTAATTTAAAAGAACCAGCGATTTTCATAAATCCAAGAGACAAGCAGTAGTAAAAACGCTAGGCTGAAAAATAATTTAGGAAGAACTAAACTAGATATACTAAGCAGAGAAATAGTTATTTATAAAACAGTTCGCGAAGTATGCTTTTTGCGCACGCACGCGATGTTTAGAGCACGAGCGAAGCGAGTGTTATATATCGCGTAAGTGCGCAAAAAGCACTTCACGCACAGTTTCATAGAATATTTTATCTACGATAATCAAATAAAAAATAATTACAAGAAAGCAATTTATTTTCAATTCATTTACAAGATACTAACAAAACTAATGCTCTCATAGCAACACCATGGCAACGCGAATGCTAAGGATATTTGATTATATGAAGGTGTGTCAAAAACAGTGCGAAAATGTAAATCCCATTTAAAATACATTGTTACTTCACGCACACTTTCAATGCTTCACGCACTGCTGTCTATAATGACAGTTTTCACGAACTAAAAATTGATACATAACATGAGGTAGAGTAGATAAACATTGTTACTTGTTATGGGCACCAGATTTCAACCTTTAAGAAAATAACAAAGTATCTGACAAGTTAGCAAAAAAAATAGGTAAAAACATGATTTCTGCGGAATTAACAAAACTGTGGAGAAAAGCTTGAGATCCAAATATTAAAACGACGAATCATTTAGCAAGAGAGCCAAAGTCAAAATTTCGTCGTCATCTGTAATATGACATTTCTCGTATGCAACATGTTCATTTCATACAGATATTTACGTTCCTGCTCAAGCATGATATAGATAGGGGTAACTATAAGAGGTCAAAAAACATTGAAGATAGTACAAACAGAAAAGGATTAAAAGCAGTTAAATGCAAATAGCACACTCTTCAAGAAGAGATAATTCTTATGCGATAATGAAAAATATTTAGTAAGCTTTCTTCAATCAAAATCTATTAAATATGAAGTTTTTATTAACTAAGCTAGTGAAGTAATGTCGCTAATTTCATTTACTCATCTTTTTGTTATTGTGTATCAGAGAAATGAAACAAAATAAGTACATTATTTATGTGATTGATTTTGTTGGAAAAATTCTTTCTGGCGCCATCGACTTAACTTGTCTATAACGGGAATAATCTCCACCACCGCACACCCCTGGTGTGTGCTCAACAACTTTCCTTACCTGTACTTAAAAACAGGTAAACACGTTTATCTAATCTATGTGCCAGTTCTTGTGGATATTATAAATACATCGTAGAGTGTATTATAAATCACATTTACTAGAATTTAAAAATAACAACTACAAATTTTAAATTAGAAGCGTTCCAAATTCATTGCAAAATATTTTAAACTTTATATGAACCAATGAAACAATGGTTATAAAGGTGATTGCGTTAAAGACTGATTCACTTAAACTGGCATACGATATATTAAGCCCCAGTGGAATAGCTGATGCCTGCATCTAGAAACGCAATTGACTGGAGTCATAAAAATCACAATACAGTTGATTCGCTTTCTTTCTTTCAATCATCCTCTTCACAGAATTGGTACAGAGCAGGTTTCGCAATAAAATTGAATTAGCCGCAGTTAGATAATAATAGCTAGGTACTTCAAGCAGAGAAAGCTATGTTAAGTGCACAAGAAAGCAAAAAACATTGGTTCTTACGTTTTAGTTTTCGATATTTAAATACTGTGTGTGCTTAAGTCAACATTCTCTACTTACACCAAATACGACTAATCATCTGTTTAGTAGAGAACTTTTATAAAGTCCCTACTAATATTATAAATGTGAATGTAAGTTTGTTTGTTACGCTTTCATGCGAAAACTGCTCAACCGATCATCATGAAACTTTGTACACATATTCGTGGAGGTATTAGAAGTAACATAGGATACTTTTTATTAAAAAAAATATTTTTTAGTTTTTACGAAAAATAAAAAAATTGTTTGTCAAAAAATATCAAAAAGACAATGGAAAATACTAAAAAAACAGAACAAATAAGCAAAAAACACCTTTCTAAATTAAATAATATAACGCAACCGTAAGGTGGCGTAGTTAATATCTCATATATTTAAACGAGCAATTACTACTAAATCAACTACTATGACGCCTAACTAAAAGAAAATGAAAAATAACTAAAAAAACAGAAAAAATGCAGAAAAAATAAAGCCGAAAAATACCTTTCTAAATTAAATAATATAACGCCACCGTAAGGTGGCGTAGTTAATATTTCATACATATATTTACACGAGCAATTACTACTTAATTAACTACTATGACACCACCGTAAGGTGGCGCAGTATATATCTAATATATCAAAAAAATAGCTGTTTTCCACAAGTATGAAATTGTCTACAATTTTTTTAAATGAGGAAAAATCATAACATTAAAATGTTACAATATATTTTCGAACAGTAATTGGACACAATCCGTTTTCTGTGAAACTGATGAAAAAATTCTACTAAAATATTTGCCTATTTTATCTTGTTGGATAAAGTTAAGCGAACAGTATCCTCAATATAAGTAATTTTTTACTAATGACGTTAAGATTCGCTTCCAAAAATACTAATTTAGTGCTGTTATAAACCTTTCGAACGTGTATCGTCCAATATTTTATTTTACGCTTTTGTTCATAACAATAAGTAAAATTATATGAAAAATATCTCAATTAGAGAAAAACGAACCTATCGATAATTATTCGCTGCCTACAAAACAATCACCACAAACAACAAAAATTGCCATTCATGACGTATACTCACACCTGAATTATTGCAATAATCTGTAAATGGTTGCGTACAATAATTTATTAAATGTGATTTTTGAGTAGGATTTTATCGTGGGATATATGTCCTGATTTGCTTTATGCGAAAAGCTGTATTTGCTTAGAATATCTTTTAAGATTTCAAAACGTTTAAAAACGGTTTGCAAAATTCGGTAAACAATTTATCGTTTAGTTACTAAGAAATAATTTGTAATATTTTGTTGACATTTATGGATCTGTTTATAATTTACGCAAATTAAACAAATACCACGAAAAAACATCTCTTTACATAACACAAAAATTTATATCTGACTGTGACTTCTGAGACTACAGAATAACAATATTTGCACATCAATGTTTTTGGTTTAAGTATTTGCATTTGAATAAAAGAAAGAGGTTTTAATCACGAAGTTATAATCTGCATGGCTTTGAAACAGTAAAAGTATAAAATCCACAACGAAATTTTTAATAAATAATCAAAATCATATCTTAAATCACTTAAAACTTATTTTTTTCTCTTCTTCTTTAACTTGATTTTGAAACAGTTTCTTGAATGGTGCAAATTTTATAGTTTATTAAAACAATTCTTCGAATATTTAAAATATCGTATCATACAAACATATGAGTTCTTTATTCTCCTGCTATCAACTGAATTTACTATTTTTTTCATTTTTGGGTCAACTCAGTGTTATTGAATATCTTGTTTATTTGGTCCACATCTAGGTTACTTTTTACTTTCTTGATTGTCAATTTTCTTAAGATTTTATGGTTGTGTTGGGCAGTAACAGTTTTAAAAATTAACTTGTCATCTTAAGTTTATAAACAATTTAAATTACTTGTGTTAAATATATTTACGAGCAACTTTTTGTCACGCTCTATGTATTTCTACTATTTTCTCACCAGAAACAAAATACACTTTATGTATTGATTTATAGCAACATAAATCAAAAAAAATAATACACAAAGAAAATTTATTACCACATAGAAAACAAAAATCGAGCATTATCTAAAACAAGTTATAAGAGTAAATACCCTTCAAAATTAAATTTGAACTATCTTCAAAACAATCCGGAATAACTGTTATGGCTAAGCAGTCTAAGGAATGTTGCGGATATTTGACGATCGTCACGGTTACTACACTAGATGTTTTTAAAGCAACAACTTGTTCGCCCACGTGTTTCTACGCCTTACTCTCAAAACAACGGGTAATTGTAACTAATCAATTTCCATGAGTTTATGATTACATTATTGCTCTGTATTCAAATACCTGAAAATAATCCTACACATTAATTCTTTGATACCAAAAAACAATTAAAATAATTGGTTTACCTTTTTTGCTTACTTTATTAACCTACCTACCCGGATCTCTAGTGTTGCATAAATATACTAACTGGTAAAGGTAAATTATTTATAATATTTTGGCATTTAAAATAAAAATCAGTTGGTTACTGCTTTATTAAAAACAATAATAATAACAATAAACAGAGTTTAAATTTAGGACTTTCTTTTAGGTAATTTTTTATTTCCAAAACTTCTTACAGATACAGACATATTCACGCTCAACAAATGACACATTTGCTTAGAACGTAAATTAGTTCTACTTAATTGTTTAAACAGTATTTGATTGAATTTATAATTTGAAATTTAAAAATGTTCATTATATACATAAGTACAATTTTTGTTCAGTAAAACTATATTTTTAATTATTTATATCCTTTTCAGGATAATGTTTCCCTGTTTTTTTATAGAGTTGTCTTTGCATGGCAACTGTCTCTCATGTAAGAAATACTATTTGGCAAGTTCTGTCTGAAACAACCTCGGTCTATTCGATTACAGTATATAACATTGGTACATATTTCTATGCTTTCCAAAATCTACTGATATTACCAAACGAAACTGTGTCCAGTATAAGATAAAACAAAAAAAAACTCCACTAAAAGAATAATTTCTCCATAAGAAATAAACAAATAGTAAATTACACGACAACGGACAAAAGCCAATCTCTCCTGGTAGATGTAATTTATACAATTTTTTTTTCTATCCTTGTCGAAAATTCGTAGCTAATCCGCAGCAGAACAGCTAATCAATTATTTACTAGGTTTCTTTCCTGCAAGCACAAGCGATGGAAACTTCCTTCCCTATACGGAATTATATAGGGAGGAAAGTCGAATTATTTACCAGGGTAAAAAGAACAAGTTTGCTTCCCTTAAGTATTCTTTCTTATAGCGTACTTAATCACTTTTAATATATTTGCAAAATATTTGATAATTAATCTATTTATTTTATCTTGTTTCAGTTTGTATTGGAACAAATGGCCGTATGTCAGTTCCTTCCAATAGGGACCGCCATTACAGAAACCTAAAGGACCGTTACACTAACTGCACTTATGTTGATGGTAATTTGGAATTGACATGGCTACAAGGCTCTGACCAGGATCTCAGTTTCCTTCAGTCTATTCGAGAGGTTACCGGTTATGTGTTAATATCCCATGTTGATGTTAAAAAAGTGGTACTCCCGAGCCTTCAAATTATTAGAGGAAGGAATTTGTTTAAAATGAACGTAGCAAAAGAAGAATTCTCATTAATAGTAACTTTATCAAAGATGTTAACTTTAGAATTGCCAGCATTACGTGATGTTTTACGAGGAAACGTTGGATCATTTAATAATTACAACCTTTGTCACATAAAAACGATTAATTGGAACGAAATTATGTCTGCAGGAACATTCTCTTATGTTTACAATTTTACTTCACCTGAAAGACAATGCCCTTCTTGCGATCCAGAATGTGAATATGGATGTTGGGGAGAGGGTCGTGAGAATTGCCAACAATTTTCAAAAGTTTTCTGTAGCCCACAGTGTTCAGGTGGTAGATGTTTTGGTAACAAACCAAGAGAATGTTGCCATCTATTTTGTGCTGGAGGTTGCACAGGTCCTACTCAAAGTGATTGCATAGCATGCGTAAACTTTTATGACGAGGGAGTTTGCACTCAAGAGTGTCCTCCAATGCAAATTTATAACCCTAGCACTTATTCCTGGGAACCTAATCCTGCTGGTAAATATGCCTACGGTGCGACCTGTGTTAAAAAATGTCCAGAACATTTACTAAAGGATAATGGTGCGTGTGTAAGAACTTGCCCGTCAAATAAACATGCAAAGGATGGCGAATGTGTTCCTTGTGAAGGCCCGTGTCCGAAACCGTGTACTAGTGATGGAACGATACATTTCGGTAATATTGATAGTTTTAGAAATTGTACAGTTTTGGAAGGAAACATTAACATTTTACAAAATTCCTTAAACGGTTATCAACACGTGTATGATAATTTTACTTTTGGTGACCGATATCCAGCCATGCATCCTAGTGCCTTAGAAGTTTTCAGTACGTTAAAAGAAATAACAGGGTATTTAAATATACAAGCGTATCATCCGGATTTTAAAAATCTTTCATGTTTTCGGAATTTAGAAGAAATTGGTGGTAGAGCTTTGTACGAATATTCAACATCATTATATATAGTGAAAACCTCGTTAGAAAGTTTAGAACTTAGTTCTTTAAAAACGATTAAAATGGGAACAGTTGCAATATTAGAGAATTCACATTTATGTTTAGCGGAAGGGATCAACTGGAAGTCTTTACAGAAAAGTAACGAGAGTCATTTAATGCTTTCTAATAATAGTGATCTCGAAAGTTGTAAACGAAAAGGATTAGTCTGTGATCCAGAATGTAGTCAAGACGGATGTTGGGGACCGGGACCAAATCAATGTCTGTCTTGTAAAAACTTCAGACTTGGAACCACATGTCTTGAAAATTGCATGAGACCAGGGTAAGTATTTTACATTATCTTTTTAATTTGGTAGAAATTTTGAATATTCTTAACTTAACTTTATCTGATAGTTTTTTGATAATTATTATTTATTTCTTTTTAAACCAATGTTCCCTTTTCACTATTAATTTATACCAAACATAAACAATAAAACCAGTTAGATAGTTTATAGTTTAGAAAAAGTTGTTGATAACGTAGAGAAAGTACTTTAACTTGATATACCTACTATGCTTCCTTTCCAAATATTTTTTTTTTCTATAATCTCTTTTTTGCCAAGAACAATATGTATATTCGTGATTCGTATTAATATGTCTTAATTATTAAAGTTTTTAATTTTTTTTATAACACCTGCATAAATTCTATTATACCCATAATTTAACTTTTTTGTTGTTTTTATGTCATCAACATTGTTTTTTTTTATTTTTTATGCTGATCACAATCATTACTGCGTTGTAATGTCGAAATTTTTCATTTATGCAACATTTATTTTACAGACTGTACCGTGCAAGTATTAATGAATGCAAGTTATGCCATGAACAATGTGGTTCTTCATGTTATGGACCTGGTGCTAACAACTGTACTTCCTGCAAACATCTTAAAGATGGTAACTTCTGTGTCTCTAAATGTATGTCCAATAAATATGAAGAGAACGGTATGTGTCAGCAATGTCATTCAAACTGTGTTGAAAGTTGTACTGGACCATCAAATAATTTAGGAAAAGGGGGATGTGATGCCTGTGAACTTGCCATTATTAAAGATAATAATTACGTGTGTTTAAACAGAAACGACACTTGCCCAGATGGTTACTACTTTGAATATATTGGACCTCACAGTTTTGAAGGATCTAATCCCAATACTACTGCAGTCTGCAGAAAATGCCATCCAAGGTGCGTAAAAAAAACTTTTCATTACTAATTTGTTACGATAAAATATTTTTTTAAAATAAGGTAGTTAAAAGTAATTAATCTTTAAAAACATAGTTTTAATACGAAAATAATTAAACTTTTTCATTCTTTTAGGTGCAAAAAATGCTCCCAATATGGCTTTCACAAATCTATTTGCCAAGAATGCACTCATTTTAAGAAAGGAGAACAATGTGAAGATGAATGTACACCCGACTACTATCCAGATATTACTAAAAATGAATGTATAGCCTGCGATAAAGAATGTCGGTTAGGATGCACTGGTCCAGGACGAGAAAATTGTATATCTTGCCTAAATTACAAAGTGTTCCCCGATGGCAACGTAGATTTTAATAGCAGCAATTTTGTTTGCTACGCCACATGTCCACCAGAGTTTCCACACAAAGTTTATAATGAAGATACTGATGCGTACTGCTCCGATATTGCAACAAGTTCATTGCTATCATCACCAAGGAATACTTATGAAATAATAATTATTATAACAGGGGTTTTTGGAGGAGTGTGCATTGTAATAGTATTTATTGGAGGTTTTTGTTACTACCAGCGCAGAGAAAAAAATAAAGAAAACGCCATGAAAATGACATTAGCTTTGACTGGACTGGAAGATAACGAACCTTTAAGACCAACAAATTTAATGCCCAATGTTGCCAAATTAAGAGTTATCAAGGAAACCGAATTGAGAAGGTCGAATATTCTTGGTTATGGTGCATTTGGAAAAGTATATCAAGGTGTTTGGAATCTAGAAGGAGAAGGAAATTCTGCTAAAATCCCTGTAGCTATTAAAGTGTTAAGAGAAGATACAGGAGCAAATACTAGCAAAGATTTTCTAGATGAAGCTTATATCATGGCTACAGTTGATCATCCCAATCTTCTACAACTATTAGGAGTCTGCATGACCTCTCAGATGATGTTAGTGACCCAGTTAATGTATTTAGGCTGTTTATTAGATTTCGTGAGAAATAATCGTGATAGGATAGGTTCAAAAGCTCTTCTTAATTGGTCAACACAGATAGCAAGGGGCATGGCCTATTTAGAAGAAAAGCGTTTAGTCCATAGAGATCTCGCTGCCAGAAATGTTCTTTTACAAACACCGGGTTGTATTAAAATAACAGACTTTGGATTAGCAAAACTTTTAGATTTTAATGAAGACGAATATAAAGCTGCGGGAGGAAAAATGCCTATCAAGTGGTTGGCACTTGAATGTATTCAACATCGAATCTTTACCCATAAATCGGACGTGTGGGCGTTCGGTGTTACTATATGGGAACTTTTAACTTTTGGCGAACGCCCATATGATAATGTTCCTGCTAGAGATGTACCTGAACTACTAGAAAAAGGCGAACGCTTACCACAACCTGAGATAGCAAGCATAGAGGTTTACATGATTTTGATTAAGTGTTGGATGTTAGATGCTGAGAATAGACCATGCTTTAAAGAATTGGAAGATGACTTCTCTAAGATGGCTCAAGATCCAGGTCGATATTTGGCTATTCCAGGCGACAAATTTATGAGACTGACCAATTATCCTAATCCCCAGGTAATAAGTTATAATTGCATTATATGTAAGATATACTCAGATTGTTTTACTTGTATAGTAAGTCAACATCGTGGGAGTTTCTTTAGTTCGTAGTAAACTTTTAAATATGTTGATGTAACAATTATTAGTGTCCAGTTAGCTACTTTACTTTCGTGATATGTTTTTTAAGTTGTTAGTTCTGCTACCAATCACTGATGTCTAGTAATTTTCTCTGCATTTATATTTTTTATAAGTGTTTTGTTTGTATTTTGAAATTGGTATTTTTTCCTGAAAACCGTCTGACATAGGCACCGGTCTTACTTTACCCTAGTTAAGATAATTGTACTTTTTTCATTGGTTTATGACAACCATATGCTTCCAGACTCACTCTGAATTCTCCTGCTATCCAGTGCCTCGCAATGACCAGTAGGTGGTTGCTTGTTTATTATTACCTGCCTTCTAATCTACATTTATGGTCCCCATGGTTTATAGGTCTTATTTAACCGGTTCTAAAAAATCTTGTAATAACTCTTAACTGTTTCCTATTTGTTCTACGCAGTGCCTCAGCCCTTCTAGCATACGTCTGTTCAACATGTATATATATTTTTAGTCATAGTTGTGTTGTCCACAGATCCAGACCTTAAATTCAGTTGCATGCCGTATTTTCTTGTTCTTTTAGAACTGCATCTGGACCGTAGAATATTGTAGCTGATCTATTTAATCTATTCTTTGCAAGTTTATCGGCCTGCTCTTTGCGTTTTATTCCTCAATGTCCAGGTACACAAACTAATTTGACACTGTTATTTATCGTAAAAACATCGAGTTCTTTATTTTCGTATACGAGTCTTAAGACTTCCGTTAAGGCTTCTATAACCGCCTGCATATATTTATCCGCCTGCATTTATTTATCCGCATAGATTCCTAACCCCTCAGATTGTTTTCTCTTATGCATTGTTAGATTGCATATACATACCTCTATCTAAAACAAAAAGGTGTGTTTACTTTTATTTATATGCTTAAGTAAGTTCACATTTAAACTAATATTTTCACCGAAAGAATACAATGTCTTTCTCTAAACACTTAACTTTGTAAGCTTTAACATTATATTATCATTTATTTATTTTTTTATTTTAGAATGATATAAGAAGTCTTGCCTCAGTCCTGGAATCTTCGCAATGTACTTCTGAAGGTGATGATCACCTCCAGCCAAAATCTAGAGCACCTCTTCACACCAGCGGGTTGATAATACCATCGGCATCACCCACTCCAACATCAAATAGTTATTGGCCCTCAGCACAGCCAATGACACCGGATGGCAGCAGTTCTCAATATCAAAACAATTTAAATCAAAAATTACTACGATTTGCTCAATCACGTGGATTTGATTCAAGCATTCCGACGCAATCAGATGCATCCAGTATCAAATATTGCGGTAACTCTGTTAAGTTGAGAGATGATATTGGTTCTGATGAGTATGATTCGGTAGCAAGGTCACAAGCTAAAGTTGGAACACTTAAATTAGATCTACCAGTTGACGAAGATGATTATTTAATGCCTTCTCCACAACAAGCTCAAGGAAACACAACATACGTTGATTTGATTGATTCGAAAAACCCAGAAAATTCATCATCTAATGCTTATACTAACTACCAAGACTTTTACAAAAACAATATTGACAATCCCGAATATCTTATGAACAACGATGCTCCCAGTCAAACAGTAGGGCTTCCAACTGTTTCTGAATTTGTTAATGCTTCTTGTAGCACTGGTCCAGATCGATCCGGTTTTAAACCACCTCCTGTTTACTTGCCTCAAAAAAGCTCTGAAGAAGAATCTGATCATGAATATTACAACGATTTTGATAGATTACAAAGAGAACTACAACCTCTTCAGAAAAATAAAGATGGATCTATTGTTTAATTATGGGTATTTGGTTTATACTATATGGAACTTAATGTACAAAATTACTACTAAGACCAAGGTAACAGTAATTGTTAATCTAAAACTATGTTAAGTTGTTTAAAATTGTGTTAGGAATCATATATACTATAATTTTGTTTTTTAATGATTTATTGAAATAAAATGCAATAATTATTACAATTAGCTCCAGTGAATTACATATTTTTATAGTAGCCACTTATATTTGATATATTTAATTTGTTGATGTTGATTATTTGTTACTTTTGGTCTTGAGTCTTATGGCCTTTTGTACTTTCAATGTAGAGGCAAGGCTGTGGTAAATTATCAAATATGCTACTTAATTAGATTTAAGGACCATACGATTGTGCTGTCAGAATATTGACAATAACTAAGTGCCATGGCATGGCATACATGTACATAATTTTGCATGAACTTTTATCATTTTGTATATAATTAACCTTCTTGGGTAAGCGATGGAGGGAAAAGTGATGCCAATCCTAAACATTCTTGCCCAAACTATCTGTGATAAATATATTGTAGCTTACCTTTGTACAAATGAAAATGTTATAATTTAAGAAAATGTTAAGCACAAGTTAAATTTTAGAATTTTATTTTTCGAATAGTTTGACCAAATCTCGAATAAATCTCATTTGTACGTAATTTTATTTATGTAGAAATAGTAAGAAAGTTGTCAAAAATGTTAATACTTATTATTTTTTTGTTAATTGCACGAAATATGTGCCATTTTTTTTCTACGAAAAAGTGCCTTGTAATTGTATCAACATTTTTCCATATCAGTATGTTTAAAAAGATTTTTAATAAAACATATATATTTTATTAGTTGTTTTTTTTTCGAAAAATCTTTAGAAACTTGTATGATTAAAGCAAATTATTTTTGTACTTAAGGTAGTTTCAGAGTGGTATAATATAGTCAGAGCATCTAGGCGGCTCACAGACGTTCACACTACAGTTAAATATTTTCAGTTACGGTGATCTGTCAACGTTGCTCTGAGTAGATACAATCGTTAGTAAACGATTATTTTGAGATTTCTTTGAAAGTATACAAACAAGAATATATTAAATGACATTAAGGAAAAATTGAAAAAATGTTCGAGTCTCGCTGGGTGAAAAAATCATTCAAGACGGATATATTTTCTTTAAAGCTCAAGTTTAGGGAATTAGCAAGACACTATTCCCCACTTGAAAAAGTGTTGTAATTATGCTATAACTCAAAATAAGTGTCAAAGTTCTTAATAAATCAGTAGGTATATTTAAAAGTATTCCTGATCACTTCTTCAACCGTCACGAAAACTGTGGAGATTGGTGTAAACGTGAAGCATTCAATGAGGCATCACAGCAAAAAGTTATTCTCAAAGATCCTGACCTGTATACTCATTTAAATGTTTTTTTTACCAAATATGCCCATAACGCACATAAAATGGCCTTTGCTGTTTCAAGTCAAGGTAATGAGAGTGTTAATAATATAATGGCTCACAAAGCTCCAAAAAGTCATTGTTATTCAATGTGCGAATCAAGTGATTACCGCTATGCTAGCGCAGTGTGCTGCAAAAATGACGGTGAGAGTCATTTATTGGGTGTATATAACATTTTGTCTCTATCGCCAGGAAAAAATACAAGATTATATGCTTCTAGGCAAGATAAAAAAGATTTAAAACAGCTAAAACAGCACAACTACTACCGGCGAAAGTACGACGAAATCTGTTAGCAAAAAGTAGAGAAAGACTAAGTAAAAAAAAAACGAGAAGACCGAAGGCGTACAGTATGAGTCAAATTGCGGTTTGGCATATGATAACGTGATTAATGAAGTTATTGATAGTA
The DNA here is from genome assembly GCA_964028335.1 of Altica lythri. Lineage (NCBI taxonomy): Eukaryota > Metazoa > Arthropoda > Insecta > Coleoptera > Chrysomelidae > Altica > Altica lythri. Next base: position 64,716,489 of record OZ034801.1, read on the forward strand.
ACACTTCGTCAATTACTCAAGACAATTAAGGAATTACTTTAGAAAATTGTGATATAGTTTATTTTGACTTAGAGACATTTGGTTTTGGCAAATCTAACGAGATTTTGCAAATTGCAGCTATGTATGAAGGCCACGAGTTCAGTGTTTACATTACTCCAAACAAAAAAATCTCTCAAGAAGCATCACTTCACACTGGACTACGAAATATAGCTGTACAATTATATTTTCGAGATAAGAAAGTTGAAACACTTTCTCTAAAAAATGCACTGTCATCATTTTTACAATGTCTAGATTTGTCACCAAAACCATGCGTGTTAGTAGCACATAATTCATAATTCGATGCATCATTTTTTACACGAGCTGTTTTACAATGCAATATGATTCTAGAATTTGAAAAAATTGCCGGGTTTAGTGATTCATTGTCATTATTTAAAAAAGTATTTTGCACTAGAAAAGGTGCAGGCCAATTTAAGCTTGGGACTTTAGCTAGAGATATTTTAAAAATTGAGTCGACCAAAAAATTCCATGAAGCTCTTTATGATGTACAAATTTTATAGCAACTTGTATCATCTGTTTTGGATGTTGGTCTTATTTTAAAAAATACCAAGACATGGGCATCGTTGTTGATCCACAAACAAGGATTGGAAAAGTTTAAAATCAAGCTCTTCAAAGATGTCTTAACCAACGTAATTCTAAAAAAAATGGCAATTGCTGGCGTAACGTATAATAAAATAAAAACCGCTTATGAAAATATGGGAGATATTGGCGTTATTGAGTTAATGTCTAGTAAGATGGATGATGGAAAACCTAGAGTTACCAAAAATAAAAGAATAATTAACCAAGTTCTAAATGGTTTCAAGCCAAATATTAATTAAATTTATTTAAATATTTATTTTGACATAGAAATGTTATTTGTGTTATATTTCTTTATGTTCATTATTTAATAAAAATATTTAAGTTAAAATTTAAACAAAAATTTACTTATTATTAAAAATGTTAGTTATTTATTTGTATCTTTATTTACAGCTTATTTAAATATTTAATTTGAAAGCCTTAGCTTTAGCTATATTTTATAAGAACTGTAAGAGATTTGAATTTCGCGCATTTTCTTCAACACTATTTCAGGGAGCGCTGCGTACAGCGTTGCCAGATCACAATAAACTGTAAAATAAAAGGTTGGAAGTGGATAAAAAATTAATATCTTTATTTAAATATCCTTAAAACAAACCGGTGAGGTGGTACTTTTATTTTTTTTTAACTTATTTTACAAACATTCCATGCTCTCCTAGTTTTTTTCCAATTCTGTCCTGAGAATCTTTTAATACAATTGAAAATAGTTGAAGAGAACGGACGTTGTACATACTTTGAATGGGAATAAGTGACCCTCGAAATCGAGAACTTTGTCCTGGAATAACTCGCGATCTAAGCGTTCAAAAATTCTAAGAAATTAAAAATCGATAAAAAACACAAGTCTTAACTGGTCAAAAAAAAAAATTGGGAAGAATCTGTCGAAAAGTGGAACTACCTTAAAGAAGATTATTACACAATTGCATAAACAAAAAACTAACTCGTGAAAATTATTTATTATTAAAAATACATGTGATTTTTGTACTTTGCCAAAATAAAAAATAAAACTTTCAATCAATACTTTCCAAATATACACATTAAACATACAAATATAACTACTACTAACCTATTGTTTTATACTTTTTAATTACATTAATAATAAATAGACTATTATTAAGATAACTTTTAAAACTATATCCTTACGGATTACCCTTTGTAGTGAAACTAAGAACTGATCGAAGTTTCTTTCTAATTTTCGGAGATGTCCACTTACTGGAACTGTTACCTGTTGGACTGAAGTTATTTGATGGTACACCTTCATCTACATCATCTGCTTCAGTCTTTATCTCCATCTTCTAAAAAATGAAAGCAGAAATTTTAAAATACATATTCATAAGCGTAGCAATGAAATGTATATGAAAAATACGTATTGTTGTGCCAAAGTTAAACTTGTAGGGACTATAGAATAGATGTTGATCATTTTTGAGTAAATATAAAATAAACAAATATTGCAGAATGCAGAATATTAATTATTCTATCGCTTTACAAGTTATGAAAAACATTTTCAAAGACATTGTCCATTTAACTAAGAAGAAACAACTACTTCCCGGGCTATGTGCCCCGATGGATATCGCATTACATTTCAAAGTCAAACAGGGTTGGTATATCTACAAGATATTTAAACCAACCATTCTGGTTTGCAGTTAGAAGGTACAACATAACTTGTAGACCGGTTTCGGTGTATTTGCACCTCGTCAGTGCAACACAATAGCAGGTACTTTATCAATACCAGCAGAGTATTTCTTTTTGAGTGTTAAAATAATCTGTTGAATATCTTGGTGAGCAACTGGTGCAAAAAACATTGAATTAGGGATACGTTGATCATCAGAGGAACCGAATTCGCGAAATAGTGACCTAATTTATTTGCGACTGCTTTTTTTTTCAGTTATAGTTGTATTATTAATTGATAAAATTATTATTATTATAACCAATGATCTCCAAAATAAATATATAGCTGCAACAACAAGATTGTTAAGTATATTTAAAGAAAGCGACGATAGTCAATTAAAGAGACTATTACGTGGGTTAGAATTAAGTAGGATATATGAAACCAAGCCAGTTGTACAGAAGAATGAAATCCTTATCCAGTGGAGAACTATCAGAAAAAGAAATTAAGACGTTATGAAATGTCAAACTTTTAAAGAACATTTTGGTAACTGTGAGACACGAAGACATCGAAAAATTAGCTGATATGGCTGATAAAATAGTAGATAAGAATGCCAACGCAAACCTGTGTAGATTAGATTAGATGTTTATTGGGTTGGCTGTTAGCCTGTATCACTGCGACCTTTGCAGATCTATTGTGACCACCCATTATCTCGAGAATAGGATTCCCTGCCTTCTTAATGATACTTAATAGCCTTGACAGTGACCATTCCGCATTACTTGGAGCAGTCGGTTTCTCCTCTCCCAGTAGATACTAGATACCGCGTCCTTGCAAGGCCTTCGCATTGGCATAGGACATGAAAAGCGGTTCCCTCCTCCAATTGGCAGTATCGACAGATGTCTTCATCTGCCAAGTTTAACTGACTCATGTGTTTCTTGAGCCTACAATGTACTGTCAAGAGACTGACAATCAATCTGACATCGTTTCGCCTTTGTGATAGCAGCTCTGCAGCAAACTTCGCCGAGTGACCCTTTATAAAGACTTTGGCTTGTCGCTTGCCCGGTGATTTTTCCCACCACTCCTGGGCCTTTTCTTGCCTCCATTTCTCAATGGCTGCCTTTCTAAATGTGTCAGAAACTTCGCCGAATGGTTCCGGGCCTATCATTGGGGTATTAGCTCCCACACGGGCCAATTCATCAGCCTTCTCATTGCCTCGAAACCCTGAGTGTCCTGGTATCGATGCCAGTTTCAGAGAATTTTGACTTGCGGCATGTGTCAGCGCTCCAACGCAGTCTCCCACACCAGCTGTGTAACGTGGAAGAAAAAAATCAAAGGACGGAGTGCGCTGTCAATGAAACGATTGCAGCAATGGCGGTACAACAAGCTTCGCGTGAAAAACAAATAATGGAACTCAAAGTAACACCAAGTTTACAAACTCTACACAAAAGAGAAAACAGAAGCCCCAGCAGAAATAATTCTTGTGTGCGTTTCATCCCAAAGATAAATACTGTTATCATTTTAGATTTAGAAGCCTGATAAATGTGTGTAACCTTGTTCATTTAATAAACTTTCAGAAAACATGAAACAGCAGATGAGTTAGCTGCTGCTTCATCTACTGAGTTAAACCATGACAGCAGCATTTGTCCAAGGCAGAAAACGAAAATACAATTTTTGGTAGACAGCGGGACTAAAGTTTCTATAAAGAAACTAAACCGAGCAATAAAATGATAAGTTGTATGCACCAAATAATACAGAGATACCAACTTTTGGGTAAGAAACATTAAATATTGATCTGGGTCTTAGAATAAATTTCCAATCGCGATTTATTGTTGCTAAAATACAAAAAGGTAGACTTGGTAATTAACAAAAATTAATTTAATATTAGATCTTAAAAATCAAACTCGCAACTATGGGTTAACTTTCAACCATTTTAGAAAAATATATTTTAAGTAGTACTTTCAAATCTTTTTAATTTTTAGCTATTCTTAATAAATTTCCTGAGATTACTTAACCAAATTGGATTCCGAGTGTAACGATAACACAGAAACACCGCGTCATCGTGTGTATTCCCACCATCCTTTGGAGATGCGCAGCCAAGACACGACACATCGTCCAAATTCGCGCAGACACATTCAGTGAGTGGGAGCGCCGTCAACTGATATAAAAGGGCGATATCGTCGCTCGTCGCTGTAGAAGGCAGTTCGACTGAGAGTACTGATCTTGGAAGAACTCCAACCTGGGCTCTGGGTATTGACCAGTAGCCACCGACCTTTCCTGCCTTTGCAGCCGAGTATTGATCGGCTGTACCGTCCCGATCTTTGGGTATTGACCAAGGATTATCCTGCCCCGCAACTGAGTATTGATCAGTTGTACCGTTCCGATCCTTGGGTATTGACCAAGGGTTGTCCTACCCCGTAACCGAGTATTGATCGGTTACACCGTTACGATCCTTGGGTATTGACCAAGGGTTGTCCTACCCCGCAACCGAGTATTGATCGGTTGGAACCTACCCTAACTATCCGATACTGACCGTAATCTATAATTTATTTATTTATTTACAGGGAGATCCATCCAAGGGCCGAAGGGGTCGCAGATCAGTTTTATTTCTTTCTTGCAGAATTAATATTTTATTTTTATTGTATATAGTTTATTAAAGAAATAAATTTTTATTTAAATCGAAACCGAATTTTACTGAGTCTGGTGTCTGAAAGAGTTACCCGTTACAAATTGGCGCCCGAGCAAAAAGGAAAAAGGTAGAAAGATGCCGCTTAACCCAGACACCGACTCAGTAAGCGGTGCCGCGACAGGTACGTCGTGGATTTACCGACTAAGTAAAGAAGAGCTGCAAAACAAAGCCATAAACGTCGGCTTAGACAACAAAGGAACCGTCGATGAACTGAGATTAAGGCTAAGGGAGTTCTTCAAGGATCGCGGAGAACAAACCGGAACGATCCCAAAATCTAAGCCACGCAAAGAATCAGAATCCGACGAACTGCCTCAGGCGATTTCTCTCCTAAGGAGGGAAATACCTAATTTATCACTGCCTAAGCAATCGTCGCAGGCAGAGTCGCTAAACCAAATACGGAAATGGAATGCACATTTCGATAAGAGACACACCGACGCAGTAGGGTTTATGGAAAAGATAGACGAGCTTAGCACAGCCTATGAAATACCGAAACAAGATTTGCTTAAGGCATTGCCGGAAATGTTAGGGGACAATGCGTTGTTATGGTACCGAAACAATATCAAGTCTTGGAAAACGTGGACAGATTTTAACGAAGATTTTAAAAAAACTTTCTACCCAAGAGGATATTTGTTACAATTAGAGGAACAAATTAGGAACAGGAAGCAGAAACAAAATGAACCGGCAGAAAATTACATAACGGATATTAGAACACTGATGAGACGGGAAGGTTCATTAAATGAAAACCAAGAACTAGAACGAATATTCAAAAATATGCTACCCGACTATAAGTTGTATATCAGGCGGCGAGACTTTGAAAATTTAAGGGAGCTGCAAGACTTGGCCCAAGAATTTGAAGCCATAGAGGAAGAAAAGAGACGAGATACCCGAAACCTTTCCAGAAACCTAAAATTCACCACACCGGAAAAATATGACGCTAAAACAATATGTTTTAGATGTAAGAAGCCTGGACATACTCGGAGAAATTGCAGGAATCCGTGGAAAAAATTCTGTTCGCGTTGTGGCAAGGATGGCGTTTATAGCACCGAATGCTGCATAAGGCGCCAGGGAAACGAGTAACAGACTGGAGAAATAAGGAGTCGTCCCGGTCTGTAAATCAAATTTCGACTCCATGTACCCTCGCCACTACAAATCCCACAACGAGAGACATCCGACATTTTGTATCACTAAAAATTGGAAACCGGACTTTTAAAGCATTAATTGATACAGGCACTATTAAAAATTATGCCGGAGGAAAAATTGCAGACGCATTCCAGCAACATCTAGAAAACTACACAGGCAGGACTAAATTAGCAACATGAAAGATAATGTAAAACATTATATTTCTACGGTTGGAGAACCTGTTTTCTTTAGATCTAGGCAAGTAAACTATAAGGGATTACAACTAGCGAAAGAAGAATTCCAATTTCTACTAGAAAATTAAGACCATCACAACCACAATGGGCCAACCCTCTTCATTAAAAAAACAATTTTGTAGTTCCTTTACCAACGACGTTTAAAAAATTACGAAGTTCAAGAAAATACTTTTAATCACGCTGCAACCACTGAACAGATTTTGATGATAATAAATCATATAACACCGATTATGACTATCTTATAATATTGATCTATGACAGTTCTACATTGGACCATTTGTGAGTCATTTGTATATGTACTTGCGATAAAAAAACAACAATAGTAAGTTTTAATAACCTCATAGCGCCATCTAGTTTCGAGTATAAAAACTAAATTATAGCACGTATGTATGCATGTTTTGTATTATTTCATTGGTATTTTTAAATGTATCAATGAGATACTTTCATACAAAATCTGACCACCTCTGTTGTCCCGTTAGAGGTGTGGGGAGGGGAGAAATTTCCATTAAAACCGCATTCGAATCGAATCCGTAGTTTTCATGTGATGCGCGCTTAAATACACAGACAGACAGACATAGAGTCACGTGGGGTAACTGTACGCATTTTTCAGTTAATTCGTTCTAAAATAAAACTCTTATGTAATTTAAAAAGAAAAAACCTTTTTTCTCATTTATTCAACATTTAGGAACAACATCAGAACATGAATTTTTAATTTTAATTATTATTACAATTGTTATTAAAGTTTATATTCACGAAGCAAAATGCGGACACTTACCCGCATCGAGGGGTAAGTGTCCGCATGGCTTCGGCTAAGTGTACCCACGTTGGGGTAAGGGTACGTATGGACTTACTACTAGACGACTAGTCTTATAAACATATATTAAGCATTATTAAGTATAAACAGATATAAACAGACTATATATATATTATAGACTTATACAAACATATTATAAACACATATATCTTGTTATAAACATAAATCACATGTAAAAATGCCTTTCACATAACTAGAGCAGTTTTCATGCCACCATAAGTTGCAAGTATTGCACTCAATCCACTCCTAGTACGTAATCCTTTGTGATTTACTTTAAGTATACGCATATTAATACTGCGGACACTTAACCGCGTACACTTACCCCATTCCGTCAAAGTAAATAAAAAAGTAAAAATAATAAATATACATTACCTCAGACAGAATATTTAGATGTAAATCAAACATTGATAAGTTCCTTTTATCAACAATCACTGTGCTGATTCCCTCAGCCTTGCTGTATATTTTTATTACGCTCAGAAATTTGGATAAAAAGAAATAAGAAAACTGTGCAAAGACAAAAAGTGTCTCGTAACTAGCCACAGGATGGCGCGACGAACGCGTTGCTGAGTGCATTTACCCAGCTCTCAAATACGAACTAAATGTATATTGTATTGGTCAGCTGTCAACTATAGGACTCGCACAAAGCCAACTGCGTACACTTACCCGCTGCGTACGGTTACCCCACGTGACTCTACACACAGACAGACAAAAAAAATAACCACATTTTTGGGTTCTATATCAATGTACCCGCGACGTCGTTCGCGTGGCGTGTTAATTGTTGTATAAAAAGTAACCTATGTCACTCTTCATCCTTTCAACTATCCCGATACAAAAATCATTCCGAAATTTTTATACACCAGATGTTAAGTTAAAAGAAGACAAATACATCTGTGAAAACCGGATTGGAATGGAATCAGTACTTTTTATGTGATGCGCGCACAAACATACAGAGAGACAGATAGATAGACAAAAAAAATCTAACCACATTTTTTGGTTCTAAATCGATGTATCCGACCCCCGTTTAACCCTTATAAAGGGGGTTAATTTCCAAAAATACAATATAAGTACACCTCCTCAACCTCTAAATACATAGGACTTAGATGCAAATTTCCAATTTCTTTTTGGGGTATAAATTTCATGAAGAAATTATTATCAGTCTAGTTTCTAGTTGATTGAATCGTCTAGTTAACACTTTTTTCTGTTAGAGTTTATTTAGTAATTTTTTTTACTAAGATGAGTTTAACTAAGAAAATTGAGAGTCAACGTGGAAAAGAAATCATATCGGAATCGGGTTTTCAATATTAGTCCGGCAGCTAGAGGGGTTTCCGTGGCCCATTCTCCTCCTGTTGATCAAGAATGGTTTTTTTATGTATTTTTTCTCGCTGAATCCGAATAGCAAACCTGTTTTTTCGAAAAATGGTCGGGTAAATTGTTATTAACAATTTAATTGTTTAAACAATTATAACTAGAAAACTAAGAGAGATACGAAATTTTTTTCAAATACTTTTTTGATCCTTGAGAAAAAACAAAAAAATGAGCTTATAAAAATTAAAATCCGTTTGTTGGAACCCGAGATATTGCAAATATAGTTAAAGAATATTGCAAAATATCACTTCTAATGTTTTTAATCGCAAATTTTTTATCATAACTCGGGTTCTAATAAAACTATCATATTTCACGACATCTTATTTTGAAGGCAACATTACAAGCGTTAAATTGAAATAATATAAATGTCTCTAACAATGCTTTTAACAAAGTTATACCTACTTAAAAGCCAAATTTTTACATAAAGATCGCTAAGTAATTTGTTTATAGCAACTTTTCATTAGGTCAGGTATAAAACGTCTCCAAAAATTTTTCTGTAATGTATTCTACGATTAAAGAAGAACATTTTATGCTTTGTTTAATATATCTAAGTTATTTATTTCCTGAGATATAGCACTTTTAAATAACATATATATTTATGTGCACTAGCAAAGCACGGCGCGAGCGCTTTTGTTCGAGTTGTGAGCTGCTAAGCTCCTCTTTTTTTAAAGGTATTATAAACATACAAATAAAAAAATATACAGCTTATTCACAAATATTATATATAAATAAAGATATAATGAATACAAATTCATTATGTATAAATACACTATAGACGGCATACAATGGATACGAAATATAAACTTATATTTTCTTCTTATATTTATATATACATTAACATTGTGAACATTTTTAACATCAATTATTAATATTTTTACATGTATTATGTTTGTGACAAACACAAAACATACAACAAGGGATGTTTGAGGAGGCACATATACATCACTTTGTGGTACATTCTTTACATGTACATGAAGGTACAACAAGTTCTTTTAAAAGTGGTAATAAATTGGAATTTTTTGTTGGTAAAAGTAAATTTTCATCTGTTACCCATCCGAAATTGTCCGGATTAATAAGATTTAAATTTATCTGAAAAAAAATAGTGTGACAGTAAACTATATAAATGGTTCTTGAAATATGCAAATGGATGGAAGCAGAAGTAGGTGGCAACTCTTATATTAAACTTTTATTTGAATGGAAATATGAATGAAAGCGCAGTTCATCAAATGTTTTACAGCCAGATTTACTAATTATTACTTTAACAAAAAATTCTTCAGCTCGCTTCAAGTCTTTGTCAACTAATTCTTGTAAAACTTCATGTTGACGAATTTTTGCAGCTTCATAGATGGCAAAGAATAATATAATTTCATTCTGAACGCTTTACAAGTTTTTGAAAAAACATTTTCAAAGACAATGACCGTTCAACTAAGAAGAAACAACTACCTCCTGGGCTATATATATATATATATATATATATATATATATATATATATATTGTTATGATCTCTATACTCATATAATTGTATTCTTGTGACTCTTCAAGGTTGGGTTCTTCGATAATATTAAACTAAAAAGTCCATCTCAATTTTAACATCATTTAATATATATAAATATATTAATTCTTTACAACACTTTAAAAAACCATATAACATTCATCATTTATCCTGTCATAAACTTAACACTAATTAATTTTAAATGAAATTTTGCCCTCTTTTCCTAAAATCCCCGAATAACTATTTCTAATATACCTCTATTACCAGCTGATAACAAATCATACCAGAAATACTTATCTTTATAAACTATGCTTATTTTATTTTGAAAATCCAATCTATGCAAATATCCAATTAATCTTCTCTATATATATCCATTTTATTCCATATTTACCTCTACCATATAGTTATTATAACATTCTATTCATACATTAATCTTCTTTTATAATTTTTATATTTATATTCATTAACATTCAGTATTTATCTTCATTTTCAATTTCTATTATTATTATATTTACTTTATAATGGTTTTTAAATTTTTAAAATTCTATATAATTCCCTAAACTTTTTCTCTGACTTTTCTCTCCAAAATTCTATGATATTCTATCAATAATTTTTTTTTTTATCCCCCTAGAAACCTCGCAACCCAAATTTTTTTTTTTTTTTTATTTATGATTCCTTGATAATTTGCATAAATTGATTATTCAATTCTAATATCTAGTTAGTCTTAATTACACTTATATTACATATAAAGACCAACTATTGAATACCATAACAATTTCCCAAATTTAAAATTTTATAAATTTTAGAAAAAAAATTTTAATAATTTAAAATTTAAAGTATATAACAATTAACATATTAACACAAATTCTGAATACTCTAAGTTTCTTCAAAATACCTATATAGGCTTTCAATATTAAATACTCCTCTAACATTTCTTGTTATCGGATCTTCAACAATATAACTATTAACACCTTCCTCATTTACTATTCTATATGGTCCTTCAAATATATCTTTTAATTTCCCTGATTCATTTTTCTTTAAATTTCCACTTATATATGCTTTTATTATTACCAAATCTCCTTTCTTAAACCTTACAGGATATTTCACTTTTTTCTTAATTTTTTTATAATATTTTTCCCACGCATCCATTAACCTTTTTCTTACTTTTTCTATAATTTCATCATATTTTTTTTTTCTTCTTCTTCTTCCCAATTTCGTTTTGGTTTTTGACCTAACATTAAATATGTTGGTGTTTCTTCTGTTATTACATTTGGAATATCATTGATATACATTTCTACTTTATTAATATAATTTTCCCATTCTTTATGTTTCTTTCCATTTAAACTTATTCGTAAAAATTTTATCACTTCTTTAATATATCTTTCTAATTCATCAGTACCTAATATTATATCATACTCCATATTTCCTATAATCAAACCTTGTATTTTATATATACTATTTCCAATTTTAATACTAATATTTATAGTCTTATTAATTTCCCCTAATTTTTTTCCATTAGCACCTATTAACTTAATTCTTGGAATTTTAATCATTTCTTCTAATTTATTATCCTCAATAATTTTTTCATTTATCAATGTTGCTTCTGATCCGGTATCTATTAAAATTCTAATTTTCTTATTTTCTAAATTTCCTTCAACAACTACTAATCCAATTTTATCTTCTAATTTATTATTATTTTCTTCTAATTTTATAAATTCACTAGGATGTATATAACAACATTTAACATTAAAATTTTGTAGGTGCTTATTTAAAAATTTTCTTGTTCTGGTTCTACCCTAACATTTTCTACATTTTCTTCTATTTCTCTACTTTGCATATTAATTTGATTTATTCTTCTAGGTACATTATTGTTTCCATTTCTATCTTCTCGATTATTATTATTATTATTATGAATTTCATTTATATTTCTATATCTTGATCTTTCATATCTTCCATTATTTACATTTTGAAAACCATTTTCATTTCTGTTATTTCCATTTCTTATATTATTATTATTATCCATATTATTTCCATTTCTATATGTATTTCCGTTTATACGATTTCCATTTTCTCTCCCATTATATCCATAATTATAATTTCCATTGTTTCTATTACGCATTTCTTCTCTTACTCTATTATATCCATTTCTGTTTTGATAATTTCTAAATCTATCATTTTCATAATTTTGTGATCTATTTTCATTAATCTTTAAATTTCTTTCAACTCGATTTAAATACTCAATCAATTGTTCTTTTTTTTTAATATTTTGTATAACTATTGTTTCAGAAACTGTTATATCATAATGTCTAGAAATATATAAAATTATTTCCTCTTCTCTCATAGGAGGTTCCAAATATTGTGCAACATTATATAATTGTAACGCATAATTAGTTAAATTATTCCCTAATCTATAATTGAATTTTCCGAAATATAATTTTTCCCTACTCACCCCTTGTTTTGATTCACCCCAGAAATATTTAAGAAATTCCCTTTCAAAATCATTAAAGGTTAATATTTCATTTTCCTGTGTTGCATACCATAATGCAGCATTATCTTTCAAAGAACTTCTTATAATTTCTTTCCAATCTCTTTTGTTCCTAGTCTTAGTTTTAATCATATTCATATACGTGCATGGATGTAATATACTGATATTCCCTGTAAATTTTACTGCTCCTTCTCCTCCATGTATTATCATATAGGAACCATCCTCAGTTCTTTCATTTTGCATTTCTTGTAATTTTTTTGTTTCATCTTCAAATTTCTTTGCTACTTCCATTACATTCCTTTCCATAGTTTGTAGTATTCTTTCATTTTCTTTCTTATTTTCATTTTTCTGCTCCTTCACATTTTTTTCTATATTATTAATCTTCTCCTGGTGTATATTACCCATTTCCTCCATCGCCTTAATTCCATCTTTCAATTGATCGACTTCTTTTTGTATTTTGATATTTTCTTCTTTAATAATATTTTTCATTTCATCTTTAAATGTTTCCATATTCTTGTTCATATCTTTTATTTCTTTTTTTATATCTTCTCTTATTTCTTTTTTCATAGAATCCATTTTTCTATTATTTTCATCAAATTTATTTTCCAAAAATTTAAACATTTTCTCCATCTCTGTTTCTTGATGTGGTTTTGAACTAGTCGCATCTCCTATCACATCAGCTTGTACCACTTGAAACATTGTTTTTTCTTCTCCTTCCGACGATCCATCATTACTTTCTGTTTCATGCATATTTTCATTAGATTCCTGTATTCCATCTTCTCTCCTTCTATTTCTTCTATTTTGTCTTGTATTCATTTTATTCAAATCTTTTAATTATTTTATATATTTATTTAATTTATAATGTTAACTTATTATATTACTTTATTATATTTATTCGATTTGTATTTAGTTTTAAAATTTTCAAAATTTTATGGTCTTTATATATAAATATAAATATACTTAAAACTCTCACCTAATCCTCTTATTTCTATTATAATGTATTTATGTTTTATTTCAATTCTTCACTGTTCTAATTTTCTAATCACTTCAATTGTCTATATCACCCTCTCAATTTCAATATACTGTTCTGTTTTAAACTGGATTCTTGTTTTATTCACGCCCCACGTTGGGCGCCATAATTGTTATGATCTCTATACTCATATAATTGTATTCTTGTGACTCTTCAAGGTTGGGTTCTTCGATAATATTAAACTAAAAAGTCCATCTCAATTTTAACATCATTTAATATATATAAATATATTAATTCTTTACAACACTTTAAAAAACCATATAACATTCATCATTTATCCTGTCATAAACTTAACACTAATTAATTTTAAATGAAATTTTGCCCTCTTTTCCTAAAATCCCCGAATAACTATTTCTAATATACCTCTATTACCAGCTGATAACAAATCATACCAGAAATACTTATCTTTATAAACTATGCTTATTTTATTTTGAAAATCCAATCTATGCAAATATCCAATTAATCTTCTCTATATATATCCATTTTATTCCATATTTACCTCTACCATATAGTTATTATAACATTCTATTCATACATTAATCTTCTTTTATAATTTTTATATTTATATTCATTAACATTCAGTATTTATCTTCATTTTCAATTTCTATTATTATTATATTTACTTTATAATGGTTTTTAAATTTTTAAAATTCTATATAATTCCCTAAACTTTTTCTCTGACTTTTCTCTCCAAAATTCTATGATATTCTATCAATAATTTTTTTTTTTATCCCCCTAGAAACCTCGCAACCCAAATTTTTTTTTTTTTTTATTTATGATTCCTTGATAATTTGCATAAATTGATTATTCAATTCTAATATCTAGTTAGTCTTAATTACACTTATATTACATATAAAGACCAACTATTGAATACCATAACAATATATATATATATATATATATATATATATATATACCGTATACTGACGAGTTGCAAAAACACCGAAATCGGTCTATAAGTTATGTTGTCCCTTCTAACTGCAAACTAGAATGGTTGGGTTAAGTTATCTTGTAGATATTCCAACCCCGTTTGACTTTGAAGTATAATCCAATATCCGTTGGGGCATATAGCCCAGGAGGTAGTTGTTTCTTCTTAGTTGAACGGTCATTGTCTTTGAAAATGTTTTTTCAAAAACTTGTAAAGCGTTCAGAATGAAATTATATTATTCTTTGCCATCTATTGACAAACACGCTTTATTAAATATGACAATGATACAGTTTTCTGTAATTATTCGTTTTGCAGCTTCTCTTATTTTATTTCTCCCATTAGATGTGCTAGTAACAACTACATTTTTAACAGCCTTTTGACATATAATGCATTGATCGCGGATTAATTTATTTATTTTTATTACGTTTACGTTTTTTATAATTATTCTATTATTCTACAAATAAATTATACAATTTAACTTTTATAGAAGTAACTGATTTGATGTTGTTCGCGATGCAGCATACGATATAATAACGCTATTAATATTATAAACGCTCACCTTGCCAAAAACAAGTTAAAGCATAATTAAATGGGTAGCACATCCTACGCCAACAAATTCAAATTTCAATAATAAGCGCACGAAGAATGATTTTTATCAAATTAGGTAATCAATAAAATAATTATTTAAAAAAATCATAATATATAATATAAGTATGGATAATACATAAAAAATATACAAAAATATCCATTAATTTAGAAATATTTATATTGTGTTATGTACTTACTTTAAATATAAATTGCTAAAACAGCATAAACAATAAATCATTTAAGGATCTAGCTTGATTACAATAATAATACCTTTAAAAAAAGAGGAGCAGCTCACAAAGTGTTGTATGTTTTGTGTTTGTCACAAACATAATACATGTAAAAATATTAATAATTGATGTTAAAAATGTCCATTGTATGCCGTCTATAGTGTATTTATAAATAATGAATTTGTATTCATTATATATTTATTTATATATTTGTGAATAAGCTATATATTTTTTTATTTGTATGTTTATAACACCTTTAAAATAAGCACAATTTACAAAAAGAACTTTTTATAATAGAAAGTTTTTTACTGATTTATAGGTCATATTTTGTGTCATCTCAAGAATGCACAGCATCCCTGATTTTGCAAAAATATTAAGTCATACAACGCTGTGATTGATCATAGAGAAGATTGTTTCTACGACCATTAATGAATGTAATAATTCCGACTTCATTTTTAATAATAGAAAGTGTTCATTCTCACTCTTGAGATAGAATATTCATTCTGAAACACTTGCTTCTTATGTGTTTTGCATGTATTTCCATTCTATAACTAGTGACGGAATCACATTCTGTAATTGCTCGACAAAAAACATAGATTGCCCTGCGAATTTTAAAACTGTCACTCAGTTTGTCAGTGCGACGTTCTAATTGTTTTGCTACATATTTCAATTTAAATAAACAGAATTATTACATGGTCGTGGAGAAAATACAGTCTGTTACACGATTAGAATGAAAATTCGATAACTCGTGGATCCTCTCGCTCGCTACGCTCGCGTTCGGAATTCTCCACTCGTATCGAATTTTCATTCTAACCTTGTTACAGAATATACTATTCCTTGTTAACAAAATCAAGGGTAGTTGTATCTAAAAACTTTCTAAAACAGTTTATTTTATTACCAGTTAAAATAATAATTACTTTTTTCACATGTAAGAACAAAAAAAAAGAAAAAGAACTTCTCTGCCGCGTAATCGATCCCATTATGATAACATAACACAACTGTCACAAGTGGACTGAACCGCCGCCTAACCAACTACGCTACGAACGATTTATTTAATAACTTTCAAAATAATATTATCTATACACAACTTAGATCATGTTTAATATCAATTCGGTATAAATTTCGAAATCTATGTATATGCCTAAACATATTTGAAACATGCATTGTCATCCAGTTCTTAGCTATCCTGAAAATTTCAGAGCTCTAGGTAGTCGGGAAATAGGTTTAAATTCGATTACAAATTCCACGGAATGACAAAGAGACACAGAACACGGCGAAAATATAAAAAACTTTCTAATAAAAAGAGGAGCTTAGCAGCTCACAACTCGAACAAAAGCGCTCGCGCCGTGCTTTGCTAGCGCACATAAATATCTATGTTATTTAAAAGTGCTATATCTCAGGAAAGAAATAACATAGATATATTAAACAAAGCGTAAAATGTTCTTCTTTAATCCTAGAATACATTACAGAAACTTTTTTTTTAGACTTTTTATACCTGACCTAATGAAAAGTTGCTATAAACAAATTACTTAACGATTTTTATGTAAAAATTTGGCTTTTAAGTAGGTGTAACTTTGTTAAAAACATTGTTACATACATTTATATTCAATTTAACGCTTGTAATGTTGCCTTCAAAATAAGATGTCGTGAAATATGATAGCTTTATGAGAACCCGAGTTATGATAAAAAATCTGCGATCAAAACCATTAGGAGTGATATTTTGCAATATTCTGTAACTATATTTGCAATATCTCGGGTTCTAACAAACGGATTTTAATTTTTCAAAGCTCATTTTTTTTTTGTTTTTTCTTAAGGATCAAAAAAGTATTTGAAAAAAATTTCGTATCTCTTTTAGTTTTCTAGTTATAATTGTTTAAACAATTAAATTGTTAATAACAATTTATCCGACCATTTTTCGAAAAAACAGGTTTGATATTCGGATTCAGCGAGAAAAAATACATAAGAAAAACATTCTTGATCAACAGGAGGAGAATGGGCCACGGAAATCCCCCTAGCTGCCGGACTATAACAATCACACTCGCACAAACAAAGATTTATCACAACTATGGGTGTGTAGAAATCGGAAAAACTGTTCTGCAACTATCACAGTTAAAAAGTAAGTACCTATATCTTTTTTTTTTATTAAATGTAGATTTTAGTTTTAAACAATACCAAAACTGCTATTAAAAAAAAACTTTAATTTGAGTATGGTAAAAGATAAAAATGTGAGTTTTGTCAATTATATGTTGGCTGACATACTGAACTAAAAAATTTGGTAGTGTTTGAAATTTGAAATATATATTAACATTTATAGTTTTTATTAATATTTTTATTTAGTAAAATAAAAGATAAATTTTTCTGTATAGTTTTATCATAGTAGGCGTAATATGAAAGATCTACGGTACAGGTGGTTGCAAAAGCGATTTTTAATTTGTTTATTCTTAAATTATTTCATTGATGAACTTGCTCTACAGTAGTGCTTTGATTAATTCCTGTTTTTATTTCAGTGACGAAATTTTAAGAGGAACGGATCACAAATGTCTACCAAACGTTGCTCAGGAAGACGTAGGTATATGTTTGAGTCATGCCAAAAAAAGAGCTCGTGAAGAAATTCTCTCATCGGTTCCTCAGATATTCGAAGAACAAATGGTGCCAGTTTTTTCAAAAGGCTTAGAGTTTGTTACCAAGATCCCAAATTTCAGAAGCATTATATATATATATATATATATATATATATATATATATATATATATATATATATATATATATATATATATATATATTGTTATGATCTCTATACTCATATAATTGTATTCTTGTGACTCTTCAAGGTTGGGTTCTTCGATAATATTAAACTAAAAAGTCCATCTCAATTTTAACATCATTTAATATATAAATATATTAATTCTTTACAACACTTTAAAAAACAATATAACATTCATCATTTATCCTATCATAAACTTAACACTAATTAATTTTAAATGAAATTTTGCCCTCTTTTCCTAAAATCCCCGAATAACTATTTCTAATATACCTCTATTACCAGCTGATAACAAATTATACCAGAAATACTTATCTTTATAAACTATGCTTATTTTATTTTGAAAATCCAATCTATGCAAATATCCAATTAATCTTCTCTATATATATCCATTTTATTCCATATTTAACTCTACCATATAGTTATTATAACATTCTATTCATACATTAATCTTCTTTTATAATTTTTATATTTATATTCATTAACATTCAGTATTTATCTTCATTTTCAATTTCTATTATTATTATATTTACTTTATAATGGTTTTTAAATTTTTAAAATTCTATATAATTCCTTAAACTTTTTCTCTGACTTTACTCTCCAAAATTCTATGACATTCTCTCAATAATTTTTTTTTTTTATCCCCTTAGAAACCTCGCAACCCAAATTTTTTTTTATTTATGATTCCTTGATAATTTGCATAAATTGATTATTCAATTCTAATATCTAGTTAGTCTTAATTACACTTATATTACATATAAAGACCAACTATTGAATACCATAACAATTTCCCAAATTTAAAATTTTATAAATTTTAGAAAAAAAATTTTAATAATTTAAAATTTAAAGTATATAACAATTAACATATTAACACAAATTCTGAATACTCTAAGTTTCTTCAAAATACCTATATAGGCTTTCAATATTAAATACTCCTCTAACATTTCTTGTTATCGGATCTTCAACAATATAACTATTAACACCTTCCTCATTTACTATTCTATATGGTCCTTCAAATATAGCTTTTAATTTCCCTGATTCATTTTTCTTTAAATTTCCACTTATATATGCTTTTATTATTACCAAATCTCCTTTCTTAAACCTTACAGGATATTTCACTTTTTTCTTAATTTTTTTATAATATTTTTCCCACGCATCCATTAACCTTTTTCTTACTTTTTCTATAATTTCATCATATTTTTTTCTTTCTTCTTCTTCTTCCCAATTTCGTTTTGGTTTTTGACCTAACATTAAATATGTTAGTGTTTCTTCTGTTATTACATTTGGAATATCATTGATATACATTTCTACTTTATTAATATAATTTTCCCATTCTTTATGTTTCTTTCCATTTAAACTTATTCGTAAAAATTTTATCACTTCTTTAATATATCTTTCTGCAGGATTTGCTGCAGGATGTCTTATACTAATACAATTCTTTTTGATTCCTTTCCTTTTTAAAAATTTTTCTAAATTCTGTCCTTGAAAATACGTTGCATTATCCATTACACATGTCCTTGGTTTACCTATTTCTTCTATAAATTTTTGTAAACAATTTTTAATACTTTTATAATTTGTCCTTCTACATGGGTATAATTTTATAAATTTTGTAAAAACATCAACAATTACCAATATATGTTTATTATTATTTTTACTTCTTATTAGATTACTAATGAAATCTATTGCTATTATTTCCAATTTTTCCATTGCTGTAACACTTTTCCCAATATTTTTATTCACTTTATTCTTATTTTTATTCAATTGACATATCTTACATGTTCTTGTTATTCCTTTTGCTATCTTTTGATCTTTTTTCATGATAAAATTTTCTCTAAATAATAACCATAATTTTCTTGAACCTATATGTCCATATGTTACATGTAAATTTTTTAATATTTGTTTTCCTAAATAACTCTCAATTACATAAACTTCTTCATTTCCTATTTCCTTTATATAATATCCATCTTTAATTAAAGTATTCTGTTTTTCTTTTTCTGTTAAATTTTGTTGACTTCTTATTATTTCTTCTTCCGAAAACATACCTTCATCTTCTATTAATTTGTTCATTCCAATTTGTATTATTCTTCCTTTATCCTTATTTTCACTACTTTCTCTTGATAATGTATCTGCAATAATATTTTCCTTTCCTGATAAATATCTAATTTCAAAATCATATTCTTGTAATAATAAACTCCATCGATATATCCTATTATTATTAAATCGATTGACCATTACATTCTTCAAAGCCATGTGATCGGTTTCAATTATAAATTTTTTTCCAATTAAATAAAATCGACATTTTTGCACACAAAAAACTATACTCGCAAATTCCAATTCTGATACACTATAATTTCTTTCATACATTTTTGTGACTCTAGACATAAAACATATTGGTACTTCTATTCCATTTTGTACTTGTATTAAAACCCCTGCTAACTTATTAATTGATGCATCTGTTCTTAATATAAAATCTAATTCATAATTTGGATGATATACCTTCAAATTATTAGTAAACATTTTTTTTAAATCATTGAATGCTTGTTCTCTTTCTTCATTCCAGTTCCATTTTACATTTTTCTTTAATAATTCTACTAATGGAATCTGTTTTTCTGATAGATTTGGTATTAACTTTTTATAATAATTCATCATTCCCAAAAATCCCCTTATTTGCTTTAAACTTTTTGGTTTCTCAAATTTTAAAATTTTATCTACTCTTTCCGTATCCATCTCTACTCCATTTTTATTAATTTTAAATCCTAAATATATCACTTCTTTTAAGAAAAATTGACATTTTTCTTTATTTACTTTCAATCCCGCTAAATCCAATTCTTTTAACACAATATTTAAGTGTTTTTTATGTTCTTCTTCACTTTTTGAATAAATTAATATATCATCTACATAATGAACAACAAAATTTTCATATTTGTTTAAAATTTTATGTAATGCTTTAACCAAAGCTGCACATGCACTTTGTATACCGAATGGTACTACTTTAAATTGATATACTACACCATCAATACTAAAACCAGTATATTTCCTACTACTTTTATGTAGAGGTATTAACCAAAAACTATGTTTTAAATCTATTTTACTAAAAATTTCAATTCCTGTTATTCTACCAAATATTGCTTCAATATGCATAGGTTTCTCATATTGTGGTATTGAAAATTTGTTAATATTTCTAGCATCTAGACATAACCTTAACTCTCCATTCCCTTTTTTCACAACTACAATTGGATTAATGAAAGATGTATCACTTCTCTCAATTATATTATTTTCTAGCATTTTATCTATTTCTATAGCTACTTGTTTTCTATATTGATATGGAATTGGATAAGTTTTAACTCGAAAATTTTCTATATTCTTTACTTCAAATCTGTGAGTATATTCTTTGGCAGTATTATTCTCTAATGTAATTAAATTTTGATATTTTTTAAATAACAAATTAATTTCATCTTTATATTTATCATCACTTTTTATATCTTCTCCTTCTTTCATCATTTCCCCATTAATTCTTAGTTCATTTATATGTATTATCTCCTCATTATTGTTTATTTTATTTAATTTGATTTGTTCTTCTTTCAATTTTATCCAACCTTCTTCATAATTAATAATAACATTCATTCTTTCTAATTCATCAGTACCTAATATTATATCATACTCCATATTTCCTATAATCAAACCTTGTATTTTATATATACTATTTCCAATTTTAATACTAATATTTATAGTCTTATTAATTTCCCCTAATTTTTTTCCATTAGCACCTATTAACTTAATTCTTGGAATTTTAATCATTTCTTCTAATTTATTATCCTCAATAATTTTTTCATTTATCAATGTTGCTTCTGATCCGGTATCTATTAAAATTCTAATTTTCTTATTTTCTAAATTTCCTTCAACAACTACTAATCCAATTTTATCTTCTAATTTATTATTATTTTCTTCTAATTTTATAAATTCACTAGGATGTATATAACAACATTTAACATTAAAATTTTGTAGGTGCTTATTTAAAAATTTTCTTGTTCTGGTTCTACCCTAACATTTTCTACATTTTCTTCTATTTCTCTACTTTGCATATTAATTTGATTTATTCTTCTAGGTACATTATTGTTTCCATTTCTATCTTCTCGATTATTATTATTATTATTATGAATTTCATTTATATTTCTATATCTTGATCTTTCATATCTTCCATTATTTACATTTTGAAAACCATTTTCATTTCTGTTATTTCCATTTCTTATATTATTATTATTATCCATATTATTTCCATTTCTATATGTATTTCCGTTTATACGATTTCCATTTTCTCTCCCATTATATCCATAATTATAATTTCCATTGTTTCTATTACGCATTTCTTCTCTTACTCTATTATATCCATTTCTGTTTTGATAATTTCTAAATCTATCATTTTCATAATTTTGTGATCTATTTTCATTAATCTTTAAATTTCTTTCAACTCGATTTAAATACTCAATCAATTGTTCTTTTTTTTTAATATTTTGTATAACTATTGTTTCAGAAACTGTTATATCATAATGTCTAGAAATATATAAAATTATTTCCTCTTCTTTCATAGGAGGTTCCAAATATTGTGCAACATTATATAATTGTAACGCATAATTAGTTAAATTATTCCCTAATCTATAATTGAATTTTCCGAAATATAATTTTTCCCTACTCACCCCTTGTTTTGATTCACCCCAGAAATATTTAAGAAATTCCCTTTCAAAATCATTAAAGGTTAATATTTCATTTTCCTGTGTTGCATACCATAATGCAGCATTATCTTTCAAAGAACTTCTTATAATTTCTTTCCAATCTCTTTTGTTCCTAGTCTTAGTTTTAATCATATTCATATACGTGCATGGATGTAATATACTGATATTCCCTGTAAATTTTACTGCTCCTTCTCCTCCATGTATTATCATATAGGAACCATCCTCAGTTCTTTCATTTTGCATTTCTTGTAATTTTTTTGTTTCATCTTCAAATTTCTTTGCTACTTCCATTACATTCCTTTCCATAGTTTGTAGTATTCTTTCATTTTCTTTCTTATTTTCATTTTTCTGCTCCTTCACAATTTTTTCTATATTATTAATCTTCTCCTGGTGTATATTACCCATTTCCTCCATCGCCTTAATTCCATCTTTCAATTGATCGACTTCTTTTTGTATTTTGATATTTTCTTCTTTAATAATATTTTTCATTTCATCTTTAAATGTTTCCATATTCTTGTTCATATCTTTTATTTCTTTTTTTATATCTTCTCTTATTTCTTTTTTCATAGAATCCATTTTTCTATTATTTTCATCAAATTTATTTTCCAAAAATTTAAACATTTTCTCCATCTCTGTTTCTTGATGTGGTTTTGAACTAGTCGCATCTCCTATCACATCAGCTTGTACCACTTGAAACATTGTTTTTTCTTCTCCTTCCGACGATCCATCATTACTTTCTGTTTCATGCATATTTTCATTAGATTCCTGTATTCCATCTTCTCTCCTTCTATTTCTTCTATTTTGTCTTGTATTCATTTTATTCAAATCTTTTAATTATTTTATATATTTATTTAATTTATAATGTTAACTTATTATATTACTTTATTATATTTATTCGATTTGTATTTAGTTTTAAAATTTTCAAAATTTTATGGTCTTTATATATAAATATAAATATACTTAAAACTCTCACCTAATCCTCTTATTTCTATTATAATGTATTTATGTTTTATTTCAATTCTTCACTGTTCTAATTTTCTAATCACTTCAATTGTCTATATCACCCTCTCAATTTCAATATACTGTTCTATTTTAAACTGGATTCTTGTTTTATTCACGCCACACGTTGGCTCGCCATAATTGTTATGATCTCTATACTCATATAATTGTATTCTTGTGACTCTTCAAGGTTGGGTTCTTCGATAATATTAAACTAAAAAGTCCATCTCAATTTTAACATCATTTAATATATAAATATATTAATTCTTTACAACACTTTAAAAAACAATATAACATTCATCATTTATCCTATCATAAACTTAACACTAATTAATTTTAAATGAAATTTTGCCCTCTTTTCCTAAAATCCCCGAATAACTATTTCTAATATACCTCTATTACCAGCTGATAACAAATTATACCAGAAATACTTATCTTTATAAACTATGCTTATTTTATTTTGAAAATCCAATCTATGCAAATATCCAATTAATCTTCTCTATATATATCCATTTTATTCCATATTTAACTCTACCATATAGTTATTATAACATTCTATTCATACATTAATCTTCTTTTATAATTTTTATATTTATATTCATTAACATTCAGTATTTATCTTCATTTTCAATTTCTATTATTATTATATTTACTTTATAATGGTTTTTAAATTTTTAAAATTCTATATAATTCCTTAAACTTTTTCTCTGACTTTACTCTCCAAAATTCTATGACATTCTCTCAATAATTTTTTTTTTTTATCCCCTTAGAAACCTCGCAACCCAAATTTTTTTTTATTTATGATTCCTTGATAATTTGCATAAATTGATTATTCAATTCTAATATCTAGTTAGTCTTAATTACACTTATATTACATATAAAGACCAACTATTGAATACCATAACAATATATATATATATATATATATATATATAATCAAAAACCTTATTTACCCGTAGGTGTAAGGTAGGTATGTATTTAGAATTATTTATAAATAAATTTTGCCCATTGCTTTTTGTTCTTTGCAAAGTTCTTTCCTTCTATCCAAGTTTTCCCTCTTCTGCTTAAGTTGTCCGCTATAACTTCATCCCAGCTTTTCTGTGGTCTCCCCCTGGGCCGTTTCGTGATCCTTTTTGCTTGCCAAATTCTTTTTGTTTGTCTATTGTCTCCCATTCTTATGATGTGTCCGAACCATTTCATTTGTTGTCTTTCTATTGTGTTAATTATAGGTTCAACTTCCAGTTCGCTTCTTATAGTGTCATTGCGTATTTTATCCATTATAATGACTCCTTTGATAGCTCTCAGGTATTTCATCTTCATTGTCTGGATTTTCCCTTTTTGTTGTTTTGTTAACACCCAGCTTTCACATCCATAGGTTAACGTTGGGAGTGGGGTGTATATTGTTTTGTAAACATTTAGTTTTGTTTTTCTAGAGACTTCTCTTTTTCTTATGAAGGTTCTGTTTAGCGCGTGGAATAATTTTGCTGTATTTTCTATTCTTTTATTTATTTCCGCTTCGTGTGTTCCATTCTTTTGAAATTGTATTCCAAGGTACTTAAAGATATCAATATTTTCGATGTTGGAATTATTGACTGTTATTGTTGTTGCTGTGTCTAATTTGCCTATCGTCATAATTTTTGTTTTTTGTGTATTTATTCTTAAGTTTCTTTTTGTCAGCGATGTATTCCACAAATTAATATTGAACTGTAAGTCGTTTTTGTTTTTTGCAAATATTATTAAGTCATCTGCAAAAGCACATTCCGATATGTATACTGGTTACATGTTTCTGTATCCCACTAGTAATTTTTTAACTTTTGTTTTTACCTCTTTTATTACATCATCCAGTATGATGTTGAATAGGGTTGGACTTAATACACCCCCTTGTCTCAGACCTTCTCTTGTTTGGAATTCTTCGGATTCTAGGTTTTTCGATCAGAAGCATTAAAGGTAGATTATATGGTGCTAGACGGAAAATTTTGGGTATTCAGTCCTTCAAATCTAGGAAAGAGATAGTGCTTCCTTCAACACTTACTGAAGATTTTCTGATTTGCGACGATGGCGCAGACAACAAAATTTTAGTTTTTGCTTCTTCAGATGATCTAAAAGTGCTTTCTGAAAACGAAAACTCTTTTGGAGACGGAACTTTCAAGAGCTGTTGTCCGCAATTTGCACAACTGTATACGATACATGTAGACATCAGAAGTACATCAGATGAAACGAATATTTTGCCCGCCGTATATGCACTTTTACCAGATAAACAATAATCGACCTATATTAGAATTTTTACTCTATTAAAGAAATTGGTTTACTGGAATCCTAAAACATTTACGATCGATGACGAATCCGCGTGCATATCAGCGATCAGAAAATGTTTTGAAGACATAAAACTTTTTGGTTGTAATTTTTATTTTAACCAATGCTTTGTATGTCCAAAATGAATTAGTTTGACGTCACGTAAGAATGTGTGCTGCACTAGCTTACTTACCACCGGAATATGTGGACGAAGGTTGGTTAAGTATTATGGAAGATAATCCAGATGAACCGTTATTAGGAGAGTTCAATGACTATTTCGTAGAAACATGGTTGGAAAATGATTTTTTGAAGCCCCTTTGGTGCTGCTACGGACGTCAACACAGATCCACTAATGCAGTGGAAGGATGGCATAATCGTTTAAACAAGAGAATTTCAAATGTACATCCTAATATTTTTGTGCTTGTGCAAGCTTTAAAACAAGAATCACAACATTCAAACAATGTAAGAAGCCAGTTGGAACTATTTTAAACGCCAAAAAGACGTAAAACTAAATATATTCACTTAGATCGACAAATAAATGAAATTATAAATCAGTTTTTATCTTAACAAAACAATGTGAAATATTGCTTAGTTCGTTTAGGGTATTTAATAAAAATGTAAATATTTTTCATATTAAGGTATTAAAATTTATATTCTTTATATATAAAATATCTTTGAGTAACTCCATTTTATTATTTAATTGTCAAATTTTCAAAAGAAAACATCCCAAATTAAAATTTTCAGAGGTTTTATAGATAAGTTTCTATATAAACTAAAAATGTATGATATTTCAGTATTTCAGAGTTTTGCTAATTAACAAGACAGTGTACCTACCAGTTCGGAATTGCAAATTCGTCATTAAGCAACTGGTGTACGAGTTAGGACAAAATTTACCTGAAATTTAGAAGTATACGAGTTAGGAAGTGTACGACTTAGGAATGAACCCCTATTTACCCCCTTAGGGGTATAGAGTTTCGTAAAATCCTTTCTTAGCGGACGTCTAAACCCTATAAGGAACCTACTTGCCAAATTTCAAGTTTGTAGGTGTTATAGTTTCTGAGATATGGTGATGAGTGACCTTTCGCTTTTATAGGTATAGAAATATATTATTTTATTTATTTAAAATAATTGTAATTAAACAAAAAATGTAAAGGTGTTGTGCTGTCCATGCTTGTCTTAGTGATCAAATAATAAGAAAAGTGTACTTATTCAAAGCACCAAAATTAAGGAATTGAGCAAGGTCAAAATAGTATCTATTAAAAATTATGAGGATTTGAACGAGTACTTCTTAAAAAGTTGCGCACTCTATCGGAAAAAAATCTGTCCCTTTAGTTCAACCAGTCCAACATTATGTTTGGTTTCCTGGTAATGCTGGTATCTATACTTCGTGATTCTGAGGCATTAAAAAGAAATAAGAAGAATTAATTTAAGGCACTGGATAGTAGATGGCGCTTGGATTCGAAGTATACTTTTGTCCACAGATTAATTAATCTTTGCTTTTGTCATTGTACCTTAATAATTATAATACTAGATACTGGAGTGAATTCGTAAATCTTTTCTGGAGTTATATAAAACTAAAACCCTACCCTTAACAATAAATAGAGCAACCTATATCCTAATATTGAGATACAAGAAATTTCATACCTGTACGATCAAGCGTAAAAATTGTTGTTGCATTTCCAAAGCTTTCGTAATTTCCCTTAGTTTTCGTTTTGATTTTTCCAATTCCGCTACTATGTAATCTTCAGTATTGTCCATACATATATCGGCAGCTATAAGTAATTAAAAAATATTTAAATCAAGTATATTAATAAAATACAAACTTAAGAAAAATTATCAATAATGTGTAAATTGTTTTGAAGTAATTAAGTCTTTATTAAACGTATTTGAAAATAGGATCATATAATTATACATACAGTCATCAGAAAATGGATTTCCAAACCATTTTCTTAATATCATATCCAAAAATCCTCCTTTGATTTTATTTTCATTGGGATATTCAATAATTTCCATTTTGTCTACTTTTTCTAATAAAAATCTTGGTAGTTTTCTTTCAAGCTCGGTATGTAGGACAACCTAAAAGAAACAAATATTTTAAATGGACGATAATAGTTGTAAAAAATACAAATTTAAGTAAAGGTTTTTTAAAATGATCCGAATAAACAATTAATTAATGAAAATGTCGATAAAAATAATTCCGTTCGGTTTTTTAAATTTTTACCTGCATAGCTAGGCGTTTCAGTTGAGCATTTCTTCTAACTGACTCAATATCTCCTACAGCTAAACCAATAAGTAGATTCATTAACAAGATTGGCATTAATACCATGAATAATCCCAAAATAAAGAAAGCCGGAATCGGAAAAGGTAAAAATGACCTATCATCATCATTTGTCATATAGTACGGCTTAACATACGTTCCAAGAAAATCTATTTCACCCAGCATCATAGAAAACGTTCTAATTAGTGACATAGGTATTGTTTTAAAGGACAAATGTTCACCCTGAAATTACCATTATTAGTGCAAAATGTATTTTTTTATATTATTACAAAATGTCACATTCACTTGAGGCAATTAGCGATATTATAATTCTTGCTTATTGTAAATGTAATACATTAGATTTTGCCCTTTTAAAAAAAAACGTTAGAACAGATATGTTATGTTTCGTCTATCCACTAAGACACTAAGAGTTGTTTTACTGATAAATAAATATATCATATATATATATATATATATCACACATGGAGCGATTTTTCCGTTTCAGTGAAATGGGTACGACCGACCCAATCTAAAGCTTAGTCCACTCTTGGACTCATTGTTACACACTCCCGTTTCGACGGGAACCGCAATACACTCCAGATACAAAAGGACATGTTGGGGACCTGAATTATAACCCTCATGATTCAGTATTCATTTCTACAACAATGAGTACAAGTGTGGACTAGGCTTTAAAACGCGTAACTAAGTTTTCTGGCGATTTTTTCATATAGGTAAACATGACAAAGTCAGGTTCCACTTTTTATTCGGATTGGACCGATCTTATTTATTAAGTGTTCGTATTTGCTCCTCTGTTGTGATTTATACCGTGCAAAACCGGATTGTTTCCCTCCTAGTAGCATTACAACCTTATGTGGGGTTTTGCTGAAAGGATGATTTCTTTCCACTGATCTCTGTCCATTATGGCTTTTCTCCAGTAGTTGACACCCATAATCTGTAGATCTTTGACTTTGTTATCTCTCCATCTTAGTCTTGGTCATCTAAGAGGTCTTGTTTGGGTTTTAATACCACATCATGTTAATTAGGCGGCTGTCATCTTCATCGTAGGCGCTGAGATTTTATTGTTTTTATTATATTTAGGCTGATAACAGTCTCTTGTACAGGACCAAATATTTTCCTCAGAATTTTTTCCACAAACAGTTGGAACAGAAGATCGTTGTGCTTTGACAGGATTCATGTCTCACATCCGTAGCATAAAACTAGCCCTATTATTGTTTGGTATTTTTTATCTTAGATGGTCTTGACAATATTTTTGATTTCATAAGCATTTGAAGTGAAAAGAAGCTCTATTGCCACTCTGTATTCGGACCTTTATCTCTGCTGTCATGTCGCTAACTTATGTTATGAAGATTTCTAAATTATAGTGGTCCATTGTTACATTTTGTTCTATCTCTAAGAGGATTGCGTGCTACATGCATGTATTTGGTCTTATCCTCTTTACTTATAGTAATTTTCTATATTTTGCCTATGTCATCTGCAAACGTTAGTATCATTAGTGGTACCTGATTTGTAAAAAAATTGTGTTGATATTCGCTTTCTTAATTACGATGTTGAACAGAAGTGGAAATAGTCCCTTTTCTTGTTCTAGACCGCTTTTAATTGTGAATTTACTAGAGATTTGTTTCTTATACATACATAATTTAGAGTTGTTTGTACATAAGTTTGTTAATCTAATACCTAATATTCTCATTCTATATTTTTGCATAATCTTATTCGAAATAGTGCCCGCGCTGAGTTTCGCGGCCGCTCTTTATGCATAATATATATACGAGTAAATATATTTGCACGAGCATATAACTTCTACTGCTCTCGCTTGAGCTTTTTTATTTGTTGGTAAGTAAATTGCAATTTTAGATTGTTAAAGTTGTACAAAGCACTACTATGTATATTTTCATTATATTTTATTAGTATTAATATATTGATAAATAACTCGTTTTTGGTATATATATATATATATATATATATATATATATATATATATATATATATATATATATATATATAACTTAAATTATAAGGTCCTTTGAAGTGCTTTTTAAAAAACGTTTATTGAAAAATCTACAATTAAATTCACCCGACAAGTTTTGCGGTAAAACTCTGACTAACTACAATAATGAATTATTCTATTAAAAACGATTATAATAAAAAGTGCTAAATAATAATAAAATGTATTACACTAGGAAACACGTGTCAGCGGTTTTCTAGTTGGCGCCGGAGGTATTGTCCCTATAACTTATATATACTTTTCATGGCTATTCAGATATGATGGTGTCATAGGCCTGTTTAAAGTCAATAAAAAGTTTGTCGACATATTTATTCTAAAATTTTTTAAAGGAGTTGACATATTGTAAATATTTGGTCCACCGGGATCTGTTGGGCTTGGTATCACACTGATATCCTCCGATGTTCTCTTCAGAATACGGTGAGGTTGTCTTCAGTTTTGGCGACAAAGTATCGCAGCCAGGGGCTTTATTGTTTTTAAACCGTTTGATGGCATCTGTAGTTTCCAGTATAGAGGGTTCGTTAACTTGCGTTTCTGTTGTTTGGTGCGTTATGTGTGTTATTTCTTCTCGTTTGTTTGCATTTAGAAGTTTGTTGACGGGTTCTTGCCATATTATGAGTTGAATCCTTCAAATATTGCATACATTCAGCTGATAATTTGCCTATCTGAATAAGTTTTTTAAACACTAGTGTATAGTCTATACTCTAAAGTAACAAATCTAGTTTCTATTCCATTGGGTAATTTAGATGAGTGTAAAATTTCAATAAATAAATATATTTAGAATATAGTGTGACATTAGAGAATGTTTTGATAAATTTCCTATTAGTTTGACTTTCGTCATAAATAGTTAAAGCAAGATTTTATAGTGATATTTAATTCCCCATGGATATCTCAAAGGTGTTCCTATTAGGGTGGCAATGGGGTTGTTGTTAAATTGATTTGCATGCTCTTTTTTGTAAAGGCTATATCATAAATTAGATTACCTTTATTTGCAGCAATGGCGACGAACGAAATTAATGGAAACATTTGTCATCGAGGGCATAGGAATGGTTCTCCAACTGGAGTAGTGCAAAGAGCTTCTAATGCAATTCTAATAGTTTTTTGTGAAGTTTATTTAGTTGTTTTAATAGATACTTGTTAGCGCATGCATAAGCAATGGATTCTTAAACAAATTTGGAACATATTAGTGACTTGTACAGTATCAGAAGAGTGGAGTCGTCGACACCCCAATGTCTGTTTACAAGAGTTCTTATGAAATTAAGCCATTTGTCAAATACTGCTGCCAGTTGTCGAATGTGGTATTTACAAAATAGTTTTGGATCAAATAACTACCCCATTAACTTTAGAGCAACTTTTGTGTTGATATAAAGGTAATCATATTTTACATATTTTACAATTATTGTACTATAAAGGGCCTTCCAATAGGATTATCCGAACTTTGACAGTTGATACAAGCTATCTTGTTGAAGCTACATACGTTAAATTAGAAGCCATGTATTCAGTCTGTTTTGCTCAATCAAGATGGATGGGTATAGCATTCAACAACACGAACAAATAATGTTCGGGATATATACCATGCGCTTAATTTATTTTAGGGTCGCCATAATCGTCCTAAGCGAGAGAACTATTCGCAATGTGATAGATAAATTTAAATCCATTACTTTAGTAAACCCGTACGTAAACAAACCCAAAGATCTGCCAACAACATCATGGCTGCCCGTGAAAGTGTACAGGTGAATCCCAGGCAATCGATTTCGCGTTGCTCACAATAACTTTGCCTTTGGCAGACCAAAACTTGGCGAATTTTGCGTCGCCACATGGGCCTGCATCCGTTTAAAATTAAACCTATCAAGGAACTAAAGGTAAACGACGTATGTTCGCTGAATAGGCTCTAAAACAGTTGACAACTGACCGTAATTTCCACCGAAAATTTATATTCAGCGATGACGCCCATTTTTACAGGAATGGGTACGTAAACAAAAAAAAATGACAAATTTGGGACGTTACTAATCCACATAAGATACAAGAGCGTCCAATGCATCCCGAAAAAGGCATTTTAGATTTTGGGCTGGCTGACTTTTTTTTAAAATGACTTTGCCCAGGCCATCACTGCCAATGACGAGCACTCTAGATCGATGAACCACCGCTCTTCCAGCCCCAAAAATTTCTTTAAAAAAAAATTGTTTATACTTATTAAAAGAGCTTAATTTGCACCTTTCAAAAACGTATATTTCATAATTTGCACCCTCGTACTTTTTTGATAAATTTGCTTTACTTAAACCAGATTCAAATGCTCATTTCTCACTCCCTAAAGAGTATTTCGATATCCGCCTTTTACCAAAAATTTGCAATTTTAATTTTCTAATTTGCACCATCGTAAAATTTGCGAAAAACGGTAACAATTATTATTAAAATTAATAAAATCATTTCCTGGCTGATGTACGTTCATAAATAAATAACTGCGCATGCGTTCACTACCCGCAGTTACTTATTTCTGACAGCAGTCCGAAACTAATTTTATTAATTTTTATAATAATTATTACCGTTTTTCGCAAATTTTACGATGGTGCAAATTAGAAAATTAAAATTGCAAATTTTTGGTAAAAGGAGCATATCGAAATACACTTTAGGGAGTGAGATATGAGCATTTGAATCTGGTTCAAGTAAAGCAAATTTGTAATCAAGTTTATAAAAAAAGTACGTGGTTGCAAATTATGAAATATACGTTTTTGAAAGGTGCAAATTAAGCTCTTTTAATAGGTATAAACAATCTTTTTTTAAAGAAATTTTTGGGGCTGGAGGAGCGGTGGTGATCGATGATTACCAAATTTAATTGACCTGAATTAAATGATCTGGACACCAACGGTATGTGGTTTTAACAGGATGTCGCTACGTACCACACAGCTTATGCCACATTGAATAATACTCTACACGAGTGATTTGAACTGGCTACTAAGACCATACGATTTTTCCCTGTTATATTTTTTCCTGTGGGTATTTCTTAAATCGCAGGTGTTTGCAAATAAGCCAAAAACAACAGCGGTCCAAAAAAGACAACGTTACACACGTTATCGGTCAAATTCAGCCTGTTTTATGCGCCAGATTAATGGAAAATTGGACATTTTAGATGCGCTCCACCCAAAGAAGCCGTGGCGGACATTTAAACGATGTTATATTCCAGATATAATGGCATTAATACGTCTTTTAAACAAATCTAAAATGTTGATATCTTACACACACTTTGTTTTATTTTGTTTTATTAATATTCGGTGTTATTCTATTCTTTTCGTTTCTATCAAGCTACCTCATAAGAGAACATACCCCCAACGACCTACTTATCCTTGTAGTCGTGACAATAAGAAGCGCTTAATGAAAGAACCTTTATTATTAAATTTAATAAATGTAAAAAGTCAATTAAGGGCAACTAAAGATGTATTGAATATATTAACTACAAATAATTAAGTTTTTCTTACCCGTGATAGTAAAATATAAAATGCTAATCCAAATGCTATAATAAGTATAGAAAACACCATTAACACTTTAATCAAGGTCTGCAATATTTCTAGAAACATTACTACATATATTCCTACTTGATCGAATCTTTGTAGTAACAGTAAGAGGTTAAACCAACTTAAAAATACTGTCAAAGAAGCACAAGAAAATTGAAGATCGTACATTTCACCTCCAAATATCGGTAAAACCATAATAAGGGCTGATATGTATAAAAGCCATGCTACTAAATTTATTGGATCCATCATATAAAGGAATCTTTGTTGCCATACTTGAAAAAACTCTCTGAACATATTTATACCTATATAGACAATAATGCCTAAGGCAGTTATATACATAACTGGGCTCACTTGTATATTTAATATAAGTTTTTTGCTCAAATTGACGTATTCCTAAAAATTTTACAGATTTATTGCGACTATAATTAAATATATTAAAATGTTACTTACTGCGTGTGTCATATTTGTTGAATTTACTACCAGATTATTTGTTTGCTGTTGCATTAATTGAGATGCAAAGCATGTAATAAATGCCAAGAAAAAACTATAAAATGTGACATTAGCTAGGTGAAAATATTTGCCATATGAATTCCATTTCATCTGCAAATATTTCTGACTCAAAGGATGAGCTAATAGTTCCACTCTTCCGTGCATAACCATGGCCTAAAATTAGTTGACAGTTTGAAAAAATTGTGGTGTTCTACGCTAATCTATATGCAAATATTTTTTTTTGTTTTTCTAAATCGAGTTACCTACAATTTAATTACTACAGAAAAGCAGATTGTGTTTTTAGCGGAGATTCCCGTATAGGTTTTACCAGTGC
Source organism: Altica lythri (assembly GCA_964028335.1). Classification (NCBI taxonomy): domain Eukaryota; kingdom Metazoa; phylum Arthropoda; class Insecta; order Coleoptera; family Chrysomelidae; genus Altica; species Altica lythri. Next base: position 64,751,102 of record OZ034801.1, read on the forward strand.
TAATTCGAAAGAACATAATTATATAAACGAATCTAGTACAATTCCTATTTCATTTTGCTTACAAACAATATAAGTGCCTTTAAGACAGCGCACAGTATAATCGCAAAATATTGTCGACCAATCACGTTACTTAAAAATTAACCAAAGGAATCACAACTATATAGTTAAGTTATTTATGAGATCTTTATTCGACCCCAATTTGTTTGCATGGATGTCCTGTTCTACAAAAAAGTTTTGGTAGTGTTACAACAAGATTTGCAATGTTAATATAACAGTGACGCGTCCATTCAGTAGTGATTCTTTCTGTCTTTGTGTTAATTAATATAGCTTTCTGGAGGCCTTTGGAAGATAATATAATTCAGGTTAGTGGACGACTAAGTGTACGGAATTTGAACATAAACATTTACACATATAAAGTCAATGAATTATTTTAAACATTTATAAGTTCTTCCAAAAAGGACATTCTCTACAATCAGACATTTTTTATTGTAAACTTATTTCAGAATAACCAAAAATTTCACATACTACTATTTTTCGTGTCATTAAACAAGGAGATGTTATTGATCATACCATCAAAAGATAAAAAAGTCAAAAAAATTCAGCGACGATAAATAATCTTTCCAGAGAGATTATTTGACGTACATTTTACAATTTTTATAAAGTTCCTACGTTAGAAATGTGTTTTCATAAAATACAAGACGGTGATGATTATGATGATAAATCTTTAGAAACATTAAGAAACATTTTATTAAAATGCGGTTGTTTTAAATATAAAAAACTTAATACATAACTGATTATTATCCAAGAAAATAAAAAATTACGCGAACTTAATAGAAATATTGTATACTTTAATTAAACGTAGTTTGACAGCCACGATATTGTCAAATACGAGAGATAAACGAATTATAATTTTACACGCGGGGAATGGAAATTTTTTCCCTACATAACGTTTTTTTACTATATGCGAAAAACATAAAAGACAGTTCTGCTGATTACCATCAAGACATGAATGAGGACTTGTTTGAACAACTTGTGCCAAACATATCGCCTAACTCAGTTATATTATAGTATATCATACGTAAAGAATCAGAACATCACCTTGTGCGACAGTTAAATCAAATTCTAATTTAACCTAATATTGACTCTTCTTCAAAGGAATTTTCTGACAACAATTGATAACTATATATATTAATTTATAATAATTATTATTATTATATATTTTTAATATTTACTTTATTCACGATTGTTATTCATGTTTTCTTCTAGAGATTTTATATCAAGCGTTTTAGTTACAATAATTACTTAGCATTAAATATTTTATATTTAAAGATCCAAAAAATACCGTAAAAGTGGCTACTAATGGGGTCCTTACCTCTGCTGAAATAACAATTATAAGTAAATCAAATAAAGTCACAAATCCTTATAATCAAATTTTATTAGCAAGGTTAACTGTTTTAATTAGAATTGAATTAATACATCTCGTACTTTATTTTTCATTATTTTTATTTGGAAATTCTTGTCTAGAACTTACGTTTAACGCAGGTAATGGTTCCCACTTTGTAGAATTTTTTTCCTCCTCCAAATCGTTTATAATTGATAGTTGAAGACAAGTAAAACTATATTTGATCTACAAAAAACATTTCATTATTGTTTTTCTTTATTTCAGATAATAATTTGTTTATATTTTACAATTAATCTTATTTGAATTTAACGATACAAGGAAACAACAATATTTTTATGAAATCAAAGTAGATGTATGAGATTATAAAAGACTAAAGGATAACTATAAGAGAATGAAATAATAGAAATAGAAATGTATTAAAATAGAAACTTACGTAAAAAGATTTTGAATCTTTTTTACAGTTTGGTTTTGTGATACATTTGTCTTGAACTGCTTCAAATACCCTGGGCATAGAAGCAATAAGTGCCAAAGTCACACAAGGATGTTTGCTTGATTTTAAGTTTAAGATTTCTTCGGCTCTAAAATAAACATTTGTTAATTCTTGTTGAGTTGGGTATTTTTCTTTTTTTAATATAATAAAATAATAAATTTACCTATCTTCGTGAGTTACCATGGCTAATGCCGCTTCAGGAAACTTGTAATAAATTGCGTAATCTATGGCATTCATATCCATTTGATTGTAAGTTAGTTTACAGTCAACTGATAAAAGAAGTGCTATTGCATTTGGTTGATTTTCCATCGTGGCTAAATGTAGAGCAGTATTCTAAAAATTAGAAAAAAAGAGATATAATATCTATTTAAACATTTACAACAGGTGTCTAAATTACTAGTATTCAATTTTTCATACTTTCGAACTAAAATTATTTTATTCAAAAAATAATTTAGTTTTTATTGAATTTTATTTATCCGAGCCATTTACAATAAAGCAATGTAACTATTAACATAATAACCATTTCCGTCGATCGTCCATTTGTGATGAATTTTAACACACTCAAAATCGTTGATTAATGACCACTATTAATGAATGATTTTCTATTAATTAACGATTTCATTATAGGCAACATAACATAAATATACCTGTTTATATTCCCACTAAAACATTTAAAATCGAATCGATCCATTTAGTACTCTGTCGTTGTTACTACTGTCATTATTTACTTAAGTGTTTAAAATTCTGTGTGGCTGAAAAACTACAAATTATTTTTTTCTGAAAAGTACTATCGATGAAAAAGTTTTGTAACGAACTCGTAAATTCAAATGGCGATTAATAATCTCGATAATTAACGCGATCACTCCGCACATGCGATAAAACATCTTCCTTGTTAATGACCATTGCTATTATTAATATACTTGTTGCTTAAATAATTATTTTCATCGACCGTCCATTAATGATGAATTTTATCAGACACAAAATCGTTGATAAATGACCCCCATTAACGAATGATTTTCTACTAATCAACGATTTTATTATAGGGACCGTGCTCCAACTGTAGAGGCAGCACTTCACCCGAAACTTACGCGCTCCAGTGTAGAAAATGTAACAAAATGGGCAAAAAATGTTATAATAATAAATGGTGAAAAATAATAAAAAATGGAAAAAATAATACACTCACAGACAAAAATATTGCATATTTTATTTTGAGTCTGTTTTTGAATTATATTTTTTTTCTTTTGACCAGTTTTGTTCTTTTTGTTGCTAAATCTGTTATGCTGGAATGTTTTACGTATATTCTTCGTCAAGTACCTACCTACCTAAGGGGGCGTCCACAAATTACGTGAGGCACATTTCCGGATTTTTTGACACCCCCGCCCCCACTGGTGAGATTTCATAAGATTTTCCCTAGGTACCTCCCCCCTCCCCAAATCTCACCTGAGTTTTTTTAAAATTGGAATTTTAACTGTAATCGCGTTGGATTTTAAAAAAGGCAAGAACATAATTTATTCCCTTACTTTTATTTTAAAAACTAGCAATGACTAGTATTTGATAATAAAAATCAATAATATTTATTCTAATTTAGTCCATGGGCAGTAGCCACAGTGGTGCTGCTCTGCGGGGTTTGGAAAAATACGACAAACACTATTGTGTGAAATTTTGCCATATTTTCATTCTAGGAGCATTTTTGTACTTTAATTTAATTTTAGTTTTACGTAATTTTACACTGTTTTCTACTTGAAAAAAAATTACGTGAGATTTGCTAAAAACCCCCTCTCCCCCAAGTGAGATTTAGAAAGGTTGAGCTTGACCTCCGCCCCCTCCTGAACACCTCGCGTAATTTATGGACGCCCCCTAACTTGCATATTGAAGAGCTACAACAAATCTGTAGACTATTAATGAAATAGTCTGATTTTGCTTATAATATTTAATTAAAAAGAACAATCAAGACAATAGAACACTCTTTATACGGCAACATTGTAACAATTTAGTAAAAGTACTTAGTATTTCCTCCTTTAGCTCTAGTAATAGCCTGAATCCTTCTGGGAATGCTTCGCAGAATGTCTTGAATGGTTTTTTGTGGAAGTCGATGCCATTTCTCCTGTGCAGCAATTCTTAATTCTGTAATTGACTTAGGAGCTGGATTTTTTGCTCGTATGTGTCGTTTTAGGATGTCCCACACATGTTCTATGGGATTTGTATCAGGACTCATTGGTGGTCAGTCTAGTTTCTTAATCCCAACTTTCTCAAGGTATTTTGTGACGGTTCCTGCAGCATGTACACGGGCATTATTATGCATTAGCACAAAGTTATCATACCGAATGAAGCCGGCATAAGGAAAAACATGCTTTTCAAGAATGTTGCGTATGTATCAGTCAGCATTCATTTAAATATTCATCTCACCCAGCTCCGTACGACTCTCCCAACTAAATGCCACCCCATAGCATAATGGAACCGCCACCAAAGCTAATATTGTGCACAAGATTACATTCTGCGAAACATTCTCCATACCTCGTGTATACTCGACCACGTCCATCTGGCTTCCATAATTGTATTCTTGTTTCATCTCTGTAAAGAACTCTTCCTCGTTGGTGTTTGTACCAGTTAATATGGGCTCTTGCAAATTGCAACCGTTCGGTTGTGTGGCGTGGAACTCTGACAGGCCGTTTTGGATATAAACCAACCTCTTTAAGTCTTCTAATTACTGCTTTGACACTTACATTAACTTGTCTTGTAATCAGTAGTTCATTTTTTAAATTGCGAGCTGTAAGTGTGCGATTTCGCAGAAATTGAAGCCTTAAATATGGGTCATCTCTTGGCGTTGTACATCTTTTTCGTCCTTGACCAGATCACCGTGTGTATTCTCCAGTCTCATTGTATGGCTTTACTATACAAGAAATAGTAGATTGATGAATACGCAGTCTCTGCGCAATATCTTCTTGTCTGCAACCCTCATTGGCTAACGTAACAATTTTAACACACACTAACTCGCTTAAATGTGGCATATCAGCAATAAAACTGCAGAATAAAAAACCAAAACTGTCGAACTAACATTTCAATACCGACAATCAAAATAACAATCATTGTAAGTCACCAAAGCACACTATGCAATGTTTGTTAGTTTGTTACATTATTGCTTCTTCGATTATAAAGACTATCTCTAAGCATTTTTTTATCTCTAAATAAATTGTTATATACGTAAAACATTCCAGCATAAAAGATTTAGCAAGAAAAAGTACAAAACTGGTCAAAAGGAAAAAAACGTGTGCGTCTCAGGACGCGCGACAGAAGTGATAACTTCAACTAATCCAAGTTAAGCTATTTAATATTGAAATTGTTTAACTTTAGAAAAACTTTACTTATTACTTAAATTTTATGTACATTAATGTGATAATGTGTATAAATTTAAAAATTTAAAGTGAGAGAGGAGTAGCCTGCCTACTGCTGCGGTATGCGTGAGAGAAAGGAAAGCCAGACATAGTGGCACCGTAACGCGTTACGTTACAAAGCAATTTATCCTCCCATAAGAAATTATTACTTCAATACATAATTCAAAAACAGACTCAAAATAAAGTATGAAATATTTTTGTCTGTGAGTGAAAATACGGTTTTTGGTCAATAACCGATGATCATAATATTCGCGGTCAGAACGATTGAAAAGGTAAAAAAAGGTTAGTCAGGACATGAATTAAATGTCACAAAAAAACGTGAAAATGAATCGGTTGTCATAACCGCCAATATTGTTACCCAGACAAGTGTCTCCAAATCTTATCATGTTAAACTAATAGTATTTATTAATTTCTTTATTGTGTGTAATATTCCTAGATGTTATTAAATATTTAATTGTATACATAAATAAATTGATTCAATTAAATTTTTGTTATTTAGCTCGATGACGATCGCCAGGTAAGTCACAGTGAGTGTGGATGTGTTTGTGGACGGCCAGAAAAATGCAAACACATTTTTACTGTTGTTAACTACATCAATTCACGGGAAACCACTTTATCAAAAACTAGTGTCAATCAACAGTGGGGTAAGCCATTCCAACGACAGCTACAACAATACCAAAAAGAAGTAAAAATGTGTGAAATGTTTCCTCCGTCCCCTTTTAAAGAAACTGAGTTTTCAAATGTTAAAGTTTGTAAACTAGAATCGCTCGTTTTTGCTGATACATTAGCTGGTTCACCTCTCCAAATAAGAACCGGTCTAGAGAAAAGTAAAAAAGAGATAATAGCAGCTGAATTTCTTGTTACTTTTGTAAAAATAAATGAACAAAAAAAATTGAGACTAAGACAAATAAATTGGTAACGGACATTGTCAGTCTTCAGTCGTGCAATCAGATTTTTTCTTGCGAAAATGTGATACTTGAAAACTTCAAATTCTATGTTAATGAAGTTTGTTGTGATGGAAACAGAATAACTTAAATTAGCATTGAAACATAAAATCAATCTAAATCTGATGAATGGTTTAATCAGCATGTTCTTGGAATAAATGGGAGCAATGCCCATAAGTTAAAAGGTGATCATTTCGACGTGGACAAAGTTATTTCTGATTTATTACCTTCACATAAGGTTAGAACATCTGCGATGGCTTACGGGAAAAAAATGGAAAATGTAGCTTCAAAGGAAGATGAAGGATTAGTTAGCCCTATGCATAAAATTGTTAAAATCGGATTAATTGTGAGTCTGCTGCAACCTTGGCTGAGGTGCTCACCTGACGCTGTAGTCGAGTACGGAACAAATATTTGGCAGAATTGATTGAAATTAAGTGTCCTTATAACGGCAAAAAAATCCGTTTTCGATCAAGATTATTTATTTTGATATCAGTATTGTAATGCTGTTAATTACGAAAATATATTTATTAGTTCACAAAACGTTTTTTATTTAATACTTTTATTTTACATAATATTTAATTTCATAAGTAAAAATTACAATGTTTTTTCTTATATCACAAATCACGACAAGAAGTTCATCAATAAGAGGTAATAGTGATACTGGCACTTTGGAAAGAATTTTGAAATTCTTTATTCTCTGATTTACTCGTTCTATATGTATTTTAACTGAAGCAATATTATAAGTTTCGTCAACTTCTTCCGATGTAAATTGATCTTTTTTACTAAACGAAGGCATCACGAAGATCGCATTTTTTTCTTCTACTGTAGCTTTTATTTGTGGGAAATCTTTCTCCGCAAGAACAACATCCCCGGGTTTAATTAACTCAAGTCCACAATCGTTAGTAATGAAGCACTCAACTGAACGACTACTATAACCCTTGGAAAAAAAAACTGATAAATACACTCGGTGCACATCCGAATAAAATTTTTACAGTGTGACGATGCTTATAATCAAAGTACATTAAAACTATGTATCACCTGCTGGTGAAATCTTTGAGGTAATCTCTGTAAATCAATAATGACACACGTGTTTCGGGATAATGTAATTTGAATGCTTCATGGAAAGATGCTGGAACTGTAGCTTTAGATGGCCAAAATATAAATTTTCTCATGGCAATATAGAGCTGCCGTAAATTTTTTATGAAGATACGATTGAGACAGTAGTACGGTAAACATCGAATAGACTAGAGGTGTAAATGTCTAGCCAGTTGTTAACTTCATAAGTTATTAATAATTTTGTTTTTTATCAATTTTATAAGTTCGATTATCTGGAATTAGGCTCAAAGTCCATAAAAAAAGAGCTAATAAAACACCAGTTAAGCTGCTCATATTTTCATCAATTGTGATAGAAAAAATCCCATGGAAACCTTGGCAGTTTGCTTTTAAAGATTCAACATCGATAGTATAACAAATTGACTTTTTTTTTGAATTGGCAGAGACGCCTCACACATTTTGTCATCCATTTTTATTATGATAAATGGACCTGAACTACAGCAGTACTTATACCTTTAAATTGCAGAAAAAATATGAATAGTCTGCCACGGTTTTTCTTTATCCAACTTAACCCAAAAGGTTAAGGAACATTTAAAAATAATAATAAAAAAATCCAACAACAACAATTAAATAAATTGCACAGGGCTTGTTAGTGCACTCTACTGGCAAATTATGCCCAAGCTCAGCCGTAGAGGGATGATACACAAGTGAGCCGCTACCGACTTAGACGGTACAAGCCGGAAACCCCTAGATATAATAGGCACTAACAACCCTTACACAATCCAACAAAATGAAATAAAGTGAGCTAAATAAAACAAATCAGTTTCATAAACTAGACCCTCCTTTAATATAAAAATTTTAGTTATAGTCAGAATACCAGAATTACTGTTTTTGAGTTATAACTAACGGCATACACTAGCGCCTTAGGATTAAAATAAATAAAATGATAATGAGTTTCAGTGTGATCACACTTACGAATTACAACTAAATTACAATCGGTAAAACAAACAAAAGGTAGTATAAATACGAGTTATTATATTAGGCTTATCTGTTCTGGTGGTAGTGGCTTCCAATTACCACTGTTAGTTGACCTTGCAACACTACACGTCGGTTCCAGCCTTCAGTAATCCAATGCTGCTTGTGCCAGAACAAAATAAGGAACTGCTAGTACCAAAAATAAATACCGGTTCCAAAAATAACTGCCGGTACCAAAAATAAATAACGGTACCAAGGATAAATGTCGGTACCAAGGACCCTAGATAGAATAGGGTACAATAACTCAGTGGTATTTAATAACCTGGGACGTTGATTTTTGACCCAAAAGCCGTATTATAGTGTGTTGATGTTAAATCGACAGAAAATCCCACTGGACACGAAGAAAAATCAAAAATAACAACCAAACGTAAATTGATTCGATGGCCCAGCCGGAAATAGGGGTTTGGTTTTAAAATCCACACTTAAGTGTCGCAGATGCAGCATGATTAACAAAACCAACCCAACGAATTTTTTCGATAAGACAACAGTACTTTTCAACGAGGCGTTAGCTATCAAAATGGAAGCGGACCGCTTCCTCACGCTGTCATAAGACAACCTGCGCAGAAGAGGCCTTTTACTATTCTACTATTGGAATTAATTACGGCATTAACCATAGAACGACTTAATCTTTGACCTAATTCAAGAGAAAGAAAAGAAGACGAATTGACGTACCGGATATTGTTATTATTATTAATAAACGAAATATTCACATTTAAACGGTGATATAAATATACGAAAACAACAAAAGCTCTGACGCTAGTTAAAAGTTAGATAAAATGAGATTAGGGAAAAATTAGATAAAATTATGAAGTTATGGAAAAACGATAAAATGAAATTATGGGAAAATAAAAGGCTGAACCCAATTAATTTCCGGGATAAAGTTTAGATAAACACTATGAATTTTGTTAACAGACAGCAGGTGAGTTTTATACAATCTAGAATTTTAATAATAACGTTAAGTGAAAATACGCCTGTTACAAGTCGTATGACGAATCATCAAAATATTTGATCACTTTCGCAACTAATGCTTCGAAGTACTGGATGGAAATCATTTAACTCATTCTTTTCACTACTACACTGATCCTACTGATTTCTACTGAATCGTACTTTATTCCCATATCACCTGAATTATTAATATCACTACCGATAGTATTATTATTATTCTCAGCTAAGTTATCGCTATGAATACTGTCATTTATATTATCCATCATCATTAACTCTTCATTTGTTGTTTTTCTTGATTGGCGGTTTATTAAACGCTGAAAACGTTGTAAAGATTGATTTGAATTTTTTTTTCTTTTTTTCCGGAAATATAGAAGAAACATACGATGGATGAAGTGCGTGCTCCGATTTTTTATGGTTTATAAAATAAGCACTACAAGTCTTTGTATTTTTATTCGGCTGCCAGTTTTTCCGATTTTTACTGAAATAAACAAAAATTTAAGGTTAGATTTTTATTATTTAATTTATAGGTACATATTTCATGATAGTTTACTCATTTTTATAAACTATGTATTAAGAGATTACTTTATAAACTAAGAAGATATTTCTATTTTTTATAATAATTGTTAATGTTAATTACTTACATATATTTTTTTATCCATTTCATACGCTTACTTTCCCTCCAAGGAACACTACCACTATTATTTTGAGGAAAAGTATAAAATTTAACCGGTAAAATTAGTTGCAACACGACTTTATTAATAAAGACATTGTAAGTAACTAAAAAATTTATTTCGATTAAAAAATAAATCAACAGGAAGAATGCTACTGACATAGACAAATTAAGAGACTTTTCGAAACAGCCCAAAGGCGCCAACATGTTTGTGCGCATTCCTGGACGCGCAATCGCATTCTGTAGTGGTGAAAATTGGAACTAAACCAGAAAAATATGATCAGCTGGTACATGGAGACTGGACAAGGAGTACGCACTCGACCGAGGGAATTGCCAAAATCTGTCCCCGGTATCGTACATATTAGGTTTACTTTTTTCACCACTAGCTTCGCTAGTTTTCCTTTTGTACCGGTATGAATATAGACAATTAAATAATCGTGAATTATTAAATTGGTCTTTATTATTTATATCTGAAAGATCAAACTATTTTTTTCATTAATAATGAAATAATTAAAAATTATTTATTTTATTTCAAACTACGTCCTCATTGGTCGCCATTTTGGTACAAATGGAACACCAGCGCCCTCTATTTTGGTAGCCCTATTTGCATACATTGAGTTCGTACTCCATGTCTAGTCTCCATGAGCTGGTAGCTGGTAGCCCGAAATAGCAGTTATGTCGGCATAGTGACAGGTTAAGTGTTAGTAATTTTAGTTTAAAATAAATTTAAGCTAATTTTACCATAAAAAGGGTGTAAAAGTAAAGTGAATAGTTTTGAACATGACACTACCAGGTTATTTTAGATATAGATGCTGTATTGTAGATTCTAAAAATAAGTATTTCTATCCTGTATATGAAACACATTTCCATCATTAGAAGTTTCAAATATTTCCATCAAATTCTTCACTCAGGGAAAAATGGTTAATTAATTAATTAATTAATTGAAATTAATGAATAGAAAAATAATATGTTTAAGTAAATTTATTGATTTTGATTGGTTTACGTGCCAAAAGCATAAATCAGATGTTTTTTTGTTAAACTTCTAATGATCTTAGTTCCTCGTAGAATAAGGAAATATTATAGAGATCTTTTTAGATCGGGAGCAATTATTAAAGTTTATGTATTAGAAGTACTGCGCGATTTTCTTGTTTTAGATGCTATTCAGAAGAAAAGACAGAAATTACCACTTTTTTGAGAAATCGGTAGGTAAGAACTAGTCATCGGAACCATCTCTTTCCAATTTGTGTGAAAACCCAATATTAAAATATCTGTAAAACGTATGTAATTTATTATTAAGATCTTAAATATATAACTTTTGCAATCTTGTATTTATTTTTGGTTAAAGAGTCTTTCGCGTCACGCCTTACCTGAAACCCAGTGGGATGGTAATAAAAGACCAATAAAAGAGATTTTTTCGGCTACCCTCACCGCATATGGTTGTATGCATTCACGATTTTAAAATCTATTGTTTATATCTAACAAATATGTGTGTTTAATTTTTTATAAATAACAATAAATAAATGTCAGAAACGTAAAGATAATTTTTTTCTGATTTCAACCATATACCTACAATACTTACGCAAAATTTTGTAATTTACAGATATGACACCAAAATATTCCAAATTACACTGAGAAACAGACAAGAGATAATCTCATAATGAGGTACCAAAATGCCTAATGATTAGTAAATTTAAATCCAAGACAGCAAGGGATAATCTCATAATAATGTCTTTATATTTTAACAAGTTAAAAAGCCTAAATCTGAATTTTTTATTAACGGGGTGATTTTTACCCCTTAAACATATAAAGCACACCACGTGCCACTGTCACCTTTGAAGCTAAGGGCAAGATAAGCCTAAATCTAAATTTAATAAATGTATCAAATCATGTTAAACATGCGCAGTAGTCGTTCGAATTAGATTTTAAGGTTATGTACTACAATATAAGTAATAGTACAATTACTTGTGTATTACGTCTAACGTGAATTTGCTTTGTGTTAATATCTTGGACCCAGGATCAAGTAAAAATGCTCATTGATGTAAATTACATCCGTGATTAAGAGTATTAGTCTAGTCGAGAAGTTGATTTCCTGCGAAAAATAATTACCAGTCTCTTAAAAATATGAGTGATAGCTCAAACGATCCAGAATGGCATTTAGAGAAAGACCATTTTTCGATTTTTTTCTGGAGATAAAAATTACAATTGTTATTAACAAAAAACTGAAAAAATAAATAGTCCTTTCGGTTTTTGTTAATATCTTAAAAAGTATAAGTGATAGCTAAAATATTAAAAACGTTTCTGAAAGAGCAGAAAATTTCAGCTGGGATGTTCTGGATTCTCGGAATTGTAACACCAACATTTATAATTTTAATTTAACGTTGAAAATCGGCTTCCGCGCGGCAATTTTGGCATGCGCGCGTGGCCTCTGTAATGACCGCAACTTTTCAATAATTTTTTTATGCCACTAAATAATATTATAAAAATTAGAAAAAATTCAGATGTCATCTAAACACTTCAAATAAAATGGTCACGCGATAAAAATTGTTGTATCATTATTTTTTAAACAGTTATTTAATTGTTAATTAACAATTTTTTACGAATTTCTGTTATTATAAAAGGCGGTATAAAAGTTTTATTAATTGTTCTAAAAATTTTTCCTTTCTTGGAGCCTTTATTATCAATGTTTTTAACAAGATGACATCATAAAAGTTTTAAAAATTTCTTTAATTCATTAATTATTAATTTGTTAATTGAAAAAAACAATTAAAAATGAAAATAATGTTGTTTAAATATATAGTTTTTTAATTTAAAGCTATTGCTGGTTTTATGTTCATGCTGGACATTATATAAATTACCTTTATAATTTTCTCATGCCATTTGTTTATAAATTTTTTATAAACAAATGGATTAATTAAATATTTTCGAAAAATTTTTTTTCACCTTATTATTAGCGTAAAAAAATAATGATTTTTAAATAAAAAATTTTCTTAATAACAATATTTAATTGTTTATAATCGTTTTTTAGATATTTAATGTTTAAATTAATTATTAAGAAATCTTTTTTTTTAATCATTATTTATACTTCTAAATATACCTAATTGCTAAAAAAAAATTTTTTTTTGTTAACAATTTAGTTATTTATTTATATAGCAATTTGTTATAAACATTTTTTTTTATTTGCAATAATTTTTTTCTAGAACATAAAAAAATAACAAAAACAGCTATCTACAACAAAATGCAAAAAAAAAATACAAAGTTCCGTAAAAAGTTAATTTCTTTTTTGGCATTTTGTTGTAGATAGCTGTTTTTGTTATTTTTTTAAGTTCTAAAAAAAATTATTGCAAATAAAAAAAATTGTTTATAACAAATTGGTATATAAATAAATAACTAAATTGTTTACAAAAAAAATTTTTTTTAGCAATTAGGTATATTTAGAAGTATAAACAATGATTAAAAAAAAAGATTTCTTAATAATTAATTTAAACATTAAATTTCTAAAAAAAAACGATTATAAACAATTAAATATTGTTATTAAGAAATTTTTTTTATTTAAAAATCCTTATTTTTTTACGCTAATAATATGGTAAAAAAAAATTTTTCGAAAATATTTAATTAATCCATTTGTTTATAAAAAATTTATAAACAAATGGCATGAAAAAATTATAAAGGTAATTTATATAATGTCTAGCATGAACATAAAACCAGCAATAGCTTTAAATTAAAAAAACTATATATTTAAACAACATTATTTTCATTTTTAATTGTTTTTTTCAATTAACAAATTAATAATTAATGAATTAAAGAAATTTTTAAAACTTTTATGATGTCATCTTGTTAAAAACATTGATAATAAGGGCTCCAAGAAAGGAACAATTTTTAGAACAATTAATAAAACTTTTATACCGCCTTTTATAATAACAGAAATCCGTAAAAAATTGTTAATTAACAATTAAATAACTGTTTAAAAAATGATGATACAACAATTTTTATCGGGTGACCATTTTATTTGAAGTGTTTAGATGACATCTGAATTTTTTCTAATTTTTATAATATTATTTAGTGGCATAAAAAAATTATTGAAAAGTTGCGGTCATTACAGAGGCAACGCGCGCATGCCAAAATTGCCGCGCGGAAGCCGATTTTCAACGTTAAATTAAAATTATAAATATTGGTGCTACAATTCCGAGAATCCAGAACATCCGAGTTGAAATTTTCTGCTCTTTCAGAAACGTTTTTAATATTTTAGCTATCACTTATACTTTTTAAGATATTAACAAAAACCGAAAGGACTATTTATTTTTTCAGTTTTTTGTTAATAACAATTGTAATTTTTATCTCCAGAAAAAAATCGAAAAATGTTCTTTCTCTAAATGCCATTCTGGATCGTTTGAGCTATCACTCATATTTTTAAGAGACTGGTAATTATTTTTCGCAGGAAATCAACTTCTCGACTAGACTAATACAAATAAACATAAAAGAATTAATGCGCTGAATAATAAAGTATTATCAAGTAGCAATTCTTCATCTAACAAAGTTAAAATGCCTTTGCCTACCAATTCACTTTCTCTACCATTTGACATCTCAACTTCTTAATTATTAATAGTTTTAAAATAATACTAATTGCACCTCCCAACAATAAATATTTCTCTTTTTCCATCGCTATAAATAAATCATGTAAAGATCAGCGAAAAATTAAAATATTGATCAACATTGACATATTACTAAGTTCTGTGTACATGCGCGTATACTAAATTCAGTACTAAATTTATTTACTTTAACATACAGGATTTTTTCTTGTATATAATATTTTCTCGCACTTAATAAATTAAATTAGTTCCGTGTTAAATGGCTGTTAGTCAGAATAGAAATAATAGAGCAGTACAGAATGCTGTCAAAATTGCGTGGCAATTTGATTACTACTTAAGTGAAAGGAGTTTACAACCTTTTTTATTATCTTTTTTGTTTATATTTATAATCTACACTGTTAAATGGTCTACTATTCAGTTGATGTTTTTATTGTTTTTGTATTAATATACCTAGCATTATATATTGAAAGCAGGAAAACAGCGCCGTAAGTTTTTTCTGCATTTCGCAAAACTTTCAACTGTACATATAAAAGAAATATAAAGGAAATTGAAAAATATGAATATTAGACAAGAAAACTTAACTGAAATCTAGAGTGAATAAAAACTTATTAAAAAAAAAACAAATATTTTAAAACCAATCTAGGGAAGTTAACCTGTTAAAATAAAAAAGTTTTAAGGTAGTAAGAATTTGACTTCTATGTTTTAGGTATTTAGTTTCCTTTTCAGTTTTATGATGTTCTGCTGAGATACAGCAGAAAAGTGAAGTTTCTATGGATGTTTTTATTTGGTGGCAAGTGTTCCACCCAAAAGTTGGTAAGTGCGTCAGGAAAAAGCAGTTGAGAGTTCCTGCTAATGATTTTTTGATGTTAGTATGTCTGCTTAGGGAGAGCAGGCAAGTTAATATAATGCACGCAGGTATATTTGATGTTTTTGATGATGATCCCTGCTAAAGGAGAGCGAAAATGTTTTGGGTGCAGATAAAGCACAAATTATAGGTGATAATATCACCAAGAAGAGCAGATGATTTCTGCTGGTGAATCTTAAAAAAATAGTTTTTTTTTCGGAATTATGAAGTCTGCTGAGGGACAGCAGACAAGTTGGTGTACAGAGTGCACACAGTTATACATTTTAGTAAAATAATGTCTGCTGAAAGATGGCAGGCGAGTTTATGCACAGGGCGCATATATTATTCTGTAGTTGGGGCAAGAGGTTCGACCAAAGAGTTTTATATGTCATGGTCCTGCAAAAAGGACTGGGACAAGTTGTGAAAATGTGAATATAACACTCACTGACAAGTGTTCAAAAATAAAAGGGAAACTAATGTGGTGAGGTATTCGTGTACGAAGGCAAATACCCGTATCGGTATAAGTTCAAATTTAAGTTTATTGTAAAAATAGTAATTCTCTACTGCCTTTTTTGGACATATTGCAATAGTATTTGTTTTTGTATGTTTTAGGACCAAGTTATTATTTTGATGTTTAACGTTTGCCCCACATCTAGTCAAGGAAGACGCGATTCAGAAGATACTTGCTCGGTACCAGGATTCTAGAGAGAAGGGGTTCTTCATCCCGAGTATGGCATGAGTCTTGTCTCCACAAGTCAGGTAAGTCTCTGTCAAGGAAAGAAAATGGTCAGCTTCGATACTCCTATCCCAATAATAGCAGATCTTCCCAATGGATGGTAGCCAAAGGCGGGAAGACTGAAGTTGCAATGTAGTAAAGGTGGGAGTACCGTCTGATGTTCGCCATGGGCCTCGAGAGAAGAAGCTATGGGGTCTTTAAAATCGATAATGGTTTTTAAAAGAGTTAAAGACATACAAAAAAAAGACTCGTCTACTTAGCGGAGGACTTGGTGGTTTCTAGACGAGGGCAAGACAGGACATTCTCCGTGAAGAGCGGATTC
>OZ034801.1:68488720-68511294 GCA_964028335.1 Altica lythri
AGTTTCTGGTCCGATGTACTCTTACTTACTTTTGACATGCCACCTTAATTTCTCATAAAGTTTAAAAAATTGATTATACCGAATATTTGGTATCTGTTTCCCAATTTACAACATATTATAAAAAAATACCAGAAAAGCAATGAAGACTATACTACCTAATTGAATCAACGACAATTGAGATCTGTAACCATGAAAATAAATAATAAGAAGTTTAAAAACAAAGGTTCAATGTCAATAATCTGAACTAATTACAGCTGTGTGTGCAGTTTTGCTATTTCGGAATTAAATAAACAACTACATAGCTGACAAAGAAATAAATAAAATAAAACATTTGACCGTGACCATATCTGTAACCTATATTATACACATACCACAACAAATAATTAAAAAAGATCACTAAAACCAGAAAAATACCTATTTTTAATTGGTATAGATAGATTATTACATAGATATGGATGGGGTATATTTATGAATATTTATTATTGCACTAAAGAAACTGGAAAAAGATAAAAATTAACACTTTACATTTTTTTACTTGAAGACAGTTTATTGTTTATCAACAATACATATTGTATACATTATTAAACCTTTATACGATTGACCGTGAAAAAAAAAACACATAATAAGTGACCTACCTATACTTAAACATCTCGTATTTCAACATACATACAATAAAAAAAATGCTAAATCTGCACTCAGGTCATCATCCTAAATAAATCAATTATTCCACCGTCAAATTTAAAAAAATAATATACACACGAAAAAGCTTCATAAAAAACTGAAAAAACAATCTTTAAACTCTTCAAGATAAATATGTATAAAAGTATCTCAACATTGTGCAAAAGAACAAATACTGTAAATAAGTTCACAAATCAAATAAAAACACAAGATAATTCGCTTTAAAATTCATATCGAACAGTTTAGGAGGAAATTTAAAAAAATTAATTGATGATACTGTTTAGGAAGAAACAGTTCATAGGAACAGCTAACGGCACCACCACAATGTCACGTCAGCGACATGGGGCAAAAAATTGCTATAAAAAAATTGATACAAATATTTAAAACTAAACTGATTAGGAAGAATCAGTTAAGGAATCATACAACGGCACCTCCACCATGTCACGCCTGGCGGGATTAGAGGGAGAATGTGCCTTAATGTTTTGGGATGAGGGGTAGCTAACTGACGGCACTTTCCACCCAGGTCGTGGTTATCTAACCCCTGGTTAGGTATCCTGCTGAAGGCAGAAAACTAACCAAGGGGAAGATTAGATAAACAACAGGAAACAAACAACAAATATATTAACGAATAAAATAGCAATAACAATAAATAATTAAAATATGAATAAAGAACTAAATACAATAATCTTAACTAATCTTACCAAATTAACTACATGGTGGCATGTCACACTTACTCACGCAAATAAGTCAAGAGTCACAACGGCCCAGACCCAAGGGTCTGTTTTAGGGACACCCCAGAGGGTGACCCTTACAGACAAACTCAGACTCCGAACTCCTCGAGTACGACCTCAACGACGCACTTTTATAGCCAATTCTTACGCTACGTGAGAATAAGAATTAAACTATATAAGGTCGCCTTGAAATCTAACGTACTGACTTTGGCCTGGATAATTATAATTAAAAATAATACAAAACAATACAATGAAATCTAAAACAATTAAACAACCCTATTATCGTATGTGACAATAAATAAATAAATGTGCCGGGCAGAAACAACGTTGTTTCTCCCCTAGGGCAAAAAAACTGTGATTTTTTGACTGACAGTTGCATTGGTCTGAAATTGTCTTATTTTGACTGGCAAAACAGAGACCAAAACTAGCTGTTTCAATGCATGTGATATGAAAATATTATTTTTGTTATTAACGTTGATTAAACTAGTTCGAAACTAATCTTAATAAAACGAGTGCAACCTAAAAGGTAATAGCCAAATTGTATTAAATTTTATACATAATAATTTTAAAAAACATTTTCTAAAGTTTTTTTTAGGGATCATGTGAAAAATTTAATATTTTGTATTTTTACCTACAATATACAGGGTGTTAGTGAATAAGTGCGACAAACTTCAAGGGGTGATTCTGAATGAAAAAATAATGAAAGTTTGCTGTATAACTTTTGTCCGCAAATGCTTCGTCTCCGAAATACGGGGTGTTAAAATTTTTCTTAAAAACTAACTATTTATGTATTGCTCTGAAACCGGTAGAGATATGCAAATAAAATTTGGTGGTTGTTAAGAGGTATTTATTGCGAATTGGTTGACATGCAATTAAAAATTTTATGTTCATCATTGGCGCGCATACGGGTAATGAACTCAATGTTTTTGAAGGAAAAATGGTACGCCACTGAGACATTTCAAACTAAAAATCATTTTGAAATTCCTCGTTTAATTTGGGGATATTTTGGCACAAATTAAACGAGGATTCCCAAAATGGTATTTAGTTTAAAATATATTAGTGTCGTACCATTTTTTCCTTCAAAAGAAAAACATTAAAACCCTGTATCTTGAAAACGAAGTATTTACGTACAAAAGTTATACAGCAAACTGTCATTATTTTTTCATGTAGAATCACCCCCTCAAGTTTGTCGCACTTATTTACTAACACCCTGTATATAATAAAATATCTCTGCGAGGTTACATTTGGTGTTAGTTATAAATTAACATATAAGAGTAAATATTAAAAAAGGAAACTCAATTATTTAAAATTGTTTGTTCCTTAAGATATATGACAATTGACATTAATAAATAAATAATCATGTAACTATGGCAGTAGTAATATGATAGAAAACTAACTATTAGACGACAAGGTTTTAGATGAAATCTGTGAGCAGAATACGATTTTTTAGTAAACTTTTAGTTTATGCAGTGTAATTTTTGTTACAATTACTACAATAAATAATGTATAATACATCTTTATTTTCCATTAAAGGAGTTTTGTCCTTAATTTTTTTATATAAATTTTTTAAAGTTTAAACTGGTTTATTGCTAATTATGTATAATTAAGTACCTTTTTTAAAATTTTGCCAACACTTGGTGTAATATCTTTAGTAAAAGCAATACTAACATAAATAGTTTTTTTTGTTTATATTATTGTTGATATTAGTTATAAAAAAAGTTGTAAATAAAAATTTATTTAATAAATAATGTGGATAATTAATCTGAAAATAGGTTGTAAAGAATTTGTAAATTACATTTATAAAAATATTGATCAGATAAAGCTAGAACTCTATTCATCATTTGTTTAACTTAATTGATTGTTTATAAGAATTATAATTTAGATATCTACCGGTACCGGAACTATATAGGTTTTCTATACCAATCTACTTTAATCGTATTATTAAATCTAATAAGTTAAGTATCTAGAAAAAGTGAAAAGGTATATAGGTATATATATATATATATATATATATATATATATATATATTCGTACTTGTAACCTATAATCCTTTGTTGCGTTACATGCCCGTTATCCTCCCTATATAAAAGGGAGGATAACGGGCATGTAACGCAACAAAGGATTATAGGTTACAAGTACGAATGGTAACCGCAGACATGCATGTTTCTGGCTCATTAGCCGTCATCAGTGCGGCATAACCAAGTAGGGTATTGCACTTGGCTAGCAAAAGTGTTGGGTACTTGGGAGCAAAGGATGTTGGGGAAACATGTGTCAAGAAACACAAAAACAACGAACGCTCACACAGGAGTCCTATCGCCATTTTTTGCTTTCGGCCAGTTGTGCCGATGGGTTTTCGGCTAGCAACCAGCGTCGCAACGTTGGCGAAACGGACTCATTGTGTTTGAGTCGTTCTAGCCCAGGAAATAAAATAAACAAAGTGCCAAGAAAACGCGTATTAATATAAAAAAAAGGGAGGATAACGGGCATGTAACGCAACAAAGGATTATAGGTTACAAGTACGAATGGTAACCGCAGACATGCATGTTTCTGGCTCATTAGCCGTCATCAGTGCGGCATAACCAAGTAGGGTATTGCACTTGGCTAGCAAAAGTGTTGGGTACTTGGGAGCAAAGGATGTTGGGGAAACATGTGTCAAGAAACACAAAAACAACGAACGCTCACACAGGAGTCCTATCGCCATTTTTTGCTTTCGGCCAGTTGTGCCGATGGGTTTTCGGCTAGCAACCAGCGTCGCAACGTTGGCGAAACGGCCTCATTGTGTTTGAGTCGTTCTAGCCCAGGAAATGAAATAAACAAAGTGCCAAGAAAACGCGTATTAATATAAAAAAAAGGGAGGATAACGGGCATGTAACGCAACAAAGGATTATAGGTTACAAGTACGAATGGTATATATATATATATATATATATATATATATATTATATAATAAACAAAGTGCCAAGAAAACGCGTATTAATATATATTTATTAAAAACATCTACAGATAACTGTAACGAAAAACTTACTAAAATGAGTTTATATAACAAAATGACCTTAAATTAACATAACAAGAAGAAACCATAATTAAGACATCTATACTGATTAAAGTTGCGTTAAATAACAACGAAAGGTTGATTTTTTAAATATTTTTTTTTTGGTAATAGATATATTTTTTTTTGTCGTTAATTTTTTATTACTATTCTAACAAATATTTTAAATCCTAAAGATTTTAAACTGACTTAGCTCTCTGTTCATGCAGCAAAATAAAACACCACTTTCCACAACCCACCGAAAGTTCGAACAATTCTTCTTAATTTCGGCATTCCAGGTTTTGGCACAAGAATTAGAGATCCAAAAGATGGCTTTTGCGCCAGTTCTCACTCTCGTTAAATTCCAATCAAACTCTTTTCAAATTAATTATCATAAGGCAGAAAGGAGATAATGGGCTCTGGATTTCAATGCAAAAATATTAACTGACATGAGCAGATACGAGTCACCGCGGTTCAATTAAAATCCACCTAATTATCTGGCGCTATTCAACGACGACGTCAGGTTTCGAATGCTGCATCAGAAAACTAATCGATATTTTCCTGAGATGGTTAAAAAATGTAATCCGTTAATCGCATGACGAATTTAATTTTATTTTTGTGGTTCATATTTTATTACTTTTTATTAAAAAAGAAAGTAAATATTATGCGACGTTCATATCTACATACATAACGTCGTTATGTCGTTATCGTAACTTAGATATGGTGTTCTGGTAATGCATCTTAGAGGCGTGAAAGTATATTTTTTACTTTATTCTGAATAACGCACAATTCTTAAAGTGTGCATATATTATATTGTTAATCTAACGGATTTAATCGAACGAGTTCCGAGTTCTTTGTAGACGTCTCTGTTTACATCCTTTATACTTTAAAATATGTTAAAATGTGTTTATTTAATGGAAGGTTTCTGGAATAAAATAATAAATTTTTTGGGTTACTGTATTTACAACTTCTTTATATAGCTTTGTATAATTTACATTCTGTCGTTCCTTTTCGACATTAACCCTTTGACCCTTTCCGAGAATCGCCATGTCAGCCAAAATATAACAAACGTCCCTAAAGTCAGCGAGGTGTCGAACAAAAGTGTTGTGGTTAAAATGGTCGACTAGTAATCTAATTAGAAGCGATAGCGGCGAAGCATAGCGTTGTGGCAGCTCTGCAGACCTACGTGAGGTCGTCTCTGCCCTGTATAGACCTCATTAATCAGCTATGGTCGTTTTCTGAGAGTTTCTGAATCACGTTTCCGAAGGTATTAAGAGCGTTTTGATGGAACTAAGTACGAAACGCAACACCGAATTCGAATACGTGCGGAGTTAGGTTTTGTTTAGTGTTCCAAGTGGTTGGAAGAGAATGTTTAAACAACTTTAATGGTTTTGATGCTATAAGTTTGTATATTTAATTTAGCTAGTGGTACTAACAATAAAAATAATTATAATGCTTTTAGGTGTAAATTAATATGGAACATAAATAATATATTATAGTATAATGAAGAAAGACAAATTATTCATTAAAGCTCATTTTTATATAAAATGAACACAAGTAAAAATTAGGAAAACATAAAAATGATAATATAAATAGTAAAATAAACATAATAGCCTAAACGACTATAAAAATAAAAAAAAACAAATAAAATACTAAAAATTACATTAGAACTCATAAAAAACAACAATAATTTTATACAATTATTAGAACAAGAGTAACATTAACTTTTTATACAAAACATGAAATGAACTAAATGAAGAATAAACGACTTCTAACAACTAATCAAAAACCAATATATTATTATTTTTTTTTTTATTAAGGATGTCCTCGTAGGTATAAACCTAAATACAAATGTACCGAGAACATCTATTGGGGCAGAAGAGGTAATTTATTAATTTGGGATTTAAAGGCTTGCAAGTTAGGACGAGTGGGGAAGACGTGGGGAGGTAAGGAGTTCCACAATCTGGAGACCCTGGGGATGAAGGAACGATCGAATCGATCCGTTCTCGATGTTGGGCACTGAACAGTATAAGGGTGCATGGAGTTGGCACGTCGCGTTGCTCTGGCTGGTCTGGCAAGTGGAGGCATTATAGAGCGGAGTTCTTCTGAGCAAAATCCGTTTATGTATCGGTAAAACAAGGAAAGATCAGCCACTGCTCTTCGGTGGGATAATGGGGCTAGGTTTTTGGTGATACTGGTGTCGTTAATTAGTCGAACTGCAATTCTCTGTATTGCATCAAGAACTTCGAGCCTTGACGCAGCCGCCGATCCCCATACATGCGAGCAGTATTCAAGATTAGGCCGTATTTGAGCTTTGTAAAGAGTAGCTAAGTTTGATGGAGAAAAATATTTCCGTGCTCTAAACAAAAAGCCTAATTTCTTTCCTGCTGCAGTTGCTATGGATGCAATATGTTCATTCCATAGTAAGTCTTGGGAGATCGTATTACCAACCAGCGTAATGGAGTCGCCCGCTACCAGTGTCTGATCGTTGATTGTAATAGATGAGTCGCATGTTTGCCTCTTGTTGGATAGGCAACATGTCTTTGTCTTGGAAGCGTTGAAATTAACAAGATTCTCTCTTCCCCACTCGTCTACAATTCTCAAATCTTGATTGAGAGAAGCCGTTGTGGATCTTCTGTCCTCTTCCAGAATATCTAGAGGTATGGGACGGTTGTGCGCTTTGCTACAGTGTAGGTTGCTATCATCTGCAAAACCATGTATCGGGTTATTAGTGGCTTCTAGTAGATCATTAATGTGTAGTAAGAATAGAGTAGAAGAATGGGTGAGGTTCTATTGGACATTTGACTTCTACTACAGCATGATCAGAGTTACCTAGGGGAGACAGAACATTTACATTATATTGCTCAGGGTGAGTAGTCAGAAAAAGATCCAGAGTATTAGAACTGTGATTGGCAGCTCTGGGAAAGTAAGTCGGCTTGTCGATTAGTTGGGACAGCCCATGGCTAATTGCAAACTCTTCAGTTAGCCTGCCTTCTGTGTCCGTTTTGTTGGACTTAAGCCACTTTTCGTGGTGAACATTAAAGTCCCCAAGCACAATTATCTCTGAAGAAGGGTACTCACTATTAAGGTAGTCGATCTTTTGTGATAGATAGTCTAGTAGTTTGTCGCATTTATTATCTGATGGCCGATAAATACAACATATAAATTTGCTAGAGGCTTTTAGTGTTAATTTTAGCCAGACAATGTTGTCTCTGTTGTTCTCTAGTGCAGGTAGTCTAGAACAGGAAAGTATGCTTCTTACGTAAACACATACACCATGGTGCCGTTTAAAGTTGTGGTAAAGTTCGTAACCTGGAAATTTAAGATGATGCAGGCAATTTTTCCCAGAAACCTGTGTTTCGGTAAGAACCAGAACATGAGGTTTCACAGACTGTAAATAGTGATGGGTTGCGTTAATGTTGGCATTCAACCCGCAGATGTTCGTGAATGTTAATATGCAGTCTGTTTTGTGTTTTGGCTTGTGGGTAAATTTAGCCGAACTAGTGGTTGGTCTACCAGTAGACTGATCGATGGCTATGTTATTTCCATCATGACTTCCCCGAGATTGTCCCCCCCGGAAATCCGAATGGGGAACTATTTTACTTCCGGAACATTTAACCTTTGGAGAAAGACCAACGAAGACTGAAAAAAGTGAATGCAGACATAACACTACTGAAAATTAAAATTAAATGATTAAATTGATTTTATCGTCACGTGCCGCATTAATACACTACTGTAGAAAAAACGAGGCGAAGGAGTATAAAAAAGAAAATGGGAAACAAAAAGGAAATACGTACAAAACTTACGGAGATCCATACCCAAGATTTTTTATTTTTATTCTAGTGTATATGTATAAGTTTGTTTAATTGTATAGACACCAACATTGCTAATTGTTGCCTGTCAAAGTATCTTTACTAGTTTCTCATTAGAACTTCGTTCTAATAGGCGACAGCTTTTACTGCACAAGTTGTAATATCCAATTGCAATTTTAAGGTATGAACTCCATTAAACATAAATTGATTTTGGCAAAGTGATTAAAGCCAATACATAATATCCTGCAATCATACCTCTATTTAATTTTGTAGATCTGATTTTTTACTTCCGAGTAATTATTTATCACAAAATTATTGGAAAATATAACGCAAAAATGTAACTTGTCAACCTGTACTTAAAGTGTATAAAGCAAAACCTTTAGTATTACTAACTATCGAAAACATAAATTAGTGATAAAAAAAATTAAATGATGATCATTACAACAACATATCAAATCTTTCTGTAAACGAGCTTTGAGAAACTATTAAATTTTTAAGTTTGAAACCATTGCAAATTCATAAGCAAATGCAAGCACCTTATGGAAAAACATGTTGTTACGGATTTAACTATCAAGGCAAGGTGTTCAAAATTTAAGAGTGGAAGTCGAATAGTATTACACGACTTCGTTCAATGAGTAGGTACTGCGTAAAGACACGAATGTAGCCCTGTTTTAATCCACCAAATAAGTTTAAAGTTAACCTTCTATTAGTCATCAAAATAAGTTTGCTTTTACACCTAAGGACTTTTGTTTATACTGAACCCAAATCGTACATTAACGCAAACCTGTATAATGTAACTTTAAACAAAGTCCAGTAGGCAATAATGCAAAAAGGAAAGCTATGGTTCTTTTACGTTTTCTGTGAAGCATCCATCTAGCTTTGCAATGATATTACTCTGTCTACTTGTTCTTGTGCCAGGATTTTGTGCAGCCTTGTAAAGTTTATTTCTTTACAAAATTCCCCGAAGCTCAATCTCTTAGCTTTTTGGATCTCTTTATATATTTCTTGGTGTAGCTCTGTCAATCTCCACTTTCTGCTCCACAACAATTTTAGGCCTCATATTAACAAGATAATAATAAAAAATTAACAACGAAAAAATGGGAGAAATTGTTGCTTTCACCGTATTGTCTCGATTTATCGCCTTGCAATTTACTTATTCTTAAACAATAAAAAAATACATTGAAAGTTAATGGTTTACAATCGGACACCAGGTATAAGAATAATTTATACATGGAATACACTGGTTGGTAAAACAATTAAATCTGTACCTTAATTGCAGTAATTTTTTATAATATACAAATAATTTTGTGCTCAACAATATAATAACTTAACAATCCTTGTATATTTTTAAAATCTTTAGTAATAATTTTTATTGTTAAAATAAATTTTAAATATTGCTTATTAAATTAATTTCTGTATTTTACTTAACAAAGTTAATTTTTTTATTAATTTAAAGACTTAAACAAAACATAACATCTAACTCATTTTATTTTTTATTTTTGGGTAGTTTAAGAATTATTTAAAAAAAATTCTCTTAAAGAAACTGAATAAGAAAATAATACACATTAGCGTCATTTGTCATCTCTGCACATTAAGTCTATCTCAGAATTCTGGTTCATTATGATGATTTATATCCCTTCACAAAGTCATTTCGCGATCTTGCGAAAATATATAAACAGGCCTCGTCAAGAACAAAAGTTTAAATGTAACGCAATTTAAAAAGAATGTCATAAATTTTAGATAAGAAAAAATAATTATCATATAATCACAGCTTTTCTACCCAAAAAGACATGAGACAATGACAAGTTATTTATTCTCTTAGATGTTTCCTTTAAGACAAAAATACTTTTTTCTTTACAATTGCCGGAAAATATTTTTTGGCAAAAAAAATAAATTTTCAACATAAACATTAAATCATTAGATCCGCAGTATAGAAAATTGGATAATGGGAATTAGATGAAATTAATATTTGAAAAAATATAATAAAGATATTTGTGAAAATCATTTTACCGAAAAATACACATTTTGAGGACAATTGGTGTTTAATTAAACCCCATAATAAGCATAATATATTTAATTACGTTTTTACTCCCTAGCAAACGACAATATTTGATAAGATCTGACACAAAAAAAAATTAAATGTAAAAAGAAATATGCCCTTCTGCTTTTCATTTAAAAATGAGTTATAAAAGCTCTCTGATTTAATCATTTGTTTTTTTTGGTTTTTCATAACATTATGATTAAATACTTTATTTTTACGTTCCTTTGAATTCTGTAAGAGTTTTCCAATTTTTATGTGTTTTTTTTTTAATTTTTATCGGGAATTTTCATTTCTTTTTATGTTTTTGGGGCAACAAAGTGTTACAGTTGGTAATATTAAAATACTTTTTTAAACATTTGTTTTGATTAAAGATGTCATGAATTTAATAAAAAACAGAAAGAAGGAGAAAGTAAATAGAGGAGCAGCAAGAAAGAGCTAGCAAGTAGAGGAGTTGAGAAAAGACCAGCGACAAGAAAATATAGAATTGTATTTTTATTTAAATATTTTTATGAAAGCAGCTTATTACAATTAGTTGTAGAATCAACACCCCAAAGATTTAATTAATTAGAAAAAGTCCCATATGCAAAGAATTAATGACGAATACATTTAAAAACTACATTCACAAAAATAGTTTGAGTAAATTTTATATTTATTTAAAATGCGACAATTTTTTATTAAAACACGTTGTTTAGAAATTTAATGAAAAGTTTCTTTAAACAATATAACCATTTAATTAGAAAGATAACATTGTCAACAGATTTGCTAAAGTAATTGATTTTAATTTATTTTCACTTAATGTTAATAATTATGTAGGTATTGATTTACCAAACCAAACGCAGTTAAAATCCATATCTTATGATCATTTCCAAATTCTTACTAATAAATACACATCTTAACTATAAATAAACATTTATTTTCCAGATAATTATTTTTATCCAGTTTATTGAATTATCTTAAGAACAAAACTCACAAAGAACTGCAACTATATATTTATTCTTATTGTCTTACAGGAAATATAAGTTCAGGGGCGTCTATAAATAAGAACAAAACAGCGAAATCTAACTGTAAATGGGAAATAATCAGACTTTGTAAACGATAATCAATGCAAATCGCATAAACACGAGTTGGTCTTTATGGCTTATTCGAGATTTTGTGATGTCATGTTTGTACCGTTCACTTATTTTCTTAATAATATATTCAAAATGTCACTTTGCAGTTTATAGAAACCAATTTATATAGATTATTTAAATTTATTTGATAATAACAGAGTGTGATTTATTATCATTTTAAAGCATCTACATATTAATAATTCCAATAGGCACTAATAAAATAAAAGAAAATTTAAAAAAATAGAAGAAGCAAGTTAGAAGAACCAATTTTCATAAAATCAACTACTGAATTGCCTGTTTCTAGTAAGTAAGCCATTAAAAAAATTGTTTGTTAAAATGATAACAATATTTTAACTTAAATTTCATTAAAATATCACAATGTCATGCTAAACATAACTGATATTTTTAGCATTATAAAAAATTTGAACGAACTGGTAAGGTATTTACGTAATTCAGTAAATTACACAGAATATCTGCTATTTTTAAATAAAAAACTAGTGTGGCAGTCAGTGGGACTGCCGGCAGAAGTTATAGTTCTATGCACGCGCATGTATTCATAAATTTGTATGCGAATGATTTAGCAAACTCATTATATGATATTCGTGGTAAGCGACCCCAAAAACCTCCTAGTACCGTGTGCACACTCTTTTTGTATCGAATTTGCATAAAATTCTTTGAGACGAGGTCCGTCTTAAGCACCAGGTGTTTCGAACACCACTGCCATTATTATAATCGTATTTAGCGACTCAAAAAACCACCGAGTACCAAGTGTGCACCGATTTCGTACAGAATTTACATAAAACCCCAGGAGAAGAGGTAAATACCTTAAACACCAAGTGCCGCGGAGACTTTCGGAATCGTGATATTCGTGTTCAGCGACTCCAAAAAACCCGAGTATATAAATTGAACCCATTTTCATCAATACTTACCGAGTTGTAAGTTTTCTCTCTATTGTCTGTTCGGAATGTACTTTTCGAATGCAGAAATACAATTTCTTTTTTTACATTATAAAATATAGCGACAAATTTACTGATACTTTAACAAATCCAATGCAAAAAAACGCATCTTACGTTACCAAATTCGGAGGTTTTGGTGCTTTATTTGCTCGACTATTCGTAAAAACTCTGTTTATGTAGCCAACAACCTGAAAAGCATACTGCAGGATATACTGCAACCATGTGACGGTATTTTAGACTACAATACAATACTCATTACTGAATATTATTATTAATATTATTAATATAAAATACTAAACTTAATATGTTAACTTACGTGACAGAATTATAAAATAATCTGTCAAATAATCATGTGATCCGTCACTATGATATTCATACATTAGTTCAGACTGTTTTTTGTATATCTATCCCTTTTCAATGTACTGAATGTTGAAACGGTATTCAAAGGACTTATAGTTATGACTAATAACATGTGATAAATATTTCATCTTTGTTTTTACCGACCAATCTACCTTATAAGTGTGTCTGTCTCTCTCTTACTCACACCATTACATATGTAATGATTTTTCCCATTTAACTGTACACAAATCTTTTCCACCGAGTGCATGAATAGAAGTATAACTTCAAAAATAATTTATTTAATTGAAGAATTTCATAATGGAAACAACAAGAGTGTGGGTAGACGTACTGCTACATTGGTATTAATAGAAGCATTATTAAAACAAATAGCCCTCCTTGATCTGATATTAATTCTGGGAATAAACGGTGGCAAGATTCGTGGGCAGCTATAATTACGTGTAATAGAATTTATTACTTACTTCAATAATTGCATAATAATTAAATATCGTGTCAAATAAACCATTTTAAAATGTAAATCTTGAGAAATAAGGAAGTAAGAATTTAAATTATGTATCAGGAAATTTTCAATGACAGCTTTTAATTTATGATAACTGACCACTTTGATTACGACGTCTGGTGGTCCAAAAAGTACTAGTTTTAGTGTGCACTTGAATACACCAGTATATTGACTAATATATTACAATTAATTTTAAAAATTAATAGAAATTTTTTAATAACAAATGGAACTCATTAAAACAAATCTTCGTACTCAAAATAAGAGTAGAGTTTATTGTGCGGTGAATGGTTGTGGTAGTAAATCACATAAAAATTTAGAAATTAGTTTTCATGTCATACCTAAACCTGGTAGCAGTTTTGTTTACATTGAAAATTATTTGGGAAAAAAAGATAAAAATAGGTAGATTTAAAGCCTGACAACGTGCTATAAAATTAAAAAATACAAATCCACATATGAGAGTGTGTCGGAGTTTAAAAAAAAAGATGCAATTAAAAAACATAATAATATTAGTAAGGATTCTAGTACTACAAATTTGAATGTGCTTGATAACAATGAGTATTGCATTACCAATGATAACGCTGTTGAAAAAACATTCAATGATGTTGAAGTTCAGGTGGAAACTTTATTCATAAAACCATCATTCATGGATTTTATGAAGTCAGAAGAGAATTTACGAACAGCAACAGGGATTCAATCATATGAAATATTGGATCTGATTTTGAAACCGATCCTTCGATATCATGAGGTTTATCTTTTACATGAGAAGTTTGTAAACATAATGCATTAAAACTCACAACATCACTATTTGGGTTGTCATTATTTTCACCACATTTTATCAAGTGTCCAGCTTGTAAAATTCTTTCTGCGTCTTTACCTAATATTCTTCTGAGCTGGATTTGATCTAACAAATCAAAAAAATTCGTTAATAGAAAACATAAATAAATAAAATTCATAACACTAATTCCATGTAAACATATGGTTAATTCTTTGACTGCACACAATAGCCATGTTTTTAAGCTCCGCCTACTGGTCAGTTGTCAATAGCTATTACATATTTTGGTAGAAGTAGCAAAGTATCTAATATCGAAATTTATTTGGTCATCTCTATTGTATTACATGTTTCAAAAAATATATAAATAAATAATATTCACATATTTTACAAGTTACAGGAAGGTTACTTTTAAGCCTAATGAGAAGAAAAATACTATTTTCAAATGATAATGTTAATACCAGGTTATACGCCTCTATTTTTATTTTTGTTAGCTAAAATTTAAATTCTGTTAAACATATCAAGGCACTAATTGCACGTATAGCAATAATTTATGATGATTGCCATCTTTTGATAATCATAGATTTTACATTTTTACACCTTGTTTTTAACGTCTAGAAATGCTTGTATCAGAAAATCTTTGACTGATATTTAAAGAATCTTTTACAGTTAGTTTGGTATTATACGTAAGAACCTAAAACTTTATTTTTTTTTTGTATACGTTAAAATTTAATAAAAACACGAATTGTGCTTAACATAAAGGCACATCTTCGTGAATAACATTTTTTCAAACATTTTAAAAGTATTCAAATATTTGAGGCTAAAACTCCTAAAGTTTGTTTGAATGTGAAAATTTTAGTGATTGTTGAAAAATTGCGACTGCTTTTCCAATATTTACTGAAAGAAAACTTGACTGACTTTTGGTGCTTTGTCTTTTTTCAGTCAACAAAAATGTAATTCCAGAACGACATTTACTATTTTTCAAGGTTTACTTTATGCATATATTGCACTCAGAGTTATATCTATACTATTTATTTCTCAATGCTGTTGTTTTAAACCACAATGATTCTAAAATCAGACCGTAGTTTCAAAATCAAATGAGATGACGACTGAAATCCAGCAGGTTAAAGATAGTAAACCTGTCATTTTTTTACTTGAGATAAAAAAAGCATTAATGAAAATTTATTGCATTAAACATAGGTATTTTGTACAATATATAAAAAAAAACTAAAAAAGCTATGAAAACAAAACAAAACTTAAAAACAATGAACTATAGGTACCTGGATTTGCAGTCCAAAGAACATTGACGACATTTGACGTATATGCAAGTAGACCAATACGGAGTAAGTCTTTCTAAGTTAAACCTGGCAACTACGCTTCATTCCTACCGCGTATTGGAATACTTGCATATACGTCAAATGACGTCACTGCCAACGGACTGCAAATCAAGGTATAAGTTATAACTTAACTTAAGACCATAGTGTAAATAGCCGCTTAAAACGAAATCATAATTTTTATTTAAAATAGGTGTACTTGACAATTGAGATGTCACTTAACTCAAAATTTAAAAGTTTATGTATAAATACCTTACAGATAAATTTGAGTTTGTTCATTTATGGCCATCAAAAAACGGCTTAACTAGGCTGGCAGTTAAGAGGTACTTCTTACTTAATAGAAGGGGCTTTGAATTGGATTATTTTAGACTCCAACGAATTATATAATTGACTGTAAACTGTATTCGGATGCAACGGAACTACCTCAGTTTATTATAAATGATTAAATTTTGGGATTGCGACTGTGACTTTTCTGTAATGAATTATAAAAAAAATGTCAGATTATTGTTTTTTATAAAAAGTAAAGGTGAGGGTTAATTCTCGTGTTTATCTATCTAAGAAGTGTAAAACATTAGGTTGGATCCGAATGCAAGCGTTTCGCGAACAGCCTATAAGGCTTAATTTAAAGTTTCATTCAAAACTTTTTTTTTCTGCAATTGTTTATATTAATAATACTGTAAGTATTACAAAAAGTCAGGAAAATTTCTTTGGTTTGTCAGAATGATTGTCAGTCTTTTGATATGACATTGTCGGTTTAAAAAACATATGCTGTAATTGGCAGTTAAAGACATCTCTTTATACCGCCAAAATGAGAAGGAAACAGCATTTATGTCCTATGCCAATGTGAAGTCCTTGCAAGGACGCGATATTGGAAGAACAGAAAACGACTGATCCAAGTGACCTGGTTATCAAGTCTTAATAGGAGGGCAGGGCTAGAAAAGGTGCTCTAATCCTATCTAAGAGATAATGGGTGTTTACAATAGATCTGTAAATGTCGCAAGTAATACAGGCCAACATTCAAACCAATAAATATCTTTCTATCCAATGGTTTTATCGAATCGTATTAACACTATTAAAATAACGAGGGGCCAGGTATCAACGGTAGCCAGATGTGATTTTATCAGTACCTATTCTTTATTATAATCTCTTAATGTACAAATATTCTATAAAAAACTGTGAATGTGAGAGTTTCTATATCACAAAAGATAAGTAAGTTATTTGAAATAAAGACTATTATACAATATAAATATCCAATTATGCACGTATGCTGGATGTGGGTCATATTATTCAGTCCCAATGAACTTTCCACTCTAGTTTTGTTGGATCCAAATCATTTGGTATAACAAAAGTAATTCTACCAAATATTAATTTAAATAAAGTGTGCTATATAAAGTAAATTTTAAACATTTGGATATAAAATTATTAAACATAATTAATAGATATGTAGATATTTAATTAATAAACTAAAGAAAACGAGAATGTCTATATGACGATATATTCTTAGAGTTTTTTAGTATTGTAGTCGAGTCTAAACTAAATAGGACGGCATTTCTAAGCAATAATAAATTAGGAGAAAATATATTTTAATTTAAATCAGTAAATAAAAGGTTATTAAAAAATTAAATTAAAACCAAGCATGATAATGTAATGGTAATTTATATGCAATTGGGATTTTAAATAAAAAAAAATTATTGATTTTTTTTATGTATTTTAAAACTTTATTATTAATAATATTGATATATGACGCAAAAAACTTAAAAATAATTTTTTTTCAATTAATTATAAACAATTAAAAATTAATAAAATTTTAAAAAAATCACGTGACTATAAACGCGCCATGATCAGTCACCATGGTTGTAACGTCATAATGTTATTGCTATTTAATAACAGTACAGGGTTTACGGCTATTTCACGTAACTAGACAATAATATTTCAAATTTATTGCTAAAAAAGGTGTTGTTAGTTGGTTCCAAATAGCTATGTGTGCTAAAGGATTTATTAAGACAAAGTCTGATAATATTCCTGATGTTAATATATTTATGATAACAAATTTTTTTTAAAATAACGTTCGGTTTAATTCTGCTGAAGTTCGAGGTGCCAAAGCATCAAATTAAGTCTCTTAAAAAATAATATAATAAATGAAAATATTTAAGTATTTATTCTCCATTATATTAAATATAATTATTTATTTCATAAATTGTAGAGCATCGCGTGAGAGTTGCGGCAACCAAGTTGGATTTTAAAGGTTATGGTTTGGAGTCCAGTTATTTGTATACTTAGATAAATAATAATTAATAACAATGATGTTAAGAAATACTTACATCGAAATGATCTTCACAACAAAAAAAATCGATTTTGTTTTGGGATTATCACGGTGCACTGCTTATTTCGACGTTTGTCATCTTGGGGAACATTTAAAAACATTTTGTCAGGAGTTGTTTTTGTTGATTAAATTTGCCAAAAGCCTTTGAAAAGTCGGTATAAATTGTATCCACTTGTAGCTGGGTCTTAATACCTTTTGTGATTGTTTTCGTAAATGTTATTAAATTGCTAATGGTATATCTTTTAAATATGGATCCTTGATTTTCTGTTATAATTTAATTTTTTTCTTGGTGACATATTTTATAATGAACTGAAATTTCAAACGTTCTTACAAAGTTGGCGAAAAGATATTAGTCAGTAGTTCTTTACACCATTGATTTAACCAGTCTTGAAAAGTAGTATAAATTTGAATTATTACCAAACTTGCGGAAAGACACCAGTTTTAAAGACAAACTGAATATTTCCATGAGTGGTTTAAAATGAATATACGCACAGGCTGTAATTAAAAAACTATGACTCCATTGTATCCAAAAGGAGTTTCATCTTTTATATTGTTTAAAATACTTAGCACGTCATCTTTGCTCAGCTAATTAAATTATTATTATACGTATGGAAAAAAATAATACTCAAAGAGGATTAAGCACTTCTTAAATAATCAGCAAAATCATTTACAATTACTGTTAAGCGTATTATATTCTCTATCATATAAATGTCCCTACCTAACATATATCTAAAACTTGAATGAATTTCTCAAACAATTAAGAATTATTGTATTTACCATTATTACGTGAAAAGAGTTAAATAGGTTTTCACTTCATATATAAAAAAGAATTTTGTCTCATACAAAATAGATAAGCGAACAGGATCTTGAAACCAATGCTATCTAATTTGTTGACTCAGTTGTTGATGCTTATTTCTATAGTAAGAAACATAAAT
This sequence comes from Altica lythri, assembly GCA_964028335.1. NCBI lineage: Eukaryota > Metazoa > Arthropoda > Insecta > Coleoptera > Chrysomelidae > Altica > Altica lythri. The sequence continues at coordinate 68,507,293 of OZ034801.1, forward strand.
TTTCACGGATTTTAAATTTAAGCTTTAGCAGTTTTCAACTCTTTTGCGAGCTTTTTGTCAAAAAGTTTTTATAGTTTTCTACTAACCTTTCTTGTTTGAATGAAAGTTCTATCTATCTTCCACTTTTTGACTGATTTATATTTGAAATAAAACATGCAACTAATATGCAATCGACTACCCTTACATTTTTTGATTAAAGAAACATATAAAACCAGTAAATTTTGTAACAAAACATTTAATATAGATTATAATGCATTTTTCAATCAGTGTTATTTTGTATAAAAATTAATAAAGTTCGTTATTAATACATCCTGTTAAATATTAATATAAAATAAATAATTTTAGCAAAAAATTGCTGAATTCAGTGTGTTATAGTCTTTGATAAGGCTACAGTTAAATGCAATTAAACAATTTTATTCTTGGTTTTAAATTTAATGTTGTAAGCTTCATTATTAGGATACCAAATATATTACCAAATTTTAGGTACTAAGTCTCTATAAATTGCATTGAAACCACTCATTTAAAATTATGTACTAAATAACTATCGTAAAACATGAGTGTCAGTACTTGTGCTTGATACTTAAATTTGGTTCGTATTTGTTCTAAAGACAATTTATGAGTCTTTGTTGATTTCCCTAGGGCTCTATAAAACATCTTAACATGTCCTATTCATTTGCGTACTCTACAATATGCTAATTAAGCTCCTTAATTTGCCGGAGCGAATTTAATTCAGTTTCCGTCCCGACAAGATGTACATAAGAGTCTATAAAAGTTTCTTTTCTTTTATTTTGTATATTATTTGTGACAGGTAAGGTATATACATTTTCCATTTTAAAGAAAGAATGGATAAATTTGTGCTATGAGAAACTAATTTTTATATAAACATCAGGAGTATTTTTGTATAAATTTTATACAAATAGTGTTTCTGTATATTAATTTTAAATAAAATATATACTTTGTGGATCAGTTCTATTTCCCAGTTTTTTTTTTTAATTATATTTCAATATATGCAGTCATGATCTACTGTTAGGTATTTAATCGCTATTGTAATTTACGGTCCTCGTACCTGTATAAATATTCGGTTAGGTTTAGGATACAACCATACTTCTTGTTTAAATAGTCCTTTCATTAGAAAAAAAATTCACACCAATTATTGTTAACTAAATGTGGACAACATTTTTTTGACCAACCTAAAAGCTTTATATACTCAAGTAACAAATACTTATTATCAAGTAGATTATGGAAAACTCCAATTTATAATTGGTACTTTTATTTCTATTACAGCGATTAACCATTTTTACCTACCGTGAGATAAGCGCAATCTAAATGGCGATTGAATTTCATATTCCAAAAATTTTCTTTAATTACCGCAGATTCTATGACATATATTATTATGTACAATAATTTCTAAAATTAGCATTCGATTAAAAGCAAATATAATGTCACGCGTTTATAGATCATTTGACAGTGCACTAATATTCTGTCTGGGTATAGAATGTATAGACATAAACGTAACAAAGAGGTTCGAAACCAGATTTAATATTATGAAAGATATGCTTAAATACGGAATAAAAAGTTTGTGTGCCATATATACTAGTGCAGTAGTAAAATTGATTAATTTAAAAATTCGCGTGGTAAGCTTGCAATCCCAAATTATATCCTATTTCGATACATAAGTTTACATTTTAAAATTTTATATTTTTACGGTAATGTAAGCAAGCAAATTACTGTATCAACTGATCATGTTCAAGCATTTCAAAGCAAAACAACGTCAAGTTTAGCAGGTAAACGCAGAAATATGTGTGGGAATATAGTTAATCTACTAACAAGTCTATGGTCAGAAACCGAAGATATTTGTAAACCTTGTATAGTAATACAAAAAACACTAGGTTTAAAATAAATTTTATATATTAAAAAAAAATGCGCGTGTAACCTTTACGCGCGATTGAAGTAAAACTTTTTGACGTACGCTACGTATCGAAAAATAAACATTTAATTACAATTCAATTATATTTATTGTCTATATACTTTACAAAAAATGATATAATGTTATATTTATATTATTCATTAGAAATAGGAATTTGAAAGTTATCATTATTTTTTATATATGAAATAATAGGTTTATGATAACTAAAATGTAAAACATAGACTTTACTCTCTAAATACCATTAATGTATTAGAAACCGTTTGAAAATTTTGAAAATTTTATAAATAAATTTTGAAAATTTTGAAAAAATTCCAAGAGTCTTTCAGGTTGTGTTGCAGCTTGACAGATCGACATACGATAGAGTTATGCAGTTAGGTAACAATTTTATTGGATATAATGCTTGTAAGGTATTTGATGCGGTTGAGGTAAGTCGCTGTTTTAATTGTAATACGTTTAATCACTCATCCAAAAGCTGTACTAAACCGTTAAGTTGCCATAGGTGTGGTGAAAATCATTCTGTTAAAGACTGTCAATCACAAATTCTTTGTTGTTCAAACTGTACTCTTCATAATACCACTCATCGTGAAAACCCTGTTGAAACTACTCATGCAGTATGGGATATAAGGAAATGCTCAATGTTTAAAAATGCATGTGCTAAACTTCGTACCAATATCTTATCCCAATAGCAATCAGGCATTTGATTTTTGTCTAATACAGTTCCTGTAGAATCTTATATACCATCAATACAGACACAACACAATTTGCAAAAGTCATCTCACTGCCTTTCCGTATACTATCAAAATACTCGCGGCCTAATAACAAAGACTTATGATGTGCTAAATAATACTTCCAGCTCACATTTTGATGTCATATGTTTTACTGAAACGGGGCTCGATTCTTCAATATGTAATAATGAAATTTTTGGTGATAACTATTGTATTTATCGTGCGGACAGAAAATTTTTGGAACTAAATAGATCTAGGGGAGGGTGTGTATTAATTGCCGTGAATCAACAGTTTAAGTCAACACTAGTTAAATTACCCAAAGACAACCTGTGCTCCGAAATTGATTTGGTGTGTGTTAAAATTTCTTTTGAATATTCATCTATGCATATTTTTGTTGTCTATATTCCGCCACCTCTGAGCCTCAACTTGTTAGAAAATTTTTTTGATTTCTTGATTTCTGTGGAATGCTTGTTTGGTGGTAATGTTTGTATACTTGGAGATTTTAATTTAACGACCTATTCAAGTTTTTTGGATGATGGCATTGAAGACAATCTTACTAATTGCCTAAACAATTTTTTAACATGTGTAAATTTTTCTCATGGTAATTATATACGTAATACTAATAACAGAATTTTGGATCTTGTAATTCACAACAACGAAGATTGTATTGTTGAAAGAGCATTGGATAATATTGTGAATGAAGACTGTCATCATCCTTCCCTGTCACTCTTCTTAAAATACTGTCAATTAGTAAATTTTAGGCGCGAGTTCAAAGCAAATTATACTAATAATTATAATTTTTCGAAAGCTAAATTTATGGATTTGTATAATACCGTGTTGAATACTGAGTGGGCTTTTTTGGAAACTGTGAAGTCAATTGAGGCTTCTGATAAATTTTATAATAAACTTTATGAAATTTTAGATACTTTTGTTCCTAAATATAAAAAAACACCAACAAAGAAATACCCTGCTTGGTTTTCTTGCTCTATTATAAAGGATATTAAACAGAAAAGTAAACATTATCGTAAATATAAGAATACCCGTAATCAAGCTGACCTTGACCAATTTAAATACCTTAGAAAAAAAATTAAAACAGATATAGCTATCTCTCACAAGCAGTTTATACAAAGAACCGAACAGGATATAAATAGGAACCCTAAACGGTTTTGGACTTACATTAAAAAAAGAAGGGAAAATAGGGGTAATTCAAACAAAATGTCTTTCAATAATCTTACACTTGACAACCCATCTGACATTTTAAACTCTTTTGCGGATTTTTTTAGACAGTCATTTTCTACAGTTTCTTTTGACATTTCGCACAGAAAATTTGCAAGTTCACACATCCACGAT